>CM069138.1:53399659-53465963 GCA_035221665.1 Okamejei kenojei
CGAGGTGGGGGTTCGTTGGAACGGGAAAAGGGATCATCATAGGGGGCGAGGACTCCTTCCCTATGGAAGAACGCTGTGAGGCGGAGGCGACCCGGTAGACAGAGCTTCCAAGGGTGGTGGGCTGCGGAACTCATTGAGGTAGGGGACGGAGGGGACAAAGTTAAGACCTCTGCTAATGACCAGACCTTCGGTGGTCTAGAGAGGGGAAGGCAGGGGGGATGAGTGAACACATGGCAGGGATGGGGGTTGGGAAAGTAGGTGAGTAACTGAGCCTGAGGCGATGAGTGAGTATGTCGCGGTGGCGGCGGCCAGGTTCAATGGAAGCCCGGCCGGTTCGGCGGCAATGTTAGATGGGCCGGGTGCGGCGCAAATGTGGGTGGGCCCAGTGCGAGGTAGGGTAGGGCCCCAGTTGCGGCGGCGAGGTAGGTAGGCCCCAGGTGCGGCGGCGGAGGTAGGTAGCCCCAGATGCTGCGGCGAGGTGGAAAGGCCCCAGATGCGGGCGGTGGGTTCGGCAGGGGGAAAAAGGTTAAAATAAACCACATACCTTTTACTTTTTCCTGGCACTTCCAGGATCTGTGGAGCAAATTCCTCTCCAGCAATGAATATATACCTCACCTGCATTTTAAATAGCAATACATTCCCTCCGCCCCTCCCCCCCACGACAAACCACCAAAGCGTTGTTGTACAACGGCACTATCGCAACAGACGCCCCAGATGGAAGGTTTTGTAACAATTGCCCATTGTCTCAAAAGGTTTATACTCCTTGGTGGAAGCGACGAACAGAGGCGCACATGGACCACGAGGCCTAAACTTAAAGAATTGGTCTAGCTTATACGTAAATCCGGCCCTACCAAGATGTGAGCTGGCATTCTCATGAAGCGTTACACTACATAACTGTAATTGGCAACCAAAGAGAATTAGAAAGCAAGGAATACATATTGCTAAAACATGGCCGCATTTAGCATTAATGTCAACCGGGTCCGTTGATGAATCAAAACGTGAATTTGGCCAAAAGTCAGACTTAAAGGGAGGTTTTGAGTTCGAATGATAGCCCAGGCAAAAAAAAAAATTGATGAATTGGGACCTATGGATTTTCTGTCTGCCTGCACATGGTCCATGTCCAATCCATGTCCCTGCCCCTGCATTTAAAAAAGCTTATTTAAAATCTCTACACCATCTTCATTCCTTGACCTTTTGTTCATAATACTCTATCGAGTCAAGAGTATTCTGGGTACGTCGTGCTTTTCTTTTGTCACGCTGAATGAGGATCCAACGCGTTAATACGGTTTGCTCGAAATTATTTTTTTTCAAATGCTCCATTCACTTCGCTGGCCAATGCTCCCCGCTATTCCGCTGTGGTCTTATTTTTTTAAATCAGCTGCCAAGTATCTGTCACAGTCCCCTTAAAACTGTATGTAAAGTATTCTTCTTTCTCTTCAGAGCTTGGAACGTATTTTAAGGTTCATAGTCTCTGATTGGCCTTGCCATGTGGATATGTTTCCATCTTGCAATTTAAATTATTTTTGACCAAAAATATATGATGGCCAAAATGGTTTCCCAGTGTCCTATGAGACTTGTGTAATATAATGATACAAACTCTCAAGCAATCAGAAATTTCCCAGTGTTAATTTAAGTCTCAGATGACAAACAGTTCAGTTTGAATTTATTACCCGATTCTAGTGAATGTATATCACTGGCAACCATTTACACAGACGCTGAACATTGTCTGCACTGAACGTTTCTGCTTTTATGCACTATACTCCCAAATAACAAAATATATATATATTTTTTTTAATTGCCTGATTGGATAAATTCTTGAAATTGGATCCTTTCCATTGAAGTGCCAGCCGTGCTCTGTTCTGCCCCTCCTCTTTTCCAGCTTTCTTTTCTGTCCCCCGCACCCCCTGCAATTTGATTGTAACGCGCGTCACAACCCAAAACACCACATTTTCCAAATTCCCCCTGAGAGACTACCTGGCCCCGCTGTGTTTCCTCCAGTCATTTTGCGCCTTTCTTTGTAACTGCCAATTCCTTGATATGGACATTTCAGCCATCTTGACACAAATCCTGAATTGAATGGAAACAAATTATTGGAAACTTACGCAGTAACATAGGTTGTTTTAGAAGATGCTGGAGTTAACTCAGCGTAAACTAGCAAGCATCTCAGGAGTGAAAGAATGGGCAAACTGTTTCGGGTAGAGGAACCCTTACTTTCATTCTTTCAGAACTGCAGAATTTGGACCCAATTCATGTCTCTCTCAGAGATGCTCGGCCTGTCCCCCTGGGTTACTCCCACATTTGGTATCTATCTTCGTGGAAACCAGCATCACAGTCCTTTCTAAGACATTTTATTATCTGGCTTGTGGTGTTCATGTTTCGTGTTAGTGAAATATGGAGAGACTTTTTTTAATCTCCATTCCATTAAAACATAAATACTAGAAAAACTCTAAAATGCCTAAATAGAATTCCCACCTCGCAGACCATAGGTCCCTTACTCAATCCGCTTACAGACAAAAGAACTGCAGATGCAGGTATAATACAACACAAGGAACAAAGTGCTTGGAGTAACTCAGTGGGGTCAGGCAGCATTTTTGGAGAATATGGTAATGAGGGTGATGTTTCAGGTCAAGCACCGCCCTTCAGATTATCTTACCCCCAACTCCGACCAACCTGCATGAATAAAATCAATCATCCGAGACAATTGAAACTAATTATTTCTGGTTTAGGTTTAAAATATTGTCACATAGTACCAAGGTACAGTGACAAAGCTTTAGGTGATAAGGTGTTGTAAGTATTAACACCTATGAATACCATGTAAACAACGAGGAACTGCAGATGCCTAAATTAACGGCAAAAAGACACAAGTGCTTGGAGAAACACTGCACCAGGCGAGCATCTGGAGAAGTGAAGTGGTGACATTTAGGGCCAGGAACCTCCATGGCCAAGCTTGAACTATCTGATTTGATTGGGATGGGGGATGTGTTCTCCTTTTAACAAATGTTTAAAAAGAAACAAAGATTTGGAAAGGGCATCTCTGGCACTTGATTCCCGTGCAGTAATTGAAAAGGATCTTCTTTTTGATTCTTTTTTTTTAAAAAACAGTCCATTTTAAGCAATAACCAGTTAACCTCCAGGGAATGTTATGAAACAACTAATTCCGCTTTTCGTAGTTACTTATAGCTCATGTTTCCAATTCCTCCAAGTTGTGATTTTCTTCAAGTTTTACAAACTTTTAATTAAACTAATGTGTAAAGACGGCTCTAGTGCTTAACTGTGATTATTTTCCTTTCTGTGCTATGAGCGATTTAGTCTGTGAAGGAGTGTTAGTGAAGCCACCCAAGCCGTGCTGGTTAATATCCCCCCCCCCTTTAGTAGTTTTTAACTTAGGCTAATTTGCAGAAAATTGAATTCTAGTTATTGTTAGCAAAGTGGATTTAATAAAAAAACATAGAGCAACTTAATTGCGGTAATATAGTGGCGGTTTTTCCCACAAGATCATTAAGATTATCCGTTGACTTTAGTATGAAGTTGAAGCAAGACCCCCAAGATAACTAATTAAATCTGATAATCAGTTTTAAACAAAAAGAGACAATTTGAAATCCAAACTCTGCATAGTCGTGCCATGTCGTGATGTACTGCATATGGAACTGCTAAAAGTGGCCTAAAAAGTTTCCACAACTTGGTTTAATAATAAGCTTCAAAATGGACTTCAAATTTCCAAGGCCAAACATTTCTAAGAGATATTTGGTGTGTGTTTATATTACGTTGGTATATATGTCTCAGATTATAACCAGGGATTTTATATTCTATCTATCTTGAACTAGATAATGTTTTATGCAATTAAATGGTGATAAATAAAACAGCATCCACTCTTTTCTTTTGCATAAATAGGCATTATATAATCTTTATATCAAACAAGGAGGGACTTGTAGGTACTCATTGTGCAAGCTACCTTTCAAATCGTTGCCAAGAAAAAATAGCTCAAAGAATTGTGACAACTTTATGTGGCATCAGTGCCCATTTCTGATCATTCATACTGAATTTATTTTGACACCTAGTCTTTTTCATTTTTTGGGTGGTCTAGGGTCTTTGATCTCAGTAAAGTGTATTATTTTTTTCTCCACGAGTCCCACCTCTAAACTGTGCTTTGAATTTTTAGGACAGTATTAATAATCGATGGAGTTCCATTCCCAGTGAGGCTTTCACTATCTGTGAGTTTGGGAATAAAAACAACCCGGACGTAAATTCCCGTATCCCCCCCCCCCCCCCCCCCCCCCCCCCCCCCCCCCCCCCCCCCCCCCCCCCCCCCCCCCCCCCCCCCCCCCCCACCACCACTGGCTTGGCAAACACAAAGCATGAAATCCTTAAAACTTGATCCTTCTGATTTTCCCCTCACCGCTTTTTTTTTCAGGAAGGACCCATTTCAAAATAAATAATCCTGAAGGCTGAACAATTGTTAATGATAGGTTTGGTGGCAATGCTTTCTGTCCTGTATCACAAGAGTCAGCCACTTCTGGTACCAATCTAGCTGAAACTAAGCCACTCTGTACTCGATAAGCTTGCCCAGCATTTGTCTTTACAAAAGTTAGCAATTGTTGATAGTCACTGCAAAAGTGACTTGACAACTTAATGGTAAATCTTCCTGCTCTTCACTGAGGAGCCACCTTTTTGTTTAGAAAGGCTGCCAGAAAAATTATTGGTCTCAATACTTTAATGAGAGAACAAGATAGCCTTGCTGTTCAAATTACTGTGTTGTGGGCTCAGGGCATCTGGGATTATTACCCCATTCGAGGTTTTGTAAGGTAATAAATGGCTCATAAATCCCCTTGTAAACTAGAGTGTCTGTAGCACATGTGACTTAATGTTTAACACCCCTGTCACTTAGGTTAACATCAAGGTTGTTGTAATTGCATGCAAAATGAAACTGGGAAATTAGTAAAATCTTGCTCGAGATATTTACTGGAATATTTGTAAACTTCAAACAGTTTAGTTTAGTTTAGATACAGGTCACTGGGCTTCGGTAAAATTGTAAATTGTCCCTCGTGTATAGGAAAGTGCTTGTAGGTGATCACTGCTTGGCGCAGACTTGGTGGGCTGATGGGCCTGTTTCTGTGCTGTTAATCTAAAATCTAAAGTAAAGTTCATATTTGAGATTAGTGTTGTGTCGTGTTAAAGAGCCTGATGATTGTTGAGAAGAAGCATTTCTTGAACCTGGTGGTCTTTATCTGGCATTAAATGTTATTTATGTTATTCCTTCCATTATGTATCGGTACACTGTTAATGGCCCACTTGTAATCATGTATTGTCTTTCCGCTGACTGGTTAGCACACCAAAAGGTTTTCACTGTACCTCGATACACTTGACAATAAACTAAACTCAAACTCAACCCATAGACAATGTTTTGGGTTAGACCTTTCTTCAGACTCTGTCCCACGACCTTCAGGCTGTGACCCGGGACCCTTCTTCAGAAACGGTCTGAAGAGATTCTCATAGTAAAACACTGTCACTGCTTTCCCGGCAGATATGCTGTCTGCCCTGCTGGGTTACTCCAGCACTTTGTGTTATTTTTTGCAAGCCAGCATCTACAGTTGCCTGTTGTATAGCTTCACACATGGGGGGTGGTCGGGGGGGAGAGAAGGTGAAGTAATAAAAAGGAACCACCAATGTTTAGTTTATACCAAAGATAGACACAAAATGCTGGAGGACCTTAACAAGTCAGGCAGCATCTCTGGAGAAAATTGATAGGTGACGGTTCGTGCCGGAACTCTTCTTCAGTCTGAAATAAACTTGTCCACTTTAATTAGAGGAGGTAGGTTTATGCTCAGCTTAAAGCTGGGGATAAAAACATCCCTCTTATTCCAAAATTTGCCTACATTTTATCGAATCAAGATTCCAGAACCAAAGGACATAGGTTAAAGGTGAAGAGGGAAAAGATTTAATAGGAACTTTTTCACAAAGAGGGCGGTGAGTGTATGGAACGAGCTGCCGGAGGAGGTAGTTGAGGTATGTTGTGTCGCAACATTTTAGAAACATTTGGATAGGTACATGGATAGGACGGGTTTTGAGGGATATGGCTAGTGTAGATTAGACATGTTGTTCAGCATGGGTAAGTTGGGCCGAAGGTCCTGTTTTCACAATCTATGACCCCACAACTTTCAGCAGATGCAAGGAGCTGTTGGAGGTGCAAGACACACTACTCTATCTAAAAAAAAAACAAATAAGTGCTGGCAGTATGATTATAGTTTGGAAAAAAGACAAAATAGGATCCCTCTTGGATGGAGCGACTGAGAAAATTGGACCCTGCTAAACTATTTAAATGGCCAGGATTCCTGCGGGTTAGATGACTTGTATTTCAAAGTTGTGTTTGCTTTGCTATAAACTTTAGGAAAGAAACAGTGCCACGTGGAACAATTATAAAAGAACTTTGGAGCAAGGATGTCGATTTATGGACATATTTTCTGAAATGGCTGTACATTTTCCAGAAGAGAGAGACTTTTATTTTTTGCCAGTGAAGCCTATTATTTTGTAGACAAATTTTGACTTTGAATGCAGAATTTGAACTTGTATTGTCTGTCAGGGAAAGACTACAAAAGTTTCCATTTCAGTGGCGGGCTCATAAATACTTAGGCACCAGTAAATGTATTTGATGTTTATTGAAGAAATGCGCTGTTTCAATTCTTCAAGGTATACTGGAGGCAAGGGAAATCAAATCTCAACACATGTCTCCAAAGTCACTTCAATGTGAAGTCAGAAGCTCACAGTCTTAACAAACTTGCAATGAAATAAAAATTCGGGAAACCGGCGAAGTGCAGAGGCTGGAAATCCTCAACAGATCAGGCAGCACCTGTAGGGAGAAAAACAGTTTGCCTTCCTGGTCAATTGTCTTCCATTATAATACAATACAATGTTATGAAAATTGGTATATTTCATGAGGGGGGGGGGGGGGGGGGGGGGGGGGGGGGGGGGAGATCTCACTGAAACCAACTAGGTCATACAGTCATTCAGCATTAAAACAGGCTATTGGGCCCAACTTGCCCACACTGACCAATATGTCCCATCTACATTAGGTCCACCTGCCTGCCTTTGGTGCACATCCCTCTAAGCCTATCCATGCCCTGCCCAAATGCTTTTGTGATGACATCTACCTCAACAACCTCCTATGGCAGCCTGTTCCATATACCTATCACCCTTTGTGTTTAAAAAAATAACTTGCCACTCAGGTTTTTTAATCTCTCCTCCCTCATCGTAAACCCATAGCCTCTGATTCTTGATTCCCTTACTAACCATATAACCATATAACAATTACAGCACGGAAACAGGCCCTCTCGGCCCTTCCAGTCCGTGCCGACCATTTGTTTTCCCCTAGTCCGATCTACCTGCACTCAGACCATACCCCTCCATTCCCTTCACGTCCATATACCTATCCACTTTAGTCTTAAATGTTAAAATCGATTCTGCCTCCACCACTTCTGCTGGAAGCTCATTCCACACAGCCACCACCCTCTGAGTAAAGAAGATCCCCCTCACGTTACCCCGAAACTTCTGTCCCTTAATTCTCATTGTTTGAATCTTCCCTACCCTCAATGGGAAAAACGTATCCACGTATACTCTGGGTAAAACACTCTGTGCATTTACTTTATCTATTCCTCTCATGATTTTATGCAACTCTTAAAGATTACCCTTTATCCTCCCTCTCAACCTCTCCTTGTAGCTCAGGCCAGCGTGTCATGGCATCATCCTTGTAAACATTCCCTGCACCCTTTCCAGTTTACAGGATAATGAAAGGTCAAGATAGTGGATGTGGAAAGGATGTCCCCACCAGTGGAGGTACAGCCTCAGAGTAAAAGGAGGTCACATTTAGAATGCAGATGAGGAGGAAATATTGGTCACCAGAGGGTGGTGAATCTGTGGAATTCATTGCCAATGGCTGAGGAGAACAAGACAAGGGGTATTTTCAGGGTGGAGATTGATAGGTTCTTGATTAGTAAGGGAGTCGAAGGTTACTAGGAGAAAGAAAGATTGATTATTGAATAGTCATGATTGACTGGCAGAGTAAACTTGATGGTCGGAATGGCCTAATTCTGCTTCTATGTCTCATGGTCTAATCAAATTAATATATCCAAGAGCATTAAAGAACTCTGAAGGATAATTTAGTAATAGCCAAAAAGTGCGTCCTGGTCTTCTGGATCAACCTTCCATGAGGGACCTTGTGATATGCTTCTGCAGTTCCTTGTGCCTGCTTTAGCCCGTTTACTCAGCTATTTATTGGGCAAGGCGTGACCTCACCCATCCTCAAACAAATACAGAATGTGCAAAATGTAGGTGTGGTGGCGCAGCAGTAGAGTTGCCAGAGATCCGGGTTTGATCCCAACTACGGGAGCTGTCTGTACAAAATTTGTACGTTCTCTCCATGACCTGCGTACGTTTTGTCCAGGTGCTCCGGTTTCCTCCCACACTCCAAAGACGTACAGGTTTGTAGGCTATTTGGCTCGGTAAAATTGCAAATTGTCCCTAGAGTGTGTAGGATAGTGTTGGGGTGCAGGGATCACTGGTCAGCATGGACACAGTGGGCCGAAGGACCTGTTTCTGCACTGCATCTGAGATCTGAACTGAAATCTAAAATAATGATGCTGACGTAGTGCATAGTCTCACCATTTAGATTTGGGATGGTTGTCTTCAGCAAGTTGATACCAGTGAATATTGCAAACGTCTGCATGTAATTATCATCTAAATACGCAGTGAGCTCAAGTGGAATGTGCAGTACCTCCTGGCTTTGTATGCTTTTACAATGCTTTGACATTTTGACTATAAACTCAATATGTCATTTTTGTAGTCATTGCCAAAGTGGCTAATATGTCTTTATTATGCAGTGTTTTCAGCAGAATTTAGCCTGTGTTCCTGCCAAGCATATATAACTGTGCACCAAGATTTGGAAAATGTACCTTTGTTCACATCCGCACACTAAACCTGCGAAGGTAGTGCAAGATTTGCCTGTCAAAGAGAAATATTTTTGCACGTCACATCCATATTCCACGTTGACTTGTTACCACATGGTATCTTTTTTTAACCCTTTACCTGTCTATGGCCTTCTAATAATATACTGTATTAAATATTCCATCTTTAATTTACAGCAAGCAAGATCACTTTAAATGTTGTGGGTAGTGGTCTCATCTCTTTTCTATCATCTTGCTTAAACTCTTCTGGGCTGACCAGACCAGTATTTTTATTGTTCTTTGCCTTTGTTCATGGCTGCTGCTTAAAGAGTTTAGACTTTAGAAATACAGTGCAGAAGCAGGCCTGTCCCCTCACCAGGCCCGCACCGACCAGTGATTACCCCGATCCCAAGCACTATCCTACACGCACACAAGGGATAATTTACAATTTAATAGAAGCCGATTAACGTACAAACCTGTACATCTTTGGAGTGTGGAAGGAAGCCGGAGCACCCGGAGAAAAGCCCACATGGTCATAGAGAGAACGTACAAACTCCATACAGACAACACCCATAGTCAGGATCGAACCCGGGTCTCTGGCGCTGTAAGGCAGCAACTCTACCGCTGTGCCATAGTGCCGCCCTTGACTGCTTCATGAATGATGCTGGCTTGGTGTAGAGACTTTTTAACCAGCTTTTGTAACCCAACCCTGTCCTTATGTCCGTGTGTGTCCTTCGCTGAAAGAATAGACCGTTACTATCTCTGTAAGCGTAGACCTGTAAACCTGTTTTATGTGGTTAACTAGTTTATATTCTCAAGATTGAATGAGATTTTATTAAATTATCTTTCTCCTTTGTCAATATATTGTGGTAAAATAATAGACTGTTATAGTACATGCATAGGATAAACAGTACTTTGACTAAAAGAGCTAGTAAATGAGCCAAAGGTTACAGGGAGAAGATAGGAGAATGGGAATGAGAGGGAAAAACAGATCAGCCATGATTGAATGGTGGAGAAGGCTCGATGGGCCATATAGAATTGCACTTTAAGCAAACCTCATCTACATTTTAATTATTCTTGCCCTCTCTGTCTGTCCCACACTTAGTCACGCTACCCACCACTCTAAAACCCCGGCCCTTATTAGAATTGTGCAACACAAAAGAAAGCCAACGAGACCACGGTGCCTGAACTGGTTCATTGAATGAAATTCCAATTAGTCTGTTTCCCCTTTAATGCAAGAGCTTTTCTTTTCAAGCATTTATCCAATTCCCTTTTGAAAGTGACCATTCAAACTGGTTCTGTCATCCTTTTGAAGCAATGCATTGCAGATCACCAATTTAAAAGAAAATGTATTTGCCTGTCTTCTACCATTTAGCCTAAACATACGGCCAATGGTTCATAAAGGTATCCTCAATTTGTGTTCTATTTGACTGATTGAAAGATATACCATGCGACCAGGCCCTTTGACCCACCAGATCCATGCCGACCATCGATCAAGCATTCACACTAGTTCTACGTTATCCCACTTTTGCATCCCATTCCTACACAAATGAGGGGCAATTTACAGAGTCCGATTAACCTATCAAACCAGCACATCTTTGGGGTGTGGGATGAAACCCGTGCGGTCACAGGGACCGCAAACTTCACACAGTCGGCACGCAAAGTTGGGATCGAACCTTGGTCTCTGGCTGTGAGGCAGCAGCTCTACCAGCCACACCACTGTGCTGGCTGGCTGTCTGGCAACATTCTGTCTTCAGATATGCACATGAATGAAAATAAATAGATCAACATTGCCAAAATGCAAAGCAATTCCATAATTATAGTTTCTCAATATAAAGTTGTGTCCAAGAATGAATCACAAACACAGCTCCTCATCTGTTTCTCGTACTCATTTAGATATTTTTTATTTTTTAAATCATAAATTGTATATTAAATTTTTCCTTGGCCAGATTGAATTAAATATGAGACTCACTTTCCATCATTGCTCGCGTATGAGGTGAAAAGAACCTGAGATTATATTAATTCTGTGTTACTTTGTGATACTATTTAAAGAGACATCTAAAGATTAGTTCATTGAAAGCTCTTGCTCATAATTAAATTGAATTAACTTGAGAAACAAGGAACCGCAGATTCAGGTTTACAAAAGTACTGGAGTAACTCAGCTAGTCAGGCAGCATCTCTGGAGAGCATGGTTAGTGGCGTTTTGGGTCCATACCCTTCCTCAGACTGGGGCGGAACAAGAATGCTGGAAAACGGGAGAGGCGGGAGAAAGCGTGGCAGGCAATAGGTCGGCATGCAGCACAACAGGGTTGTGTGTGGCCTCACTGGCAATGGAGGAGGTCCAGGACTGAATGGTCCGTGTGGGAATGGGAAGGGGAGTTAAAATGGTTGCCAGCCGGTAAATCCTTGGCAAACAGAGCACAAGTGTTCAGCAAAATGCTTGTCGAGTCAATGATTGGTCACACTGATGTACAGGAGACCGCACCGGGAACACCGGATGCAGTGGAAGAGGTGGTTTAGTCAGACTGAAATTGTTCAAAGCCATTGGTTTTCATGTGCTCTTCAATCCACGAGTCAGTTTGGAATCCAGTTGTTGGAAATGCTGTCATAGAATGGGTTTAGTCTGTGGGATTCCAGCTTTACAGTGGAGCGTGGGGATGTCCACATTGACAATGCGTAAACACAAGTCCCTCAGTGGCACTTGACAGATTAGTGCCTTCACCAGTTTGTCACTGCCACTCAGGACCAAGCTATGTCAAAGTGTACAGAACAGTACGGCACGGAAATAGGCCCTTCAGTCCACAATGACACTACCAACTCTTATCTGCCTGCACATAATCCAGATCCCTCCATTCCCTGCATATCTATGTGCCTGTCCAAAAGTCTCTTAAATGCCGCTATAATATCTGCCTCCACCATCAGCCCTGGCAGCGGGACCTGGCACTCAGCATCCCCTGTGTAAAAACAAAAGCATAAACCGCACATCATCTTTAAACTTTGCTCGACACATCTCTTTTTAACTTTGCCCCTCTCCCCTTAAAGTTTTGGTTTATTATTATTGCCAAGATGGAATGAAAAGCTTTTGGTTGCATGCTGTCCAAACAAATCAGACAAATGAATACAATAAGCCATACGCAAGTACAATAGCTAGAGTGAGGAGAAAAACACCAGAGTGCAGAGTGCAATATTGTAGAGACGTTGTTCCAGAAAAAAATGTCCAATGCCTACAATGAGGCAGGTTTGAAAATCAAAACTGGAAGGACAGTTCAGAAGTAACGGGGGAAAAAGCTGTTCCTGGGTCTGGTGGTATGTGCTTTAAGGTTTTTGTATCTTCTACCTGTTAGGAGCAGGGAGAAAGGGTGAACATGGTGGAAAAAAAAGTATTGATTGCATTGGCTGCCTTCCCGAGGCAGTGTGAAGTTTATTGTACTGAGGGACAGTGAAAGCCTTGTTGCATGCTAACCAGTCAGTGGAAAGGCAATACGTGATTACAATTGAGTGTAGATGGAGTTGATGGTGGGGAGTCTAGTCTGTGATTGATTTGACTACAACCACAGCCCTCTGCAATTTCTTGTCCTCTTGGACAGTGCTGTTACCAAACCAAGCTCTGGTGCAGCCTGACATTATGCTTTCAATGGTGCATCAGTAAGAGTTGTTAGAGACATAACGAATTGCCTCAGTCTCCTGAGAAAGTTGAGGCATTGTGTGCTTTTTTTTTGTTGTAGTTTCAAAGTGGTTAGTCCAGGACAGATTGTTGGTAACAATTACACCAAGGAACCTAAAGCTCTCCATCATTTCCAAGTTGGCACCATTGATGCTGATTGGGGCATGTACTCTACCATGCTTCCTGAAGTCAATAACTAGCTCCTTCATCTTCTGACATTGAGGGAGAGGCTGTTATCCTGACGCCTTGTTGCTAAGTGCTCCATCTCCTTCCTGTACCCCGTCTCGCTATTGTTGACAATGTGTCCCACCACAGCAGTGTCATCCGCAAACGTACAGATAAGGTTTGAGTAATTCATTCCTTTGTGATTTCATCACTGGATTAATTCCCAGGAATTGCAGATTGCAATTGCAGATAAAAATCAGTTTGCATAATAGTTAATTGCAGTAAATTCCGTGGTCTTATTTCCAAAAGTTATTATTTAATTAATGTTACAGAATTACCAGTGATGGAAAACTAGAGTAGTCAACCACTTGCCTTTCTCATGGGAATTTAAAAAAGGGAAAAAACACAGCACCAAAATCATCCAGTCATCATTTCCCCTGTCCTGTAAATGTAAGTATCCCAGGGCTGCAATATATTCAGCCTCTGTTTTGGCGGAGAGTCTATTGTGTTTAAGTTGGAGGTTCATATATTGAAGGGATGATATTTGAACAAAATGAACGTGTTTCCTCACTCACACATTCTTTCGTTTACCAAACTGTGTCGTATGCAAGTCAGGAGATACAGATAATTCTCCATTGCACATCCATTGCACCAATTTACCCAGGGAGCAGAATAAAAAGGATTCAGTGGACATTCATGCAACTGTTTACTTCATTATTGATTACAAGTGTAGCAGTATTGACTAGTATCTATGTTGCCTATGTGCACAGAATAATATTTGATTTTTGTGCTGATATTCCACTTGCACAGCCCCAATCTTCAATTCAGAGCTGGTGGCTGATTTTTCTCTCATGATTCCCAAACAAATTAAATTCAATACAGATCACATCATGTTCTTGAGCATCATTATCTTTGTATAAAGCAGGATAATTCATTATTTGACTACATCCCATTTCCTGAATTAATTCACAAGACCGTATTGCTAAGATTGGCCAAGCTACTATTTAACTAGATGGTGGAAGTTATATTCCTTTTTTCAGCTGCATAGGCTAAAGAAAATCTCCTTTATTGAGCCAACACAGATGCAAGTAGGTTGACTCTGGAAAGCTTGATGAAGCCCTGGAAGATGTTTTGTGCAATATTTAGGGTCAACTCCCTGCCCAAACTCGAAAGCGGCTCATTTTATTCCACAGGAAAACCAGCCAGGGGAAAAATTCAATCAGAGATGCAGATTAAGACCTGCATTTATGCTGTGACTTCCTTTGGCTACCCAGTAACGAATCCCACCAAGCCAAGGAAAAGGTTGCTATTGGAGAGACCTGTCCAAATCAGATGGATGGTCAAAGTAAAGGTTTGTGTTTCACTTTCCAAGAGTGTGTTGTGCAGATATTTTCCTGGAAGAAGTTTGAAAGGCTAAGATGAGTGATTACGTTATGAAAGCCACTCTGTGGCAACACAGTGGGACAGCGGTAGAGTTGCTGCCTTACCGCGTCAATGACCCAGGTTAGATCCTGACTATGGATGCTGTCGGTATGGAGTTAATACGTTCTTCCTGTGACTGCGTAGGTTTTCTCCAGCTGCTCTGCTTTCCTCTCACACTCCAAAGACGTACAGGTTTGTACGTTAATTGACTTCTGGGAATTGTCCCTGGTATGCAGGATAGTGCTGATGTACGGGTGATTGTGGGTCAGCCCACACTCGATGGGCCAAAGGGCCTGTTTCCACACTGTAAAGTCGAAAGTAAGAAAGAATCATGATTGTGATCCACATCAGGAAATGGGATGTCATCAGATAATGAGTTTTCTTGCATTATTGAAATCAAATAAAACATATTGATTTTTGCATGATTCAGTTAGAAGTTGGGAACAATGCTCGTTGGATAGTGCTTGTTACATCTAAAAACCATGGGGTGGGAAGGTTTGATAGTTTTGCTGTTGGCTTACCATGTCCGGACATTAAACTCCAGGCACCTCACGTTTTACATGAGCTTGATTTACTTGTTTTTAGAATAACGTGCTGGCCTGATTTCTACATACCTTAGAAAGGAGACGAGGAGGAATCTCTTTAAGGGCCTGTCCCACTTGGCTATTTTTTTCGGCGACTGCCGGCGTCATATCGGGGTCGGCAAAAGATTTTGAACATTTCAAAATCCAGCGGCGACAAAAAAAATGTTGCGACACTTGAAAAAAACACCTTGCGTCAATACGTCATCAATCCGCGTCACACCGCGAATTTTTGGGTGATCTGATACGTCAGTCAATGATGCTGGCAGTCGCGAAAAAATCACTAAGTGGGACCGGCCCTTTAGTCAGAGAGTGGCGAATCTGCGGAATTAGTTGCCACAGATGGTTGTAGGGGTCAAGTCATTGGTTATTTTTAATGCAGAGATTGACAGTTCTTGATCAATACGGTTGTCAGGGGTTATGGGGTGAAGGCAGGAGAATGGGATTGAGAGGGAAAGATAGATCAGCCATGATTGAATGGCAGAGTAGACTTGATAGACCAAATGGCCTAATTCTGTTCCTATGAGTTGTGAACTTATGAAATATATCGCTAAATTTATGTGCTTGTATTTTTAGAATAACTTGCCCAAATTTATGCTGGGCAAACTTGTAAAACAGCTTTGAAAAGTTATCTTGTAAGTTGAGTTTTGCTTAGCAGAAAACCCAAATGATTGCCTGCAGCTATTAGATTATAGGATTAAATTATCCACCCTTAGGATATATTTTTCCACTCACGGAGCATAAACGAGTAATTTTCTCAGTCTTATGCTCCAATGGCTGGCATCGTGCATTTCAGGTAAAGCATTATACAGATGGAGGGGAAAGATTTATATTGTTGTACAGTGCGATTTACCCTCATTTATTTCAATTGGCAAAGTAGTCGCATGCGGTGCCTGGCATATGTTTGATTTTTTTTAATTTACTCTCTGCTTTGCAAGCTCTCAACCCCCACGTAAAATGTAAGATGCCCGTCGATCACTGTGCCACATCTTGCATGAATGGTTCCACCATAAGGGAGGTGAGGTGGGGGGGGAAGGATTTAACAGGAATCTCGGGTACGTTTTTACACACAAAGGGTGGTGGGTTTATGGATCAAGCTTCTAGAAGAGGTAGTTGAGGCAGGTACTATTGCAACGTCTAAGAAACATTGGGCAGGTACATGGATCGGATGGGTTTGGAGGGATATGGTTCAAATGCAGGCAGGTGAGACTAGTGTAGATGGGACATGTTCGCGGTTGTGGGTGAGTAGGGTCGAAGGGCCTGTTTCCACACTGTATGACTCTACGACTCAAAGTTAATGATCCAGGAGTGGCAATTGTGAATCATCGGTCTTTCAAAAAAGCAGATGGATCTCACTTTCCACTTTGGCATCTGAGATCGATCGTCAGTGGAGGGAACTGACTTTGAAAAGTCGGTTTCAGCTTTCGTTCCCCGGGGGAATCTCGTGACTGGCAGAGGCTGAGTCACCCAGGTTAAAGTATATGGTTGCCTGGGCTTAATCCATGGCACTGAAGCCAAAGGAGAAGGTTTGTCATAGAGCGGAAAATGCTGGAAATTCTGAGCAATTTGTGTAGCGCCTGTGGAGCGAGAGCTAGTTAATATTTCAGCACATTGCTCTTTGGTCCCATTGTTTTGAGCATTCTGTGTGTGTGTGTGTTATGGGCCATTATGCACAGGGAAGTTGTGAAGTTAATAAGTATAAATAGTGGTTTTCAAGGTTATGGGGAGAAGGCAGGAGAATGGGGTTAAAATGGAAGGATAGCTTAACCATGACTTAATGACAGAATAGACTTGATGGCCAAATTCTCCTATAACTCATGAACATGAATAAATCCATTCCTTATCGACATGCATTATTTTGTCATATTCATGTCACAGGAGCAGAATTAGGCCATTTGGCCCATCGTGTCCACTCTGCCATTCAATCATGGCTGAGCTATCTTTCCCTCAACCCCATTCTCCTACCTTCTCCCCATAATCACCCTTTTTTTCGTATGGCTTTATGGTAAATCAGAGTCAGCAACAGATGACCTGAGGTTTGTGGGCACCAACTTTCCTGAGGTCATCTGTTTCCGGCCATGATTTGTTCCAGCCTTTACTCGCCACCAGTTTACTCCCCCTGCCACCCCTCCCCTACCTCTACATTCAGTCTGAAGAAGGGTTCCGATCCAAAACATTGCCTGTTCCTTTTCTCCAGCAATGCTACCTGACAGGGTGAGTTACTCCAGTATTTTGTGTCTATTTTTGGTGTAAACCAGCATCTGCAGTTCCTTCCTACCCATTGAGTTTTGAGTTTAGTTTATTGTCACTGGCCTCCACTGCCCTCTGTGGCAGGGAATGCCACAAATTCACAAAACTTTTTCACCCAGAGAGTTGTGAATTTGTGGAATTTCCGGCCACAGAGGGCAGTGGAGGCCAAATCACTGGATGGATTTAAGAGAGAGTTAGATTGAGCTCTTGGGGCTAGTGGAGTCAAGGGATATGGGGAGAAGGCAGGCACGGGTTATTGATTGGGGACGATCAGCCATGATCGCAATGAATGGCGGTGATGGCTCGAAGGGCCGAATGGCCTCCTCCTGCACCTATTTTCTATGTTTCTATGTCACATGTACCGAGATACAGTGAAAAATGTTTGCGTGCTAACCAGTCAGCAGAAAGACAATGCATGATTACAATCGAGCCATCCACAGTGTACAGATACAGGATTAAGGGGATAATGTGAATAATGTTAAACGTAAGCTGGGAGTGAAGCTTGCTGCGTACTCATTAATTGCAGTAACAAAAGGAGAAACGACACAAGCAAAAGGAGAAACGACACATGATTCTGAGGCTATGGAAGGTGCTGCCTGTACGTCAAACAACTGATGAGCAAACCAGGCTTCTATGTAATATTGCACTTGAAAGGTTGCAGCACAGATGCCAAACTCGCTCATCAGTGTTTGGAAATGACAGCCTGCATTAGCATCTGGACTAGTGCTTGAAATAAGTGGGCTGATATGAAGGAGAGTGTTGTTTCTAAGCCAGCACTGACATCTTCAGAAATCCAGGCCCTGTCTTGCTTACTTTTAAAAGGATTTTTTCCATGTTGTGAAATTCAATTTGTGTGACATTCGTATGTTTGTTTTAGAGATCGAGCGTGGAAACAGATCCTTCAACCCATCGGGTCCGCGTCGACCAACAATCACCCATGCACCAGTTCTATCCTGAACGTTAGGGCCAATTTATGGAAGCCAAGTAACCTACAAACCTGCACGACTTGGGAGTGTGCAAGGAAACCAGAGCTCCCAGAGAAACCCCACACAGTCACAGGGAATAGAAGCAAATGCCATACAGACAGCACCTGTAGTCAGGATTGAACCCATGACTCTGAGGCTGTAAGGCAGCAACTCTTACTACTGCACCTCTACGAAAACCCCAAATGTTCTTGTAATGGTGTGAGTTTGCCGCAGAAGATCAGGTTTCTTCCCACATTCTGATTGTGTGGGTCGCTCGGTTAGTTGGGCCCTGTAACTTGCTCCTAGTCTGCAGGAGTGATAGAAACATAGAAAATAGGTGCAGGAGTAGGCCATTTCGGCCCTTCGAGCCTGCACCGCCATTCAATATGATCATGGCTGATCATCCAACTCAGTATCCCGTACCTGCCTTCTCTCCATACCCCCTGATCCCCTTAACCACAAGGGCCACATCTAATTCCCTCTTAAATATAGCCAATGAACTGGCCTCAGCTACCTTCTGTGGCAGAGAATTCCAGAGATTCACCACTCTCTGTGTGAAAAATGTTTTTTTCATCTCGGTCCTAAAAGACTTCCCCCTTATCTTTAAACTGTGACCCCTTGTTCTGGACTTCCCCAACATCCGGAACAATCTTCCTGCATCTAGCCTGTCCAACCCCTTAAGAATTTTGTAAGTTTCTATAAGATCCCCCCTCAATCTTCTAAATTCTAGCGAGTACAAGCCGAGTCTATCCAGTCTTTTTTCATATGAAAGTCCTGCCATCCCAGGAATCAGTCTGGTGAACCTTCTCTGTACTCCCTCTATGGCAAAAATGTATTTTCTCAGATTTGGAGACCAAAACTGTACGCAATACTCCAGGTGTGGCATCACCAAGACTCTGTACAACTGCAGTAGAACCTCCCTGCTCCTATACTCAAATCAAGTGATGGTATCTCTTGGTGTTGGTGTTGGGCTCTGTCATTTATCTGCACACATGCCGTTTTGCCACAACTGGTAGGAGCTGTGTGAGACTCCAATAAGGGCCAAACCTCTGGTAATGTCACTTGTCCATGTTCTCCAGAAGCCTCCACAGTAGCGCAGCAGAAGAGTTGCTGCCTTCCAGCGCCAGAGGCCTGGGTGTGATCCTGACTATGGGTGCTGTCTGTACAGTGTTTGTACATTCTCCTTGTAACCGTGGGGTTTTTTTCTTGGTGCTCCGGTTTCCTCCCACACCTCAAAGACTTGCAGGTTTGCAGGTTATTTGGCTTATGTAAAATTGTCCCTAACGTGTAGGATGGTGTTAGTGTACAAGGTGATTGTTGGTCAGCGCGGACTCAGTGGGTCGAAGGGCCTGTTTCCGCACTGCATCTCTAAAGTCTAAAGCCCAAAGATGCTACCTTTCTTGCTGAGTTCCCGCTCAGAAACTCAGAAAAAGATTGTACCTTTGGAAAGGAGACGAGGAGGAATTTCTTTAGTCAGGGGTAGTGAATCTCTGGATTGATGAGATCTTAATTAGTAAGTGTGTCAAAGTTTACGGGGAGAAGGCAAGAGAATGGGGTTGGGAGGGGAAGATAGATCAGCCACGAGTGAATGGCTGAGTAGGCTCGTTGTACTGAATGGTCCAATTCTACCCCTTTGACATATTCCAGCACTTTGTCCTTTTTTTGGTAAACCAGCATCAGCAGTTCCTTGTCTATATCAGCAGTATCCCAGATTTATGAGCATCCTCCTAATGCACATCACCACCCATACCAACTTGGTACTTTAGGGTCATAGTGTCATAGGATCATAGTCATACAGTGTGGAAACAAGCCCTTCGGCCCAACTTGCCCACGCCGACCAACAGATATCATCTATACTAGTCCCACCTGCCTGCGTTTGTCCCATATCCCTTTACACCTGTCCTATGTATGTACCATTCTAATATTTCATAAATGTTGCTATAGTACCTATCTGAACTAACTCCTCCAGCAGCTCTTTCCATGCACCCTCCATGCTTGTATACAAAAAGTCACCCTTCTGGCTCTTATTAAATCTTTTCCCCCTCACCTTAAACCAATGTCCTCTGGTTCTCGATTCCCCCACTCTTGGCAAGACGCACTGTGTGTTTACCGGATCTATTTCTTTCATAATCTTATACACCTCTGTAAGATCACCCCTCATTCTCCTACACTCCATGGAATAGGGTCCAAGCCTGCTCAACCTCTCCTTATATCTCAGGCCCTCAGGTCCTGACAACTTGTACACCTTCTCTGCATCCTTTCCAGATTGACAACATCTTTCCTATAACATGGTGCCAAAAACTGAACACAATAATCTAGATGTGGTCCCACTGAAGTCTTGTATAACTGCAACATGACCCCTAATTTCTATACTCAGTGCTCGGACTGATGAAGGTAAGTGGAGTTCTGATCTGCTTCTGAATTCTGGAGACTTTCAGAGAAACTTATCGAGCCCTCTGCTAGCCAAGCTTCAGGCAAGGTACCGCAACGTTCCGATCCTCCCGAATGTCCCAGATAGCTTTTGACAGAAGCCATAAGACTGAGAGGTGGTGAATAAATGTACTTTGGCCCAGAAGCACAAAAGTGAAGCCAGGAGTCACACTACACCTGAATCGGAGGGAGAGGTTGGCTCACCAAAGAGCCAGAGTTAGTGAAGGAATGTAGATTTATGGAGTGAGGGTGTATAGATCTTGGTTCTTTGCTGGACTTTCATTTTTAATGGTTTAACTTTGGCTTGCTTGGGATATGCTTGGATGTTGGCAGAATCTGGCATTGGCATGTCCAGAAATCAGGATTGGGAAGTCAATAAGACTTTCCATGTGGATTTGGAGTGATTGGGATTGCCAAATTGACCCCTGTGATTTTACTGGGAGGGGGCTGCAGAACAGGGAGTGGTTTGCATTTTCAAATGATGGGGAACTAAAACAAGACATGTCCCAGCTCATGCAGAACAAAACAGGCACAAATGTATTTTTTCTAGTTTTAAACTAAACTTGTGTTGGTCCCTTTTTGTGAGTTTTCCAAGGATTAAAATCGTTTATCAAATGCATGTTATCAAATGCATTTGGTAAGTTAAAAAAATAACATTCTTGGCAGTTTTCTCAAAGAAAACATTTTGTTTTCCCCAAAGTTTTGTACATCTGCCACAATGTGTCGTGAACTTGCCAAAAATAATTTTGAATAATTTTCCTCTTTTTTAAGAAAGAGCATCCACGTGGCAGAAAATTAAATTCACCAAATTGGAGAGATTGATTTGATTAACACACAAGTTCTATGTTATCCCACTTTTACATCCACTCCCTACATACTAAGAGCAATTTACAGGGCAATTTAACCTGCAAATCTGCACGTCTTTGTGATGTGGGAGTAATGAACCACCCGGAGTAATGGAGCACCACAGGAAGAATGTGAAAACACCACACAGACAGCACCCAGGACTCAGACAGACAGCTCTCTATTCCTTAGAGCGCAGGAGGATGAGGGGTGATCTTAAAAGGTTGTATATAATCAGGAGAGGAATAGATCAGGTAGACGCACCGAGTCCCTTGCCCAGAGTAGGGGAATCAAGAACCAGTTCCTTCCTGCACCTATGTTCGTGGCCATGAGTTCCAGATGAGATGATTGGTGCTCAGCCCTTTGTACTGAAGTAAGGTCCTCACTTTGTTTTAGTTTTGTTTATTGTCACATGTACCGAGGTACAGTGAAAAGCTTTTGTAGCGTGCTAACCACTCAGCAGAAAGACTATACATGATTACAATCAAGCCATCCATAGTGCACAGATACATTATAAAGAGAATAACGTGAATAACATTTAGTGCAAGATAAAGCCAGTAAAGTCTGATCAGAGATAGTCCGGGAGTCTCCAATGAGGTAGATAGTAGTCAGGACTGTTCTCTAGTTGATGGTGGGATGGTTCAGTTCTCTCGCTGCAAGTTCAGACCTCAATGAGCAACAGATGTTACCACATCTGCCCCAGTTCTCTGTTGTGGAGCTACATGTGGAGCCCAGCTGTGGAGCCTGGTCTTGTTGGGATTCCCCTGCACCCCGCTGGGAAATTGCCCCCAGAGGCACGTCTCACCAACCCTTGGAATGAAGAAGCAACTCATTTTGATTTTTTTAAATTGCTTTTAATCTTACATGAGTCTATAGTAATTTTAATTATTTGCATTGCATAGTTTAGTTTAGAGATACAGCGTGGAAACAGGCCCTTCGGCCCACTGAGTCTGCGCCGGCCAGCGATCCCCGCACATTAACACTATCTTACGCACATTAGGGACTATTTATATATACACCAAGCCAATTAACCTACATACCTAGGAGCTGCAAGCGTTCTAAGGCAGCAACTCCACCGTGCCACCCTAGGTTTCTAGGTTGCTGGAGCAACTTAAAAAGTGTTAAATTATTTGGTCGCTTGGCCACCCTTGGTCATGCTCTCATTTCATTTCCTGCCATCAGGAAGAAGGGGGCGGCATGGTGCTGCAGTGTTAGAGTTGCTGCCTCACAGTGCCAGAGACCCAGGTTGGATCCTGACCGCAGGTGCTATGTGTACGGGGTTTGTACGTTCTCCCTGTGATTGCGTGGGTTTTCTCCGGGTTATCTGGTTTCCTTGCACACTCCAAAGACAAGCAGGTTTGTAGGTTAATTGGCTTCAGTAAAAAAAATGTTAATTGTCCTTGGTGTGTTGGAGAGTGCTAGTGTAAGGGGTGATCTTGGTGGGAGATCAGTGCGGACTTCATGGGCCGAAGGCTTTGTTTCCATGCTGTGGCTCTAATGTCTAAAGAAGGAACAGGAACACCTTTGCGAGTAAAAAAAAAAGTTACCCCTCAAGTTCCTATTAAATCTTTCCCCCCTCACCTTCAACCTATGTCTTCTGGTCCTCAATTCTTCTACTCTGGGCACTCGGGTGGCTTTCAGCCCTTCTGATTTAGACTTTTTTCTGATTTATAAAAATAAAGTCACATTTAACTTTCCAGTTGGGGATTTAAGGCATCTGATTCAAATGAATTGATAGCTATTAAGAAAAGATTTAGGGGGAAGTATAATGAAGATGTGCCAAGCAGGTTTTATTTTACACAAAGTGGTGAGGGTGTGGAACACACTGTCACCAACAACCACCGGACCACCCATATTGAAGCAACGACCAAGAAAGCACACCGATGTCTCTACTTCCTTAGCAGGCTTAGGAACTTTGGCACGTCCCCTACAACTCTCACCAACTTCGACAGATGCACCATAGGGAGCATTTTATCAGGATGCATCACAGCTTGGTTTGGGAACAGCTCCATCCAAGACTGCAAGAAACTGCAGTGAATTGTGGACGCAGCCCAGACCATCACACAAACCAACCTATTGACTCCATTTATACTTCATGCTGCCTCGGCAAGGCCAACAGCATAATCAAGGGCAAGTCGCACCCTGACCACTTCCACTTATCCCCTCTCCCATCAGGCAAAAGGTATAGAAGTGTGAAAACGCACACCTCCAGATTCAAGGACAGTTTCTTCCCAGCTGTTATCAGGCAATTGAATCATCCTACCACAACCAGAGAGCAGTACTGAACTACTGAACTACTAACTACCTCTTTGATAATCCTCAAACTATGTTTGATTGGACCTTGCACGTTATTCCCTTATCATGTATCTATACACTGTAAATGGATCGATTGTCTTTCTGCTGACTGGATAGCACCCAACAAAAGCTTTTCACTATACGTCGGTACATGTGACAATGAACTAAACTGCCAGGGCTGGAGGGGGAGACAGATGCAACAGTGGTATTTAAGAGACGATTATTGGACAGACACATGGAAGTGCAGAGAATCGAGGGAAATGGATCATGTACAGGCCGATGAGTTCAGTGTAACTTGACTTCATGTCGACATAAACATAGTGGGCCGAAGGGCCCATTCCTGTGCTGTACTGTTCTTTGGTTTTTTTTAAAAGCCCATTTGTCCATTTCATATTTGTTTCTATTTAAGAATTCTGTTCCCTGAAATATTATTTGCTCATTCGATAGTGAACAATTATTTCCCATTGACTTTCTGAAGAGGTTCTTGAAATGCAATGCATGTTTTTAAACTGGCACTTGATCATTAAGCTTTCACTGAGATCCAGTGAAGAAAGCCTTTGATCCTCGTGTTCTATTTGCCGATGATGTGCCTGAGGATCTCAAGCTTGTTCTCAGCGATTCGAGCGGTCTTGGGGCCTACTGTAGCTTCTGTTTCTTTTTATTTGTCAAAGCTAAGCCCAATTTAACTTTCAAAATTAGAGTAAATGGTGCAGTTATTTTTTAAATGCTCCAATTTGCAAGTGTTTCAAGTTGACCTTTTGGCCACGCCATTAATTGCTGCTCTTTTTTGGATTCACAGCAAAGTCTGATCAAGAATCTCAGGAAGCTTTCTTGTCTGGAACACACAAAAGGTAATTTTTTTTCACAGGCTTCTGATCATAAGTAGAAATCTCATTAAGCAAACTGTTTCCCCTTGGTGATCTGTTTAGAATCTAGCCCTGAATATTCAAAACTGAACTGTCATCTGGAAAGCAAAATACATTATTAGTAGACTATTAATGTTTGTGCATCAAAGATTGCATGGATTTGCAGGTGTAAGGGATCAGGGAGACCATTTTTCCTTTCTATCTCCCCAAAGTACATCAGATATCCGAAATGAAATTCTTGTCCTGTGCTGCATCCAAGATTTGCTAATTGCTTTAAAGATTGTATCTTCTTTCAGTTCAAACGCTGGTGGTGTTTATCTTGGAAGAGCTGGCCATTGATGGCAAAAGTCCTGAGTGTGGTAACAGTGTGCTTCAATGAAAGAGTTGGGATGAAAATTAGTTCAAGTTTTTTTTTGTCTTAATTGAACTGTGTAGAAAACGTTGGGAGATGGAATTTTTGTGTGGAATTATTAAGACGTTTGCTCGGTCTCGTTGCTTCCCCTTTGTGGAAACTTTAGTATGACAAAGGTTAAGATTGTCGTACAGCACAAAGACCTGTGGACATTCTTTGCGTACAGCACACTCTCGGCAGTCGGGGGTTAGGGTCACGTGACTGGGTAATGGCGGGAAGGAGTTGTCACAAGGTTTAGGGGTGTTCCCTAGTATAAGTATTGAGCCCCGGGTCAGCCTTCCCCCATTCTCGTGTGTTGTTCTCTTTACTTCAACAATAAAGATCTCTATGATTCGCCACGCGTGGCTTGCTTATTCGCCCGCCATATTGGTGACCCCGACAATCTAAACCGGTCATTTTGGATTTCAACGATGTTCGCAGCCAATGATCAACCTCAACAGCCCGAGGTCGCTGACAATCCAACCCAGCAGAACGCGGTCTCCCTGAAGCTGCCCGTGTTCTGGACATCGCAGCCCAGGTGTGGTTCCAACAAGCCGAGGCCCAGTTCCACATTCGACGCATCACGGTCGATGACACCCAGTACTACTATGTGGTCGGCGCCTTGGATCTAGAGGCGGCCGGTCGCCTGGTCCCTTACCTCCGTGCGACATCGGATCAGGACAAATACGCGGTCCTTAAAGCGCTGCTCTTGCAGACCTTTGGGCTCAGCCGTTGGGAACACGCAGCGCGGCTCATACACATGGGCGCCTCGGTGATCACAAGCCGTCGGAGCTCATGAGCAAGATGCTCACCCTCATGGACGCGCATCAGCCCTGCTTGCTCTTCCAACACGCTTTCTTAGAGCAGATGTCGGACAACATCCGCTTGCTGCTCGCCGGTGAGGATTTCGCAGAAGATGAGCTGTGGCAAGCCAAGCAGCAGGGCGGTGGCTGGATCGATCGAGTATCGGCGGTGTCTTGGACGGCCCAGAAACCAGACTCTGCATCCACCGGGAGTCCAGCTGCGCCACCTGCGCCGCCTGTCCCGAACGACTCCGGTAAGGGGAAGTGGTGTTACTACCACCAGCCCTGGGGCCACACAGCCCGTCAGTGCCGCCCGTCCTGCTCCTATATCCGGAAAATACTGGGGCCGGCCCGCCCGCAGTCACTGCGGCGGTCAGCCTGAAACATCGCCTCTTCGCATGGGATCGACACTCGGGACGCCGGTTCCTTGTTGATATGGGCGCAGAGGTTAGCGTTTTACTCCTGTCGGGGGTGGACACTCGTTCTGGCAAACAGGGGCTTCACTGACCGTAGTCAACGGCAGCTACATACAGATGTATGGAGTTCGCACGATCCCGCTCATCTTTGGCCTATGCTATTTTACCTGGACCTTTACGGTGGACGACGTTTCCCAGCAGTTGCTCGGTGCAGATTTCCTCCGGGCCCCAATCCCTGTTGGTGGATGTGCGGGTGCAACGCCTCGCTCGTCTACCCTTTCGATTTCATGCCTCTGGTTCTGGGGGGGGGGGGGTCCTGTGGCGCCACCCGGTGGTTCTGCCACTTACTGTGCGAACCCTCGGCAGTCAGGGGTAGGATCACGTGACTGGGTAATGGCGGGAAGGAGTTGTCACGAGATTTAGTTGTGTGCCCTAGTATAAGTATTGAGCCCCGGGTCAGCCTTCCCCCATTCGCGTGTGTGTTGTTCTCTTTACTTCAACAATAAAGATCACTTTGATTCACCATGCGTGGCTTGTTATTCGCCCGCCATAACATAATGGATTGAATAGAATGTATTTTTGTTGGATATTAGTGTTTTCAAGAATGTATTATTGGTAATAAGAAATTAGAGAGTGCGCACAATTTGAAAAATCTGTATAAAAGCTGACAATTCTGGGTAGAGTTTCAGAGCAGTGCGGTAACTGGGACTGTGCTGCACTCCTTGTGCACAAGTAAATAAAGTGTGTCTGGAAAATGAATGCAAGTTGTCAGAGTCCAGTTGATCGGCGACGACATCTTGTGTCTTTTTTCTCTTCCACTTGCACTGGGCTGTTTAGAGATAGAATGCAGAAACAGGCCCTTCGACCCAACGAGTCCGCGCCAACCAGCAATCCCTGCACACTAACACTATCTTGCACATGCTAAGTTTCTTAACAGGCGAACTAACATGTCAGTTTCAAACCCATCCATTTGGCCGCCTGGACCTAATGACCAATTCCAGTTCTGTACGACAGGAAAGGAACAGCAAATGCTGGTTTACACAAAAGAAAACACAGTGCTAGTAATTCAGCAGATCTTCTCTGGAGAACATGGATAGGTGACACTTCGGGTCAGGACCCTTCTTCAGACCTTTTTAAACTCAGACAGCGGTGAGTATACGAATAACAAGCTGGCAGAGGAGGTAGTTTAGATAGGTACAATAACATTATTTAAAATGCACCGGTAGATGGATAGGAAAGGTTTAGAGGGATGTGGGCCAAATGCAGGCAAATGGTACTAGCTTAGATTGATCTGAAGAAGGGTCACAACCTGAAACATCACCTATTGGGGCGGCACAGTGGTTCAGCAGTAGAGTTGCTGCCTTACCGCGCCAGAGACCCGGGTTCGATCCTGACAATGGGTACCGTCTGTACGGAGTTTGTACATTCTCCTCATGGGTTTTCCCCGGGTGCTCTGGATTCCTCCCACATGCCAAAGACATACACGTTTGTAAGTTAATTGGCTTTGGTAAAAATTATAATTGTCCCAAATGTCTTGAGTAGTGCTCGTGCAAGCTGGTCAGCACGGACTCGGTGGGCCAAAGGGCCTGTTTACTTGCTGTATCTCTAAACTAAACCATCCATGTTCTCCAGTGATGCTGCTTGACCCACTGAGTCCTTTCACTGGAATAGGCATTATGTTTTGTTCCAGCACTTTGTGTCCTTTCTGTCTAAGTGCTCTGCAGGGTAGTCCTGCCAACTGGCCTTGTTATTTTCACTGTCACATCCAGCTATCCACTCCGCTCACTCCACTGTACTCTATCATAGCTCGAGTTGAATTGGCCAATTTCAACTGGTTTTAGAGAGATGTCTGGGTGGCTTATTGGTGCAGCCTGTAGTGCTGCTGCCCCACAATGCCAGAGACCCGAGTTTGATCCTGATCTCGGGTGCTGTCTGTGTGGAGTATACACGTTCTCCCTGTGACCACATGTGTTTCCCCTGGGTGCTCTGATTTCCTCCCACATCCCAAAGACATGCTGGCTTGTAGGCTAATTGGCCTCTAAATTGTCCCGAGGGTCGAGAGAGTGGATGAGAAAGTGGGATAACATAGATCTTGTGTATGGATGATTGATGGACTCTGGGCCGAAGGGCCTGTTCAGACCTTAAGACAGAGGGGCAGAATTAGTCCATTTGGCCCATGGAGTCTAATCCACCACTTGATCATGGCTGATCTAGTTTTCCCTCTCAACCCTATACTCCCACCTTCTGCCCATAACCTTTGACGCCTTTACTAATCAATAATCTCTCAATCTCCACTTTAAAAACACCCAATGATTTAGCCTCCACCGCAATCTGCAGCAATGACTTCCATAGATGCATTACTCTCTGGCTAAAGAAATTCCTATATTTTAATTGTACTCTCTGGTTCTAGACTCCCATTGCTGGAAATATCCTTTACACGTCCACTCTATCTAGGCCTTTCCATACTGTGTTCCTCAACTGAATTAAAGACTGGGTCATCTTTGTCTATTGCTCAGTAACATGGCACGCAATGGCCATCCTGGTGAAACATGCCTCACATTGAGGCAATTTGACGTGGAGAATAATAAGAATCAAGGATGGTAAGTGTGTATATGCATTAACACATTGAACTTTTTTCTCTCGTTTATGATATTGTTTACAGTATACTATGTTTACATATTCTGTTGTGCTGCTGCAAGTAAGAATTACATTGTACTATCTGGGACATATGACAATAAAACACTCTTGACTAAAGAGGTTGGTCTTAACTCTTGTCCGTGCCTCGTGCTGGCAATGAAATAATGTCATAAAAAGGAACTACAGATGCCAAAGATACAAAATGATAGATTAGCTCAGCGGGTCAGGCAGCGTCTGAAGAAAATGGATAGATGATATTAATGGGTTGGGACCCTTCAGACTGGAGCTGGAAATTCAGCTGGACATGAAAACCTGTCCAGTCAGGCTGAAGAAGGATTCCAACCTGAAATACCACCTGTCCATTCCCTCCACAGATGCTGCCTGACCCACTGAATTCATCCAGCACTTTTTGCTGTTGACAAGTAATGACTGGCACCATTTTAATTACACCTGGCCAAGTGAGTTCCCAAGGTATTGCTGCCTTTGGTACCCAAGGGAACCTACACATTCCCTGTTGCAGGTGAGGGACAAACATAGAAACATAGAAACATAGAAATTAGGTGCAGGAGTAGGCCATTCAGCCCTTCGAGCCTGCACCGCCATTCAATATGATCATGGCTGATCATCCAACTCAGTATCCCGTACCTGCCTTCTCTCCATACCCTCTGATCCCCTTAGCCACAAGGGCTACATCCAACTCACTCTTAAATATAACAAGGGAGGAAAGTTCATCAGTTTAGTTTGTTGTCACTTGTACCAAGATACAGTGAAAAGCTTTTTTATTGCATGCTAACCAGTCAGCAGAAAGACCATAATGATTATATTCAAGCTGTCCACAGTCTACAGATACATGATGAAGGGAACACCATTTAGTGCTGGATAAAGTCTAATAAAGTCTGATTAAAGATAGTCTGAGTATCTCCAATGAAGTAGATAGTAGCTCAGGACTCCTCTCTAGCTGTTGATAGGTTGATTCAGTTGCCTGATAACAGCTGTGAAGAAACTGCCCCTGAATCTAGAGGGTTTTTTTTGCACTTTTGTACCTCTTGATGGGAGAGTGAACAAAGAGGGAATGATTGGGGTGAGACATCCTTGATTATACTAATGGCCTTGCTGAAGCAGCGTGAAGTCTAAACGGAGTCCATGGATGGGATGTCTGTTTGTGTGATGGTCTGGGCTGCGTCCACAATTCTCTGCAATTTCTAGCGGTCTTGGATGGATCTGTGATGCATCCCAATGAAATGCGTTTTACAGTGCATCTGTAGAAGTTGGTGAGAGTTGTTGGGGACATGCTGAACTTCCTAAGCCTTCCAAGGAAGTAGAGGCATTGGTGTGCTTTCTTGGCCATTGCTTTAATTATGGGTGGTCCAGGATAAGTTGCTGGTGATATTTACTCTTCGGAACTTGAAGCTTTCAGCCATCTCTACCTCGGCACCATCAATGCATACCGGGGTATGTGTAAGGGAAACATTAAGAAGAAACATAGCTAAATGAATATTGAAGAGACCGGGGGTTGGGGGAGAAGCGGAGACACTAAGCAGAACTAATTAATGTAAGCCTCCAAAGGAAACGTACTTTGTACGCTGTGGCATAGACAGTTCAAGCAGGATGAATACATGAAATGGCTGGGTTAAAAATCAGATAACCATGATAGATCAGTCAGCAGCTGTCCTCCTGGCTCCGTGGCTAATATGTTGGAGATTTATCACATATGTTTGTATGGCTCCGTGACAACGGAAGGAGATCAGGTACACTGGATGGGTACAACTGTCGTGTCTCCTTTCTAACATTTTTCTTTGTTTGATGTGAGCAAGGAGGGTTGTTTTATGTATTTACAGAAATATTTTTTTTCTGGGATTACTTTGGAAATTATGTGTCAAGTTATTTTAAAGACGGCGGCACGGTGGCGCAGCGGTAGAGTTGATGCCAACAGCGCCGGAGACTCGGGCTTGATCGTCTGTACGGTGAATTTGTCAAACTGTGGGAGTGGAAGTGAATCACTCTAGGTTTCAATAGTACTTTATTGTCACATGATCCTAGATAAAGTGAAATTATGTTTTATTTGCATATATTACAAGGCGGCACAGTGGTAGAGCTGTTGCTTTACAGCGCCAGGGACCCGGGTTCAATCGTGACTTTGGGTGCTGTCAGTACGGAGTGTGTGTATGGGGATCGCTGGTCAGCGTGGACACGGTGGGCCGGAGGGCCAGTTTCCGTGCTGTATCTCCAAAGTTCAGTAACAATCTTGCTATACATTAGGTACAATCATTGCTTAATTTCAAGAGTGTAAAACAGTACATTAAACCGAGACAACACACAAGAGTTACCATGTTTCCTCCACCATCTTGCACTCTTTGAATTGAACCTATTACTTTATAAAAATTGCAGCCAGAACAAGCAACTGGCAAGATCTCTACTCGTGAATATTGGTCTAACTGTGCATATAGTGTTAATTTCTATTGTCTCCTCAAAGCTCCTCTTACTTTCAGGCATTAAAACATTGCATCCTGATCCAAACGTGATGCTGCCAGACCTGCTGAGTTACTCCAGCGCTTTGCGTCTTTTTAAAAATTAAACCAGCATCTGCAGTTCCTTGTTTCTGCACCTCATTTCTTGGTTGACGGCTAGACTCAACTTTGAAAGAGGAAGTTCCTACTGTTGAGGATGATTGGCTTTTGTTGAGATAGAACAGGACAGCACAGTGGTGCAGCGGTTGCTGCTGCCTCCCAGTGCCGGAGCCCCTGTTGGGTTCCATCCCAACTTTGGGTGCTTTCCATGTGGAGTTTGCACCTTCTCCCTGTGAGCGCGTGGGTTTCCTCAAGCTGCTCCAGATTCTTCCCAAAGACTTGCAAGTTTATAGGTTAGCTGCGGGTTACAAAATTAGGACACAATTCTTGCCCTGGAGACAAGGAACACCCTGTCGGTCAGGAAGTGATAAATAGATAAAAGGAAGCAATTATGCAAAAAAAGGATCTGAAGATGCTAGCTGACAAAAAAAAGACACAAAGGGCTGTAATAACACAGCGGGTCAGGGATGTCATCAACATGAATAGATGACATTTCCAGTCAGGACCCTTCTTCAGACATGTAATTAGATATGGGTAGGAAGTAACTGCATATGCTGGTAATGACAGAAAATGCTGGAGTAACTAAACACTTCAGGCAGCATCACTGGAGAAAAGGAGTAGGTGGCATTTCAGGTCAAGACCCTTCTTCACACTCCAGATATGCTGCCTGACCCAATGAGTTATTGTAGTATTTTGCGTCTATAATTAGATATGTGAGTGAGATGGGACCCTAAATAGAGGGGAGCAGTGGGAAGACCATTTTATTCCAGTTGATTGCCTAAAATAATGTGGTCAACAATGTTAATATGTTCGTTGATGTAGGAAATGTTTTAGTTTCAATCGGTCATTTATTTTCCTGAATACTGTTATCACAAAGAAAATTGGAAGAAGCAGTGCTTGATTACTGTTGCAATTATATAAATAACATTTGTAAATTGTTTATTAAAACTTTCGGCCTATTAGAGAACATGAAAGGGAGTCAGAGGTTATCTTTGGGCACATTATTGCCCAGAGGGGTGTTAGAGGTTTTGTCGGGTTGATTTCAAACAAAATAGTAAGATTAAACGAGAACTTACCGGTTTGAAGGTTGATCTTTATTTTATGTGGAGTTGCGATGAGTGATTACGTGAAGAAGTCCCGCCAGTCCGCATGCACGTCAATCTTCAAAGCAGCGGTGTGAAATCACAGATAATAGTAATTGAAGTAACATAGAAGATTAAAAACATAGAACTACCAGACAACCTTTGTGATACGGGGGTTGGGAGTGGTGGGCACATAATCACTCATCGCAACTCCTCATAAAATAAAGACCAATTTTCAAACTGGTAAGTACTCATTTAATCTTACTATTTTACTTCGGAGTCACGTGAGTGACTACGTGAAGATTTCAAAGCTCTGTGATTTCATGTTGTACATTCAAATACAGGCATCTCAACTGTATTGATTGACTCAGGATGAGTTAATAATCAACAATTCATGAGACCATGACATTGATTTGAACGTATTAACGTTTTATTTTAATAAAGAAAATCAATAGCAATCCCTCTATCCCAGGGGGAAGCTATAAAACAGAACTCAAAACTGAATGGGCAAATACCCCTGGTTCGGCAATCGGCTTTATGATAGAATTTTTGAAAAGTTAATTCACTTGGCCATCCTGTGGCCGCAAGGATATGGTCGAGTGGCACATCCATTGCCCTGGCCGCTGACGTTGATGCCGCCCTGGTGGAATGAGATTTAAAATGGTCAGTGTCAATACCTGCACAAACCAGAACTTGCTTCAGCCACCTTGAAATAGTCTGAACCAACACTTTGCTATGCGTTTTTTGTGGCTAATAAATAACGCTGATTCCACACCTCTGAGGCTTTTGTTGACCTTGATATAATATAGCAAGTGTGACACCACACATAGTCGTGAATCCGTGGGGTATGCCGAAAATATGATCTTACACCCTGTCACCCCTGGTCTGATCTGCTTGAGTAGATCATAAATGTAAAATGTAATGGTAGCTGCAGACACTACCATCTTGTCTAGCCGCAACTTTTGCAATGTCTGCACCCGTTGGGCTGAAACCAGTGCCATGGGCATGACTACCTTCATGGTGACTTTGGCCAAAGACAGAGATGTGACAGGAGTCCATTGACGAAGCAGCGCGAGGACCACGCTTACATCCCAGATTACTGAATACCTGGGCCTGGGGGGATTGGAATTAAAAATTCCCTTCATAAATCGAGACATTAGAGGGTGAGACCCAATAGAATGTTGTTCTGATCCCATTCACAAGTATGAGGACAGGGCACTCCTGGCTGTATTGATCACACTGTAGCTTAACTCTTCATCGAAATAGAGAGGTGACAGGAATTCTATCACATCTGAGATGCATGCCCTGTGATATGTAATATTCTGCCGTAAGCAGAACACCTCCCATTTCCTGACATGAGAGATGTACTGCTTTTGGGTACTATCCCTCCAGGCCGCAATGATCACATCCACGGTTCGATCGGATAGTTCTTGCCCCAGGTATGGTCTCCTCAGAATCTGCAAATTAACAGATCAATACGGTCATGTAAAGGATCTTGATTGCCAGTTACAGGGTCACTACATTTGTGAACACTCATAAGAGGCTGTGTAATTATCCCCAAAATGAGGGGGAGCCAATCAGGTACCACCACCACTCCTGAGGCTGAATCCTGCTTGATCTTGAGCAGACACCGACTGGTGAGGCAAAAGGGAGGAAATGCATATAAAAACATTCCACCCCAATGTAGCGAGAATGCATCAACCGCTACTGCCCCAGGGTTTGGTTCCCATGAAAACTATTTAGGTAACTGGAGGTTGAGTCCGGATGCAAACAAATCGATATTCGGCATCCCAAACTGAGCAACAACATCATTAAATACCTCATGATTCAACATCCATTCTGTGTTGTCATTGAATTTGCGTGACCTGGTGTCTGCCACTATATTGAATCTACCTGGTAGGTAGATAGCTGAAAGCCAAATGTTTCTGGTAATACACAAGTTCCAAATCAGATTAGCCAATCTATCACAAGATTCCGACTTGATTCCACCCATATGATTAACCTACGCAATTGCCGTAGTATTGTCTATCTCAAGCTAAGCATGCAAGGGACACTTAGTAGAGCAATAAGCCTTCAGCCCATACAATGCTCCCAAAAGCTCTAAATAATGAGCTTTTAATTGCAAAAGAGGTGCCTCATGCATATTCCATCTTCCTCCACAGCTAGAAATGGTATCACTAGCACCCCAACCTAGAGCACTGACATCAGTCTGTAAGACAATGGAAGGTTGGTCAACCAGACTTTTGCTGGAAGAACTGGAGATGTTCATTATCCACCAGTGCACGTCAGCAATGGTTTCAGCTGGTAATTGCAAGGACCTGTCATAATGACCTGCATGTATCCTGAGTGCCTGTTCCTTTGCACATTGTAAATTTTGGTAGTGCAGGGGTCCAAATTGCACAGCTGGAAAAGCAGCCACTAATTTACCAATCAAACTTGCCACCTGTCTAATTGAAGGTTGTTGCTCCTCAACGAGCTTGATACAGCCTTAAATTAACTCTAGCCGTTTGTCCTTGGGCAGAGTCACTGACATGTGATTTGAGTTAATAGTGAATCCCAAATAATCAATAACTCTGACTGGTGTTAATTTCGATTTATCTGCATGGATGAGACACCCCAATCTCTCAAAATTGAGCTTAACAACTGAAATGGATGATTCAGCTGTCTTTTCTATGATTAAAATATCATCCAAATAGGCCATTACAACATGAGCCCCAATACTGGTTTTAACAGTTTTGTAAATAATCTAGGGGCTGAGGTTAATCCATTAGGCAGTGCTTTGAATTGCCATATTTGACTCATCCAGCTAAATTTCAAATATCTCTCTTCATCCCTATGAACAGGCACTGAGTAATATGCATTTTTAAGATCTATACATGCCATATAACATCTCCTGGAAACCAATTGTTTGACAGTAACAAAAGTTTCCATTTTGAAATGTTTATACTGCACAAAGGGGTTAAGGCTTGTCAGGTCGAGGATGATTCTACATCCACCATCCTTTTTCCACCTAGGAAAAATATTAGACATGAATTGGTGGAGTTGGCGAACCGACTTCTCAATTACCCCTTTTTTGTATATTTTTTCAAGTTCTGCCTGTACCTCATCTTTTTTTTGTGAGAAAATGAGTGTCCGGTTTGGAACTTGCTGAGTAGGTGGACACAAATTGAGAAGGAATTTAATTCGAAAACCTTGAACACTGCACAGTATAAACGGATCTGATGTTATCTCGTGCCATTCCTTTAGAAACAAGTGTATACTCCCCTCAACTTGTTGGTGTTTCTCATGTAATATGTTCCTATAAGACCCAGACCCACCTACCTCCATGGTTACCGGTGGAATTTGCTGCCCCCGGTTCCTGGTGGGAAAAGGCATGTTTGCTCGTGCCCCAGTTGGAGCGGGCCAGCTGTGCACATTAGCGAATGGCCGGCTTGTTCCTTGACCAGACCCAATCTCTGCAACCCGTATGTAGGGGAACTGCCGCCGAATCGTTCTGCTGACCATCGGTGCTTTAATCATTCCCACCGTACTTGCCTCGTCTTCGAGCTCCTTAACTCTTTCCGTGAAGTCTTCCTCAAACAGCAGATTTGGTGGCTGAATGTTGCTGGGTTTACACACCGCCGCAAATTTTGGGTTGATGGTAGGGCGAATGGCACTTTTCCGCAAACAATTAATTTCAAAGTGCGCGTTGCACATGAGGGCTAAGGCATCCTGCTGTATATCAGACAGGTGCCCCCCGTCCATCGATCTGCCGAATGCAGTAATGCCCGAGGCGAGCAACTTCAGCACCCTCTGAAGCTGCATTTCTTGAGACCTGATGCCGACCCCCATATGGCCCCATATACATGATTCACCGTTGGCACTTTAAGCAGCCCACAGTTAGCCGGGGTCTCATATTTTTTGACTGTCTCATCCATAGTCAGCCCCTGCAGCTGATGTGAAGCCAGATAATTTATGGTTGCTGCCAATTCATCACCCAGCGGCTCTCCTGACTCTTTTGGGATGGCAAATCTTGCTGCCAGGAATGGTACTTCTGGCTAATCCCGTGGGGTATGCTCCACCACTATACCCATAGACTCTGCGTCAGAATCAAACTGACCTGGTAAGCTCACCTCCTCCAAGAGGAAGCAATCAAGCAGCCCTGTTTCAGGCGCTGCTGGCACGGGCACTCCCGTAGGCCGGCGCAGACAAGACTCCTCCTGCCGGAGTGTGTCTTGATGGAGCATCCTCTCCATTAGGAGCTCCATTTTGGATAACCGTGAAAAAACGGTATCCATTCCCGGAGGGGAACCCTCCTGGCCCGACTAATCCAATTCTGTGGGCCGTGCAGACTTTCGAGCCACCTTGCGTGTGGCCATGGTGCTCTCAGGCACCAAGTCTGCAATCGCTGGTCGACCCGCTAGCGACTAAATAGGTGAACTAGGCGGCTGCCCGCTACCCGCACTCCTGCGGTCTTCCATAGCTTTCCCAGCGGCTCACCTAGACTTCATCCTAAACGCATTCCCTCGTTGAAAACTTGATGCCGAACACTTGCTCGCACCTAGTCCCATCTACCTGCACTCAGACCATAAGCCTCCATTCCTTTCCCGTCCATATACCTATCCAATTTATTTTTAAATGATAAAATGATAAAATCAAACCTGCCTCCACACTGAGTAAAGAAGTTCCCCTCATGTTACCCCTGAACTTCTGTCCCTTAATTCTCAAATCAAGAATTAATTGGATAAGATAAATGGATTGAGAGGTTTAGTTTGGTTTATTGTCACGTGTACTGAGGTACAGTGAAGTGCTTTTGTTGCGTGCTAAGCAGTCAACGGAAAGACTAAACATGATTACAACTGAGCCATCCACAGTGCACAGATAAATGATAGAGGGAATAACGTTTAGTGCAAGATGAAACCAGTAAAATCCAATCAAAGATAGTCCGAGAGTCTCCAATGAGGTAGATAATAGCCTGGGACTGCTCTCTAGTTGTTCAGTTGCCTGATACTGGCTGGGAAGAACTGTCCCTGAATTGGGTGGTGTGTGTTTTCATACTTCTGTACCTCTTACTTGAGGGGAGAAGAGCAAGTGGCCAGAATGCCATTCGTCCTTGATGATGCTGCTGGCCTTGCTGAGGCAGCGTGAGGCGTAAATGGAGTCAGTGGAAGGGAGGTTGGTTTGTGTGATGATCTGGGCTGCATCCACAATTCTCTGCAATTTCTTGCAGTCTTGGATGAAGCTGTTCCCAAACCATAGACGGACACAAAAAGCTGGAGTAACTCAGCGGGAAAACCTTTCAACGGCACATCTGCAGAAGTTGACGAGAGTTGTTGGGGACATGCCGAACATCCTAAGCTTTTCTCAGGAGGTAGTGTGCTTTCATGGCCATTGGTTCAATATTGGTGGTCCAGGACAAGTTGCCAGTGCTTTTGACTCCTAGGAATCTGAAGCTTTCAACCAATTCTACCTTGGCACCATCAATTCCAACTGGGGTAAGTGCACCATTTCACTTCATTTCACTGCTCCTTTGTCTTGTTGACGTTGAGAGACAGGTGGTTCTCAACATCAGATCACAAGGTTCTCCATCTCCTTCCTGTACTCCGTGTCATCGTTATTTGATACCCGGCCCACAACGGTGGTGTCGTCTGCGAAATTGTAAATTGAATTGGATTTGTTCTTGGCTGCACAGAAGCCAATGAACCTGCACGTCTTTGGAAATATGGGAGGAAACCGGAGCACCCGGAGAAAACCCACCCAACCTTTAGACAGCCCGAGGGAGAATGTGTGGGCAGCAGCCGGAGTCAGGATGGAACCGGGGTCTCTAACGCTGTAAGGCAGCAACTCTACCGCTGCGCCACTGTGCACAAACTTGAAATCATTTTTGTTTGACGTCGCAGAACATTCATGAGAGCAGTTTTCGGTCGGTATACATTTTTGAAAGGTATTTGATAAAGTGATACAGGTAGGTGTTAGCAAAATTGAAGTCTGAGGTATTTGAAGTCATGAAAAATTTGTAGATCAGCAGGCAAAGATAGGTGGTCTCACCATCCACGCCTCCAAGGTCAGCTGTAGGAGGACTGAGTCCCCACTGGGGCATGAAGGTTGTCGGCCTGGAAAGGAGAGAAAGGACGGCTCACTGGCGATCCAAATGAGGTATGGCTACAACGGGCCTTTATGGCCAACTGCAGCTTGGACTATGTAAAATGGCAACAAACTCTAACTACTATTTATTGCACATGTACTCAGCGGGCTGATTCTATGCATAGGGTACTTAATCGGAGATTGTCTTGTGTGGTAATAATCTCTGATCGACACACAAAAAAATGTATTTCACTGTACCCTGGTCCATGTGACAATGAACGAACCATTGAACCATTTTAGTAGCCAAAGTGTTAATGATAATAAGGTGCAGATCTCTGGTGATTAACAGCACTGTGGTGAAAATGAGAGAAGCTTTTAACACATTTGGAGAGCATTGCCTCACAGGCTGGTATCTGTTGAACTTTGCAGAGAGAATTCTGAAACAGGCTTTGTTTATCCTTGATACTAATCTTCAAATTATGATCTCAGATGGTCTGGAGAAATTGAGTTATGACTTACTTTCCTTCGTTTTAAGACTGATAGGGGTGGAAAAGTCTAAGTTGCGACATTTACAGACAAAATCCTTTAATCCTGCAGGATTTTAAATAGAAATTAAAATATCAATTCCATCATATTGCCTCCACTGTTATCTTTTAGATTAGATTAGTTTATTGTCATATACACCATGTAGCAATAATGTTCCTGGTTGAAATTATAATATAATATAACCATATAACCATATAACAATTACAGCACGGAGACAGGCCCTCTCGGCCCTTCCAGTCCGTGCCGACCATTTGTTTTCCCCTAGTCCCATCTACCTGCACTCAGACCATACCCCTCCATTCCCTTCACGTCCATATACCTATCCACTTTACTTTTAAATGTTAAAATCGATCCTGCCTCCACCACCTCTGCTGGAAGCTCATTCCACACAGCCACCACCCTCTGAGTAAAGAAGTTCCCCCTCACGTTACCCCTAAACTTCTGTCCCTTAATTCTCATGTCATGCCCTCTTGTTTGAATCTTCCCTACCCTCAATGGGAAAAGCTTATCCACGTCAACTCTGTCTATCCCTTTCATCATTTTAAAGACCTCAATCAAGTCCCCCCTTAACCTTCTGCGCTCCAAAGAATAAAGACCTAACTTGTTCAACCTTTCTCTGTAACATAGTTGCTGGAACCCTGGCAACATTCTAGTAAATCTCCTCTGTACTCTCTCTATTTTGTTGACATCCTTCCTATAACTAGGCGACCAAAATTGTACACCATACTCCAGAATTGGTCTTACCAATGCCTTGTACAATTTTAACATTACTTCCCTACTCCTATATTCAATGCTCTGATTTATAAAGGCCAGCACACCAAAGGCTTTCTTTACCACCCTATCTACATGCGATTCCACCTTCAGGGAACTATGCACAGTTATTCCTAGATCCCTCTGTTCCACAGCATTCCTCAATTCCCTACCATTTACCATGTACGTCCTATTTTGATTTGTCCTGCCAAGATGTAGCACTTCACACTTATCAGCATTAAACTCCATCTGCCATCTTTCAGCCCACTTTTCCAAATGGCCCAAATCTCTCTGTAGACTTTGAGAATCTACTTCATTATCCACAACACCACCTATCTTAGTATCATCTGCATACTTACTTATCCAATTTTCCACCCCATCATCCAGATCATTGATGTACATGACAAACAACAGTGGACCCAACACAGATCCCTGAGGCACCCCACTGATCACCGGCTTCCAACCTGACAAACAGCCATCCACCATTACTCTCTGACATCTCCCATTCAGCCACTGTTGAATCCATCTTGCTACTCCGCCATTAACACCCAAAGATTGAACCTTCTGAACCAACCTTCCATGGGGAACCTTGTCAAAGGCCTTACTGAAATCCATATAGACAACATCCACTGCTTTACCCTCATCAATTTCCCTAGTTACCGCTTCAAAAAATTCAAGAAGGTTTGTCAAACATGACCTTCCAGGCACAAATCCATGTTGACTGTTCCTGATCAGACCCTGTTTATCCAGATGCTTATATATATTATCTCTAAGTATCCTTTCCATTAATTTGCCCACCACTGACGTCAAACTAATAGGTCTATAATTGCTAGGTTTATTCTTTGAACCCTTTTTAAACAATGGAACAACATGCGCAGTACGCCAATCCTCCGGCACTATTCCCGTTTCTAATGACATTTGAAATATTTCTGTCATAGCTCCTGCTATTTCTACACTAACTTCCCTCAATGTCCTAGGGAATATCCTGTCAGGACCTGGAGACTTATCCACCTTTATATTTTTCAAAAGTGTCAATACTTCCTCCTCTTTGAATCTCATAGTTTCCATAGCTACTCTACTTTTTTCCCTTACCTCACAGAGTTCAATATCCTTCTCCTTGGTGAATACCGAAGAAAAGAAATTGTTCAATATCTCCCCATCTCTTTTGGCTCTGCAGATAGCAGTCCATTCTGGTTCTCTAATGGTCCAATTTTTATCCCTCGTTATCCTTTTGCTATTAATATAGCTGTAGAAACCCTTTGGATTTACTTTCACCTTTCTTGCCAAAGCAACCTCATATCTTCTTTTTAGCCTTCCTAATTTCTTTCTTAAGATTCTTTTTACATTTTTTATACTCATCTAGCACCTCATTTACTCCATGCCTCCTATAATTATTGCAGATATCTCTCTTTTTTCGAAACAAGTGTCTAATTTCCCTTGAAAACCATGGCTCTTTCCAATTTTTACTATTTCCTTTCAACCTAACAGGGACATAAAGATTCTGTACTCTTACAATTTCCCCTTTAAATGTCCTCCATTTCTCTTCTACATCCTTCCCATGAAACAAAGTGTCCCAATTCACTCCTTTAAAATCCTCATGCATTCCCTCAAAGTTAGCCTTTCTCCAATCAAAAATCTCCACTCTAGGTCCTGTTCTGACTCGCTCCATAATTATATTGAAACTAATGGTATTGTGATCACTGGTCCCGAAGTGCTCACCAACGCATACCTCCGTCACCTGTCCTGCCTCATTTCCTAACAGGAGGTCCAGCACTGCCCCTTCTCTGGTCGGTACCTCTATGTACTGCTGCAAAAAACTATCCTGCACACATTTTACAAACTCCAAACCATCCAGCCCATTTACAGAATGTGTTTCCCAGTCTATTTTTGGGAAATTGAAATCTCCCACAATCACTACCTTGTGCTTACTACTAATATCTACTAGCTCCTTACATATTTGCTCTTCCAATTCTCGCTCCCCATTTGGCGGTCTATAGTACACCCCTAAAAGTGTTGCTACACCGTTCCCACTTCTCAGTTCCACCCAAATAGCCTCCCTAGACGAACCCTCTAATCTATCCTGCCAAAGCACTGCTGTAATATCCTCTCTGACAAGCAATGCAACACCTCCACCTCTGTCCCTCCAATTCTATCACCCCGGAAGCAACGAAATCCTGGAATATTTAGTTTCCAATCACAGCCCTCCTGCAACCATGTTTCACTGATTGCCACAACATCATATTTCCAGGTGTCAATCCAGGCTCTAAGTTCATCCACCTTACTTACAATGCTCCTAGCATTAAAATATGCACATTTTATAAACCCACCATCCTTTATTCTCTGTCTATTATCTTTTTCATCTTTCTCGCCTACATTTTGGGTCCGAGTGCTTTCCTTCTCTGCCTCTTGCCCCACACCCTGTCCCCTAGCCCCCTCTACCCGAGTCCCTCCCCCCAGCCTTTCTAGTTTAAAGTCTCCCCAGTAGCCTTTGCAAATCTCCCTGACAGGATATTGGTCCCCTTCGGGTTCAAGTGCAACCCGTCCTCTGCGTACAGATCATGCCTTCCCCAAAAGAGGTCCCAGTGATCAAGAAACTTGAATCGCTGCCCACTGCACCAGTCCCTCAGCCACGCATTTAGCCTCCACCTCATTTCATTCCTACTCTCACTGTCACGCGGCACAGGCAGTAATCCTGAAATCGTTACCCTTTTGGTCCTTCTCTTTAACTTTCCCCCCAACTCCCTAAATTCTCCCTTCAGTTCCTCGTCACTTTTTCTGCCTATGTCATTGGTACCTATGTGTACCACAACATCAGGCTCCTCTCCCTCCCTTATCAGAATCTTTTGGACACGTTCTGACACATGCGAGACCCTGGCACCAGGGAGGCAAACTACCATCCGGGTCTCCCGACTGCGTCCACAGAATCGCCTATCCGACCCCCTAACTATAGAGTCCCCTATTACAATTGCCCTCCTCTTTTTGCTACCCTTCTGAGCATCAGGGCCGGTCTCTGTGCCGGAGGCCCGGCCGCTGTTGTTGCCCCCAGCTAGGCTGTCCCCTCCAATCGTACTCAAACCCGAGTACCTATTTTCCAGGTGTACAGTCACAGGGGTACTCTCTAGCCCCTGCCTCTGCCCCTTGCCCTTCCTAACCGTGACCCACTTGTCTGCCTCCCGTGGTCTGGGAGTGACTACCTCCCTGTAGCTCCTCTCTATGACCTCCTCACTCTCCCTGACCAGACGGAGGTCATCGAGCTGCTGCTCCAGGTTCCTAACACGATCCTTTAGGAGCCCCATCTCGACACACCTGGCGCAGATGTGGACGTCTGGAGGGCTATCAGATTCCCTGACCTCCCACATCTGACATCCAGAACAGTACACTGCCCTGGCCTTCATACTGCCCCCCTTACACAGGATACAATAGCAACACAATATAAAATCACTACAAACTGCTGGGATCTGACTGTAAATCAGCTGCTTTCCCTAGTCCACTTCCCACCAATCAGCTGCTTTCCATAGTCCACTTCCCACCAATCAGCGGCTTCCACAAAAAAACCCACTTCTCCAAATGGAATGTTATGGATTTCGGCAAGCTCCTGTGGGCCTCTGAAAAAACAAGCCCCGCGCTGGATTTTATAGCTTACCGGTCGGGTGTCGCTCCTCCCCCTCCTCCTCTTCCAACGGCTCCTGTGGGCCTCTGAAAAAACAAGCCCCGCGCTGGATTTTATAGCTTACCGGTCGGGTGTCGCTCCTCCCCCTCCTCCTCTTCCAACGGCTCCTGTGGGCCTCTGAAAAAACAAGCCCCGCGCTGGATTTTATAGCTTACCGGTCGGGTGTCGCTCCTCCCCCTCCTCCTCTTCCAACGGCTCCTGTGGGCCTCTGAAAAAACAAGCCCCGCGCTGGATTTTATAGCTTACCGGTCGGGTGTCGCTCCTCCCCCTCCTCCTCTTCCAACGGCTCCTGTGGGCCTCTGAAAAAACAAGCCCCGCGCTGGATTTTATAGCTTACCGGTCGGGTGTCGCTCCTCCCCCTCCTCCTCTTCCAACGGCTCCTGTGGGCCTCTGAAAAAACAAGCCCCGCGCTGGATTTTATAGCTTACGGTCGGGTGTCGCTCCTCCCCCTCCTCCTCTTCCAACGGCTCCTGTGGGCCTCTGAAAAAACAAGCCCCGCGCTGGATTTTATAGCTTACCGGTCGGGTGTCGCTCCTCCCCCTCCTCCTCTTCCAACGGCTCCTGTGGGCCTCTGAAAAAACAAGCCCCGCGCTGGATTTTATAGCTTACCGGTCGGGTGTCGCTCCTCCCCCTCCTCCTCTTCCAACGGCTCCTGTGGGCCTCTGAAAAAACAAGCCCCGCGCTGGATTTTATAGCTTACCGGTCGGGTGTCGCTCCTCCCCCTCCTCCTCTTCCAACGGCTCCTGTGGGCCTCTGAAAAAACAAGCCCCGCGCTGGATTTTATAGCTTACCGGTCGGGTGTCGCTCCTCCCCCTCCTCTTCCAACGGCTCCTGTGGGCCTCTGAAAAAACAAGCCCCGCGCTGGATTTTATAGCTTACCGGTCGGGTGTCGCTCCTCCCCCTCCTCCTCTTCCAACGGCTCCTGTGGGCCTCTGAAAAAACAAGCCCCGCGCTGGATTTTATAGCTTACCGGTCGGGGTGTCGCTCCTCCCCCTCCTCCTCTTCCAACGGCTCCTGTGGGCCTCTGAAAAAACAAGCCCCGCGCTGGATTTTATAGCTTACCGGTCGGGTGTCGCTCCTCCCCCTCCTCCTCTTCCAACGGCTCCTGTGGGCCTCTGAAAAAACAAGGCCCACGCTGGATTTTATAGCTTACCGGTCGGGTGTCGCTCCTCCCCCTCCTCCTCTTCCAGCGGCTCCTGTGGGCCTCAAAAATTGTTTATGGTTGTTAAAAAATACATCTATTGATGCTCCTGAACACATCATCAGTGATGTAACCTGGGGTCATTGGGTGTTTCGGGTCTTTCAACATCAGACACCTGCACTCAGGCGACCCAGCCGTGGTTGATCAGACCACGACTTGTGTTCAGGTGGCATTCGCTCCGCCCCATGGACCTCCTCTGCTGATCCAGAGCCATCTCAAGGTTTTCTCCGCTGCCTCTGTGGTATTCTTGATGGCTCTTCCCCTCACCATTCCGTTGATGCCCAGTGCACTCAAGGCTTTGTAGAGTGGTTGCCCTGCAAAACCTCTGCAGCCAACCTTGATGGGCATACACCTTGCCTTCCAGCCCTGCTTACGGCAGTCTATGATCAGCTCTTCATACTTGGTCATCTTCCTCTCGTGGGCCTTCTCCAGACGGTCCTCCCACGGCACTGTCAGTTCCAACAAGATGATGTTTTTGGTCACCTCTGAGACCAGGAGGATGTCTGGCCTTAGGGTGGTTGTGGCAATGTGCTGTGGGAACTTCAGCTGTTTCACCAGATCTACAGAAAGCTGCCAGTCCTGCGCAGTCGCCAGGATTCCTGATGGATTCCTGGCTGCTGTGGTTCTTGGCAGCTGCACTCCGGCCTTCACAAAGGTGATCATCTGGGTGGTGGGCCGTGCTCATCTGCAGCTGCTGATTCCCATGCTGATGGCTTCTGCCATGGGTTTAAGAACGTGACGCCAGGTGTTCCAGCCCTGCCCAAGAGCCTTTGGGCAGCAGCTCAGGATGTGTTCCAACGTCCCCTTGCCTGAGCATTGCGGGCAATCCGGAGATTCCCCAGGTTGTACGTTCCCCCTGTGACTGCATGGATTTTCTCCAGGTGCTCCGTATTCCTCCCACATTCCAAAGATGTGCAGGTTTTTTGGTTAATTGGCTTCTGTAAAGTGTAAATTGCCCCTAATGTGTAGGATAGTGTTATTATAAGCTGGTTTGATCACTGTTAAATTATTTTGCTGTTTTATTGCTGGTTGGCGCAGACTCGGCGGGCTGTGGGTCTGTTTCCACACTGTATCTCTCAAATTTAAAGTCTAAGAATGGGAATACATAGCAACACCTCTAAGAAGAGGGCACGAAAGAGGTAGATGGTCTGGGTCTGTTTCCTCCAGTGATGCTGCCTGACCCATTGAGTTACTCAAGCACTTTGTGTCCATCTTCAGTATAAACCAGCTTCCGCAGTTCCTTGTTTCTACTACAGCATGAAAGAGATTATTTGCTCTGGAGTCTGATGGCAGTGGGGAAGAAACTGATCTTGTGTCTGGAGGTCTTAAGACTATCAGAAGGTAAAGATAAAGGGGAATGACTAGGCATCCTTGACAATACTTCCATCTCACAATTTGTTCTTTTCCTGTATACAGTATATGCCTCGTTGCCAACTTTCCCTCAGCCAACAATGAACTAATCCACATTTCCTTGACCATTGTGTTAAAGAAGGAACTGCAAATGCTGGAGAATCGAGGGTACACAAAAGGCTGGAGAAACTCAGCGGGTGCAGCAGGGAGATAGAGATAGAGGGAATGCCAAGGGCTGAGGGAGAGGTGGGAAGTGGAGGAGACAGCAAGGGTTAACAGAATTGAAAAAATTCAATGTTCAAGCCCAGAGGATGCAGACTCCCTTGACCATTGTCTGCTTTGATCTGTCATTTTCACATCTTACCTTTTCATATCTTTAGTTTCCCTCTCCCATGACTCAGTCTGAAGAAGAGACTTGACCCGAAACATCACCCATTCCTTCTTTTCAGAAATGCTGGCTGTCCCGCTGAGTTCAAGTATTTTATTGTGATACATATGATGTTAATGAACAACATGGGACTTGTGCTTTGGAACAGTTCCCTATTAAGCTTTCACTTGTATGGTGAAAATGTCATATGGATAAAATACGATTGTGGTGAAGATTGAAGTGGGGATTATGACAATCAAACAAAAATCGCAATCAAATTATGCAAAAACTGTAGTTTAAACCAACGATTGAATTGCAAAGCATTAGATTTACCCGTGGTTCAGAGGCAGTGTTGTTTTCTTTTTATACAATATAAGCACTGAAGAAAGAAATGCTTCAACCTTAAAAATAAGTAGAGTAGCTTTTTATTATTTTGAGTAGGATAGAAATAGAAAATCAATCTTGCGTTAAAGGATTAGGCTCTATCATGCCTCAGTTAAGTATCATGCTTGAAAATGCAAGTTAACTCAAGGTTATTATCAAATAATTACAGGTAAACGGAGGCTGTCATGACTTTATATCAGCAGTAATAGGATGTGCATATTGTGTCAGCTTCTAGTAGCCTAGGAAGGTACACATGGCCTACATTTTGACCCATGGCCGTTATTAATTGCAATAAAGATGAGTATTTGCATGGTCATGTCTAAAGGACATTTTGACTTCAGCCAAGTTACTGTGGAATTACATCGGCTTTTGTTTCCAGGTCATTTTCTTTTCAAACAGTATTTAAATGGCATTGTGAGATTTAAACGCAAATTGTCGGCAGTACGAGTAGGGTCATGTAGCAAGTGTGGTGTACACATTGCATTCATCCATGCAAAGAGATATAATGATACAGCACAGAAAGAGACTATTCAGCTCACTTTATCTGCTCTGCATCTTTGGTAGAGCTCTCAGACTAATTCCAGTCTTGCCAATAGTCCTGCAAATACTCCAAGTATTTATCTACTTCCTTTCGTTTAGTTTACATTAGTTTAGAGACACAGCGAGGGAACAGGCAAACCAAATCCACGATGACCAGTGATCCCCGTGCACTCGCACGATCCTGCTAGATATATTAATAATTTAAATATTTATCACCCTTAAACATTCCTCTATTCTTGATAAAATTATAAATCTTACTGTTTTTTTCACAAATTTCTTGACCCGACGATTGGAGTCATTTACCGTCCCTCACCTGTGTTGAGCAATCCTACATGGATTTAAATGGAATAAACACGCACTTCCACCCTCAAAAGTCCCCTACCGTGTGAATTTCTCCTGATTCACGGGACAAGAAGCGTGTAAAAACTCCGCTTTTTGCTACGTAATGGGTGAGTACCTGTAATCAGCACCACTTCCGAACGGTTCCGAACTCTTAGAAAATAAAAAAATGCTCTTTTTTGATTTGTTCTAGAGAACAAATCGTGCCATGTGCCATTCGTCCAAATGATATGGTCAAGCATGGCCTTCCGGCAAGGCCTTCCTGGGCTAAAGGCTTGGGCCACCATACCCGTCATGGCCACCTCCGTAAGTTAACACCCTATCTCCATCTAGCTCCATCTCCAGCTCCAGCTGGACACAACGGCCTGTTGCAGCCTTCGTCTTTTCCCGTAACCCGATGTCCCTCTCCACGCCCGGCCCTCTTCAACCATTGTTTCCCCCCCCCCCCCCCCCCCCCCCCACCGGGGAGCAAGGGCTGAAGAGGGTCGAGCGTGGAGAGGGACATCAGGTTACGAGAAGAGGCGATAGCAGCAACAGGACTTTGTATCTGGATGGAGATGGAGCTGGGGTCCGGGAGATCGAGGGCAAATGATGGATTTATACCTCCCGCAGCCGGCCTCGATGGCACGGAGGATCTTCTCACCGGGCCCTTGTGCAGCGTCTGCCTCCGTCCACATCTGCTTCCATCCTAGCCCTAGCCCTAACCCTATCAAGAATAGAGGATTTTTTTTAACGGTGATAAATATTTTAATTATTAATACCTACCGTTTAAAAGTATTTTCATTTCAGATAGATCCCCCATTAAATAAATATGCCGACTTGAAATTTCGCAAGTAACCATCGGGCGGGGGGCATCGAACATCGGGAAAGTTTTTTTTAAAATAACACTTTATTTGTTTTGGGCTTAATCTTTATTTATGGGGATTATGTTTATTAACAATATAGAAAAAGTAGAAATGGGATAGAATTACGGATTTTCCTTATATACAGCATCAAAATAGTGGGACACCAAAGTCGACAGTTACTGAAGAATCACCCTTTAGTCATCTCCGTCCGAACTTGATCATCTCCATCATGCCGAGTCATGTCCGTTACATGTGTATTTTATTCTCATAATGTGTAAAATAATATAACAATGACCATAATTATGAATTATAATTAATAAATGAACAGTATGCTTTTGCCTAGTCATCTGAAGTTAATATTGTTTTAGAAGAAGTTGGTGAAAAGTTATGTGACGGTTACCATTCTTGCTGAAAATCACCACGTTTTTCGGCAGTATACTGTTACAAAGGTTTAAAATCAATGCCTTAGACTGAAAAAGTTTTTTGGTTGGTTTATTTGAGGAAGATACTCCATAATTTGAAAGACTGCAACAAAAATTTGATTTTATATTCTTAAATCAGTTATATTTTACAGTGTTGTTCATCATAAAAATGCGACGGATATGACTGAATGCGATGGGCAACCTGGAAAAAGTAGAGGAAAAAATGAATTAAATTCTCTAATAGATTGTGCCAACATAATTTTCCCCATAGTAGAGATGTTCATCTATGTGAAACAACATTCAAAGTTGTAAAAATTTAAGTTTTATAATCGGGTTTCCAGAAACTTCAAAGTAGACACTTACTGAAGAATCACCCTACAACACACTAGCGACAAATTACAATTTTTACCAAAGCCAATTAACCTACAAACCTGCACGTTTTTGGAGTGTGGTAGGAAACCGGTGAACCCGGGGAAAGAGTGGTCAGGGGGAGAACGTACAAACTCTGTACAGACAGCACCCGGGTCTCTGGCGCAGTAAGGCAGCAACTCTACTGCTGCGCCACTGTGCCAGCGTCTTGCATGTTAAACCCCAAGGATCCTGTAAACATTTAAAATAGCCTCAACTTGTCCCTCCAGGTCTTTAAATTCCCAAGCCTCTTTAAAAATTCCACCCCTTAGCTCATCTCGCCTCTGTTCCCCCTCCCTGCCAAAAAGGACGACTTCACTCTCATCAGCATTATGTTTTAACTGGTATGCATCTCTTCATTCCACCAACCTATCCGTTTCTTCTTGGACTAATATCTTAATGATTATTACATTCTTGTGGTTTGAGTCATCTGCATTCTTTGAAATTATACCTGTATCATGCCCAGGTTGTTCATTTATACCATATTGTGCAATAGCTCCTCTGTTGAACATAGATACATTAGACTTTAGAGATGCAGCGTGGAAACAGGCCTTTTGACCCACTGAGTCCGTGCCGACTCCAGCACTATCCTACACGCTCAACATAATTTACAATTTACAGAAGATAATAACCTACAAACCTTCGGCCCATCGAGTCTGTGCCGACTATTGATCACCCGTTCACACTCGTTCTATCCTACACACTAGAGACAACTTACAAAAGCCAATTAACCTACAAACCTGCGTTTCTTTGGAGTACCCAGTGAAAACGTACAAGGTTACAGGGAGAACGTACAAGCTCCATTCAGACAGCACCCAGAGTCAGGATCGAATCCGGATATCTGGCGCTGTTAGACAGGAACTATACCACTGAGCCCTATCTGTTGCCACCAACTTTCTTCCCATTTGTGAGTTTCTGCCTCCCATCCCCTACTGATGATAAGCTCTGGACCAGAGTAAGATAATCAAAGATGGAAGTATTGTCTGAAGAGAAAATTAGTGCTACTTTCAGAGATTAAAAACAGCAGGACCACCCACTGGGACTGGTAATGAGACGACAGAAACAATGTACTTTAATTGGAAGGCCTGTTATCATGAAATGGTGAGCTGGAATTTTTTCTTGTCTGAGAAGGAGGAAGACTTAATTCCAGCTGTTTGGAACTGTTTGCATCGTCCAGCCTTTCCTACAAGGGTAAAAAGAGCATGGACATGTGCAAGGAATATTGTGACAGAACATTACTATCCTGTGTAGGAAGGAACTGCAGATGGTGGTGTGCAACAAAGATAGACACAAAATGCTGGAGTAACTCCGCAGGTCAGGCAGCATCTCTAGAGAACATGAATCACCGACGTTTCTGGTCGACACCCCTCAGACTGAGTGCAGGGGGGGAGGGCTGGTAGCAAGTCTGGGTTAAAACGTAGTCGGAGAACAGAATAAATCAGAGTGGGTGGAGCAGTGAGAGAGGGTGTTGCAGAACTCCTGTTGAAGCTCAAACTGCCCACAGCATGGCACAGCTCAGTTTGGTGTGCTCCCTGAAATCCTTCAGTTCTTGAGCTAGACTCGCCATGGCAAAATTGCTGTGATGGGCTGCAGTGTAGCAGATGATAGACTCCCCCCCTCCCCCCCCCCCCATTTCTACTTAATACTTCCACTCTTTTTAAAATTATCCTGTGTCCTTTTATCCCTGTGAATTTGCCTTCATCTTGCCGCCATGCATTGCAAACATTTACAACTTAACTTCACACAAACCAGCCTTCCTTTCATCGACTTCAGCTACACTTCACAAAGCTGCCAGCATAATCAGGGCCCAGTCTCACTCCCTCTTCCCCCCTCTCCCATCGGGCACAAGATGCAGGTGTGAAAACACACAGCCCCAGATTCAGGAGCAGTTTCTTCCCAGCTATTATCAGGCAACTGAACAATGCAACCCGAAACGCCACCCATCCTTTCTTTTCCGGTTGCCTGACCCGCTGAGTTACTCCAGCACTTTGTGTCAATGAACAATCCTCTCATCAGCTAGAATGTGGTCCTGACCTCCCATCTACCCATTGGAGGCCTTTGATTGGATTTTATTCGACTTCAATGTAAAATCTTTGCACCCTCCATCCCTTCTCTTTGACTGTCTTTTCACTGACCGAATGGTGCGCAAACTAAAACTTTTCACTGTACACGTGACAATAATAATCTAAAGATGTAAAATTAGACAATAGGCCTCAAATGAAAGTGGCACAATGTTTTTGCAGCCAGCATAGTGTGTGGAAATGCATCAATTTTTTTCATGGAGGGGCTGGAGTGTTCCTGTACAGTTTAAGAGAAGAGATAATAAGAGTAATGTAATCAGAGATTGAATAGCTTTCAGCAGGCATGCCCAAACAAGGTATGGCAATAAGGATTTAAATATAATTATTTTGAGGGAAACACTGATAAAATAAACACTCTCAATAACAACTCTCGTGGATCTTAATCATCTGGAGCAATTTAAATTATTTGTGACTGGTTCACAAGGTAAACGCACAAAGCAGTCCTGCTGGAACAAGTTGCCGATTACAACACTTCATGTGGTCGTCAAGGGAAGTGATTTCTGGAGGTGGGGCTGGGAGTACGGTGCCTATAATGGATGGTTTTGCAATTGCCAGCAATTTGCAATGCATATTTGTGGCTGAACCTGGATGAGTGAGGGAAAAATAATCCACCTTCACTTCTGTAAACTAAAACTTGCAGAAGCAGATAATAGGTGCAGGAGTAGGCCATTTGATCCTTCTAGCCTGCTCTGTCATGGAACACAATCCTAACTCCTGCCTAATAATATTGTAAATGGAACAAAATGCCGGAGTAACGCAGTGGATCAGGCAGCATCTCTGGAGAAAAGGAATAGGTGACGTTTCGGGTAGAGATCGTTCTTCAGACGTCTCCTTTACCCCAATTTAGTACCTTCCCCCAAGGTCTAGAAATCCCTTATTCATAACTATCTTAAAACTTATGTTCACAAAGTGCTGGAATAACTTAGCAGACTCATGAATAGGTCACATTTCAGGTTGGGACCCTCCTTCAGACTCCATCTGCATCAGCAGTTCCTTGTGCCTATTTAAAACTTAAGAAGGTTTGATTCCCAAAATGCTATAGCACTAAATCACCAGTCACCTGGCCATCTTCTTTCCCAATATAAGGTCCAGTATGGTCTGACCCTGACCCTAAATTGGAATATCTATAACACTGTTTTTAACAAACCCTTTTGGATACGCTTACCAAATTCTATGCCATCTAAGCCTTTTGCACTAAGGATGTCCTACTCAAAATGTAGAAGCAAGAAAATGTAGATGCTGGTAGACAAAAATGCTGGAAAAGCTCAGTGGGTGAGGCAGCATCTATGGAGCGAAGGAAACAGGCAACGTTTCGGGTCGAAACCCTTCTTCAGACTGAAGAAGGGTTTCTCAAGAAGTGTTTCGACCTGAAACGTTGCCTATTTCCTTTGCTCCATAGATGCTGCCTTATCCGCTGAGTTTCTCCAGCATTTTTATCTACCTTCGATCTTCCAGCATCTGCAGTTCCTTCTTAAACAATATGTAGATGCTGGCTTACCAAGGTAAGATGCACAATGCCGGGGTAACTCGGCGAGTCAGGCAGCATCCGTGGAGAACATGGATAGTTGACATTTTGGGTCGGGATCCTTCTGCAGACCCTGTTGACTGTCTGAGTCAATATTGAGGAAGTTAAATGACCACTGCGACAACCGTGTTTTAGCATCTCTCTGTAAGCCAAATTCTATGGGCAGCTCAAGCTCTGTAAGGGGGTTGTTCAGCAGCTGCAGCCAGGCTGCACTTCCTGCCCTCATTGCTGCTGGAAACTGTGTACAAGTGTTCCTGCCATAGCTTAACTGGTGTAGTTTTAGAGATACAACGTGGAAAACGGCCTTTTGGCCCATAAATCCGTGCCAGCCAGTGATCAACCGTACACAAGTTCTATCTTACCCACTGGGGACAAGTTACATGCAACCTACCTACAAACCTGCCTGTCTTTGGAGTGTGGGAGGAAACTGGAACACCCAGAGAATGATGTCACAGGGAGAACGTACAAACTCTGTACAGACGGACCCCATAGCCAGGATCAAAAACGAACGATAATTAGTACAGGGATGTCACGTTTTAGGCGTTTGAGTTTTGTGTTTTTGAAATGACACACTTGTTCCTTTAATAGCAGAGCTTGATTTTGCACTCTTGTTTATGGAATAACCTACTCTCAGAGTAAGTTGCATGTTTAAATTAATGTTACTGCTGGAGAATCGAGGGACTGGGAAACTCACGGGTGCCAGAGTAGTCAGGTGCATGTTTAAATTAAGCCTTTTTGAATTACACACTCCGTTTCAAGCACGTAACCCCCGCGTACAACAAAAGGTGCCTGTAGGTACATCGCTGCTTTATTTTGCTCTACACAGAAACTCTATGGGCCCCCACTGCCACTTCTTTTAGACTGCATCATACCAATTGTCAATATTCACCCATTTTCAGAAGGCATGCACCAGTGTAATGTTATTTCATGTTCTTAATTGAAAATAGTGGTAAGAGATATTGAACCACAAAATGTAAATCAAAAATTAAATTGCAGGTTTAAGGTTGAGGAGGGAAAGATTAAATAGGAACCCGAGGGCAACTTTATTACACACAGGGTGGTAAGTATATGGAATGAGCTGCTGGAGAAGGTAGTTGAGGCAGGTACTATCATAGTGTTCAAAACACATTTGGACTGGTACGAGGATAGGATAAGTTTAGAAGGATACGGACCAAACACAGGCAGGGCATGTTGGTCGGCGTCAGCAAGTTGCGCCAAAGTTTAGTTCAGTTTATTGTCCCATGAACTGAGGTACAGTGAAAAGCTTTTGTTGTGTGCTATCCAGTCAGCAGAAAGACAATAGCTGATTACAGTATAGCCATTTATGGCATATAGATACATGATAAGGGAATAAAGTTTAGTGCAATATAAAGCCAGAAAAGGCAGATTAAGGAGTCCAAGGGTCCTCAAAGAGGTAGATAGTAGTGCAGCACTGCTCTCTGATTGTGGTAGGATGATTTAGTTGCCTGAGAACAGCTGGGAAGAAACGGTCCCTGAATCTGGAGGTGTGTGTTTTCACACCCCTTCTATACAAAGGCCTGTTTCCATGCTGTGTGACCCTAAATCTGAAATCCAAACAGAAATTGTTGGAAATATTCAGGTCAGGTTGCATCTGTGAGAAGGGAGACTTCATAGTCTGCAGATTCTTGAATGTGTAACAAAAAATAAGGACAGCAGCTGGAGGAACTCAGCGGGTCAGGCAGCATCTGTGGAAGGAAATTCAGTAAACAGTAGACATTTTTAGCCCACTAGTTGGATTAAATAAGGGGGGGGGGGGGGGGGGGGGGGGGGGTGGCAGGTGAGAAAAGCATGTAACCAGGCCCTGCCACACCGATCATCAATCGGCCATTCACGCCAGTTCACAAAGAAAAATGTCAAATGGATTTCTATGTTTTATAGACAGACATTGCCTTTTGAAGAGAACAACTTTATTCTACCATAAATACATGAAAAGTTAGAGGGTGGTGAATCTATGGAATTCTTTGCCACATACGGCTGTGGAGGCTGTCAGTGGATAATTTTTTAAGGCAAAGATAGAGAGAATTCTTGATTAGTGCAGGAGTCAGAGGTTATGGGAAGAAGGGCAGGAGAATGTAGTTAGGAGGGAGAGATAGACCTAAGTCACGATGATTGAATGGCGGAGTAGACTTGATGGGCCAACTGGCCTAATTCTACTACTATCACATGACCATGTAAAGGTAAAGTAAACTATTATATAATTTAATACATACATTACTGGATTGTTTGGCCCTAATTAAAGAGATTGCACATCCAAACCAAAGCTTTTCAGCTTTTGAGTTGAATAGGCACTTACACTTGCAAATAGTAGAAGCCATTTTGTTAGACTCCCTCTTCTTCCAGGAGGCTAATTTATTTGTGGTGCTGTTGTAAGAAGAACTTGCCACCACTGGGCACATTGTATGGCTTGACTGCGCATTAAGCCTTGAAGATTAACTCTTTCCTCCTAGGATGTTTCCATTGAAAGTTGAAATTCCTAAAATTCTTAGGATGGAGGAGTTTAAATTCAGCGTTAATTCTGGTACAACTGTGCAGAAGGAATCGGCAGTTTAAAGTTTTACAGACTGTTGCTATTTCGCTAATCATGACTGATCCAAGCAGTAAACCTTTTAAAGATGATTTATAAAGCCAGTCGGGTTATTTATAGTAGTTTCTTTAAATGCAAAATTTACACGTAACACATTTATAAAGCCAGTCGGGTTTATAGTAGTTCTTTAAACGCAAAATTTGGCATTTAGGCATTTAGTTTAGCAAATTGGATGATTGTTGAACTTCACGTTCCAGAAATGGACATTCCATCTATTTGGTCAAGGTTAAATGTATAATTCAGCGCTATTTCGTCCATAATGGCAGTTGTAGCGCTAATGTGAATGTTAAAGTGGAGGTTGGATACTGCTTAACAAAGGTCAATAAAGAAACACCAGAGGCGAAGGGAGTTTGAGAGGACAAGTGAAATATTTGATTAACTTGGAATATAGATGCTTAATGTAGAAGAAACTGCAGATGCTGGCTTACACATAAACAGATTTACAATCTGAGAAGTGTCCCGACCAAAACATTGTCTATCCTTTTTTCTCCTGGGGTGCTGCCTGACCCGTAGCTAGAGTTACTCCAACCCATTGTGTCCATCTTTAATGTGTTTCATGTTCATTGGTGTTTCAATGTGGGGAAAAATAATGACTGTGTATGGTTTCTAAATTAAAATTTGCTTTTTAGTGGGTGGCTCGCAGCTGAGTGGAGCTACAGCATCAAGATCTGTATGATCCTGACCTTGGGTGCTGTCCTGGGTGGAGTTTGCATGTTGTCCTATGACCACGTGGGCTTCGTCCTGGTGCTCCTGTTTCCCCCCCCATATCCCAAGTCATGCGGGTTTGTTGGTTAAAAGGCCTCTGTACTCTGTAAATTGCCCCTAGTGTCTAGGGAAAATGGAATAACATGGAACCAGTGTGAATGGGTGATTCATGGTTGGGTATTTACTAGTGGGCCGAAGGGCTCAATTTCTATGCGGTATCTCTAGTAAATTATCTGTGGTAACATCAGTAGGTCTCAAAAGAAGAGGCAACACATGGTGTTATTTAACTTTAAAGCAATTTAAATGTTAACTTCTGACCCATACACAATGTCGTATTTTACCGAAATGAGACACATATGATATATTAAATATTGGCGGTATGGTGGCGCAGCGCCAAGAACCGGGGTTCGATCCTGACCATGGATGCGCATGTCTGTACGGAGTTTGTATGTTCTCCCTGTGACCACGTTTTCCCCCGGGGTGCTCCGGGTTTTTAGGTTAATTGGCTTCATGTAAGTGTAAATTGTCCCTGTTGATTAGGATAGTGTTAGTGTTTGGGTGATCGCCGGTTGGCATAGACTCGGTGGGCCAATAGGCCCGTTTCCACACACTGTATCTCCAAACTAAACTAAACCACAAAAATCCAATTACTTTTCATTAAATCCATGGGTAGTAGATTATGACACAAAAGTCAGCCAGCGAAAAGGTGGAATATTTACATCAAAATAGGCACTTTATCCAAGATATTTATGAATAGGTGTTTTAATGATGTGATGAAACCACACAGGTCTGTGTTTATACAACGTAAGCAGTCAGACAGCGAAGGCTTCCGGTCTGGCCTCCCCAGAGATGTGACATGGGAATGTTTTCAGTAATCCGCAAACAAATGACATCATTGAGTTTACAATATTGATAAGTGTAATAAAAATGAGCTTGGCACTTGAGGCAATTTAGGCTGTGTCAGGTGAACAGTTAAATGTTGGATTTACACGAAGCCACATTGCTAGTGTTACAACTGCACCGACCAAATGTCTTGATTAATCCATTACAATAACCAGGTCTGACAAGAAAAATGGATTCAGTGCACTTACCTTTCTGTTATATCGTGAACTGTTCACTAACACAGTGAAAGCCATAGATAAGCATTCAACGCTTCTCTCACTGTCTGCACCAAGCCTATCAATGCTGAGCTGTTCTTTGTTAAATAGGACTGACGTTTTTTAAGAAGCCTTTTTCACTTGTGCATTGTGAGAAATTGCTGCCAGTTTTACTTTACTATTTAGACTTTAGAGAGGACAGTGTAGAACAGGCCCTTCGGCCCACTGAGTCGCGCTGACCGGTGATCACACCCTACACTAGCACTCTTGTACACACTAGGGTCAATTTACAATTTCTACCAAAGTCAATTAATCTACAAACCACGAGAATAGACACATAAGGGTATCACCATCTATATCTCGTTTCCATTATCCCTAACCCATCTGAAGAAGGGTCTCGACCCGAAACGTCACCATTCCTTCTCTCCAGAGATAATGCCCTGTCCCCCCGCTGAGTTACTCAGCTCTTTTGAGTCTATCGTCGGTTTAAACCAGGCATCTGCAATTCATTCTTACATGACCTACAAACCTGCATGTCTTTGGAGTGTGGGAGGAAACCGGAGCACCCGGAGAAAACCCACATGGGGGCGGTCACAGGGAGAATGCACTAAAACTCCGTAACAGAGAGAACCCGTAGTCAGGATCGAACCCCGGTGACTGTAAGGCAGCAGCTCTACCTGTTTCTGTTCTTTATGGCTTTTATGACTCTTCCAATTCATAACACTAACCAATTACTCAGAGAAGATGTCTGTCACTCTGGTCTCCCTCTGTGGGAATATGGAGGTGTAATACGTTTAGAAAGGATGTATGTGAAGGATCAAGAAGTGGTTGAAGGCAAACCGAACAATCCTCGAAATGAGGTGCAGCATAGAGTGTAGTGTGGGGAATCTCTGGTCTTGTGAAGCCACATTGCAGAACCCAAGACTCATTGTGGTACTGTGTTTAGCAACAAAACAATTAAAAAAAATAATTGCAACTGATTAGTCTGTAATCACTGTATTATGTATATGGTTGAGTAAAAAGATGATTTCCCAATTAGACATGATGGTAGCTGCTTGTTGGATGTATCATACTGAATCATCGGGTTGTGCTTGGATTGGAACCAGGGGCCCGCGTAGTTTAAGAATAAGGGTAAGCCATTTAAAACGGAGATGAGGAAACACTTTTTCACACAGAGAGTTGTGTCTGTGGAATTCTTTCTCTGCCCTCAGAGGGCAGTGGAGGCTGGTTTCTCTGGATACTTTTCAAGAGAGAGCTAGATAGAGCTCTTAAAGATAGCGGAATCCAGGGATATGGAAGAAGGCAGGAACAGGGAAACTGATGGGGATGATCAGCCATGATCAAATTGAATGGCGGTGCTGGCTCGAAGGGTTGAATGGCCTTACTCCTGCACCTATTGTCTATGGATTGGTGGTGACGTTACTGAGAAGCATTTGTCCACAGTTAAAATTGGTAGGGTTTAACATGTGTTTGAATATTTACTCAAACAGCACGGAAATGGGTAGTTGAGCCAACTTGTCTATGCGGACCAAGGGTAGCCCTATCTACGCCAGTCCCAGCTGCCCGCATTTTCCTATTCAGGTACCCATTCAAAAATTGTTCACCCTTTCCGTGAAAAAAATTTTAAAAAATTACCCCTCCGATTCCCATTAAAAATCATTACCCCTTTCACCTTAAACCGATACCCCCGTGGTTCGCAATTCCACACTCTGGGCAAGAGGACTCTGTGCTGTTGGACCCCTCTCCACCTGATGGACTCCTCTCATGATTTTATACACATCTATAAGATCACTCCTCAACCTCCTGATTCTTGTGTCCGGTGTGTCATGTGTGCAGCGCGCGTGTCCGTGAGTGTGCTCGCGTGCCCAACCTGAACCTGGTCCGTACATTGGACATGTTATCACTTCATGAAGTGAACAGCCAGATCATCTGAAGCAGGATTTACATAGAGCTTGGCATGGATATCCAGCACCGAGGTGACTCATTCAGCCCAGTAAGTCCATGTCACCTGTTTAACCTGCTCGCACTTTCTCCTACCTTGTCTTATGGAAACTATCTCCTGGCTAGTCTCCCCTTAAGTGTATCTCAGTTTCTGTAGTAGTGAGTTTGTTTCTAACTATTTTGTTGATGGCTTATAGATTTGTTCTTCCCACAAGTGAAAGCATTCCCTCAGTGTTCATTCAATCAGAATCCCCCTTTACTTTACAGACTATAGGCTGATTATCTCCTGGCTGTGGTGATGTTTTCATAAGAATAAAGTGCCTCTTCCTGTTCATCCTTTCCTGATTTTGTATAAACTTGTTAGCGTCATCCTCTTTAAATTGCCCCCCCCCCTGCACGCGCCCCTCCCGTCTCCTTTTTAATGGTACAGGTCCACCACCGATTTTCCGGTACCTTTGGTTCCAGAGCCTATTGCCGGACCAACAGAGGTCATGGCCTCCAAGAAGAGTCCAATGGTATTAGAACGGTTCCGCCTCGGAGCTGAGATACCAAGCCCGCAAAGTCAACCTCGGAAACCGGCCATGGGGTAAAAAAAACGGATCTGCCGGCTCTGGCTGGGTCGGCGTTTCCCGAGCCCCATCCGCAGGGGCAATTTTGACCCGCTGGTCGGCACGGAAGGCCTGATGAGGTGTGATCAGCTACCTCACCTGGCCTCAACACCAAATGTTGCCAGCACAACCCTAGGCTCTCACATCAGTAAGACCAAGGAACTGATTGTGGACTTGGTAGGGGAAGGATGTGGACCACAATCCTGTTTATATCAATGGGACAATGGTGGAAAGGGTCAATAACTTCAAATTCCTTGGGTGCATATATCAGAAGATCTTTCCTGGACCCAGCCACACCGATGCCAATTTAAAGAAGGCGCATCAGCTACTCTAACTTCCTGAGAGAAGATTACGAGATTCGGCATGTCAAAGGGGATTCTCCTAAACTTCTACAATGTACGGTAGAGATCATTCTGACCGATTGCATCGTGGCCTGGTTCGGCAACTTGAAACATCCAGGAGCGAAAAATACAATCAAAAAGTTGTTGTGACCACTGCCCAGTCCATCACTGTTTTGACCGTCCCCACCCCCCCTCGAGGGGCTTCTATCGTAGTCGCTGCCTCAAAAAGGCAGCCAAAATTCATCAAGGACCCACACCATCCAGGCCACACACTCATCTCACCATTGCCATCAGGAGGAAGGTACAGGAGCCTGAAACTGTAATGTCCAGTTCAGGAACAGTTTCTTCCCACAGACATCAGGCTATTAAACACAACGAATAAGCTCTGAGCTCTGAACTGCAAAAGACTTCTTATTTATTATTAGCACTATATTTGTTATTTTATTGAACTTTTTCTTTTTTTTTTCCTGTTATGTACAATGTTTACTTTTTCACAGCTTTCTTCTGTTGTGCTGCAGCAAGTAAGAATGTCATTGTCCCCATCGCGGATATTACAATAAAACACTCTTGACTTGATATTTTTTCCAGGACCATTAATTTCCAATCCACTCTTGTAATTTTTAACCAGATAAAAGTAGGTGCCGGACCCCAGTTGCCAGATAAGTTGGAGGGGGTACTGTACAATATAAATGAAAGGACACAAAGAATGGCATAACTCAGCGGGTCAGGCAGCATTCCTGGAGAAAATGGATAGATGACGTTTTTGGTTGAAAACCTGAAAACCCTTTTTCAGGCCAGCACTTGGAGTTATTTTGTGTATGAAGAAACCTCTGCAATGTTCTACTCTATAATATAACTGAAACAAAAAGGTAGTTGAAGTTTGGTGAGGCAGGAATAGATCTTTATCTTGTGTTGGAAGTGTAGAGCGTACATGGTGTTTACATTTTAATTAGACACCTGAAGAGACGTTTAGCACCAAATTGAATGATTTAACAGTTCACAGAACGTTGCTTCCAAGCAAACATGGGATTTGAAATTGCCTGGGAACCAATTAATTGCGCATGTGGTGCCTACTGATGTAATTAAGACTTCTCTTACCAAAGTGATTCTGCTCTATGTGGCTTGTAATTTAATAAGTCAAATTACTTACCATGCTTCACTGTGTTAGTTTGGCCTCGTGGACTCTGCACCGCTGGTTTAGAGACTTTAGGCTTTACAGATAAAGTGCGGAAGCCAGCCCTTAGCCCACCGAGTCCGCGACAACCAGCAATCACCCCACCCCCATTCTATTCTACTCACTAGGGACAATTTACATTTTTTCCAAATGCTAATTAACTACAAATCTGTATGTCTTTGGAGTGTGGGAGGAATTCGGAGCACCCAGAGATATCCCCACGTGGTCACAGGGAGAATATACAAATCCATATAGACAGCACCCATAGTCGGGAAGGATCCAGTCTCTCGCTGTCTGTAAGGGAGCAACTCTTTACCGCACTTCACCACTGTGCCTCCTGTTGTGTGGTTTCTGTGACTGGAACTTGGAGGTCCACGTGAGCCCTTTGACCTACTTTCCACTACTTGAACGATGTATAAGCTGTAGGCCCGCCTTTATTTCCAACTTTGAATTTGGCTTTACCCATGGATTGTAAATATTATGGGTCTGTGGCGCAGACTGAGACATGTGATCTTGTCTTTGCGAATGAGTGCTAAAAGAAAATGGATAACAAATGCAATATCCTGTGAGTCGTTAGTTATCCACATACTCCTCAAAATAAAATCATGCTTAGGAAATGACTCAAAGCAGCCTTGAGAAGAGGCATCAGTTTAGTCACAATCTTGCTTAATCAGGAGGCAGTTCCGTATTCTCTCAATGCCTCTTAGATAACTTGGTTCATTTTATTTCAACAATGGTAGCCCTGTATCATTTTTTGAGAAGTTTAATGGCACTGAGCATTTACAGAGGCTCTTAGGGAGCCAGAATACATGTTCATATTAGCATTTGCTGGAAAATATACCACCCAGACATGTACATGTATTTCACCCTCTTCAATTAGGTTAATTGCTGAGATTTATTTTTCGTTAAGATGCACAACATAGTTTTTTTAAGGCAAATGGTGCATATTCAATGATTATAGAATAATTATATGAATTATTTTGAGAACTTAAATGCTAACAAAATGTTTGAATATAGAATAGTACAGAGCACAGGGACAATATTTGTGCCAACATGAATGTTGTTAAACTGAACTCATATGTCTGTACTTGATCCATATCACTCTATTCCCTGCACATCCATGTGCCAATGTGAAAGCCTCTGTACACCACTATGTATCTGCCTCCATCACACCGCTGGCAATGCGTTTCCAGGCACTCCCATCACACTGTGTAAAGAAAAACATGCCCGAATCTCCATAATAAATCGTGGGTGTTGGGGGAATTTCCCCACTTGGGAGAAAGGTTTGACTGTTCTCCCCATTTTTATTTTATTTTCAACTCTTTTATCTATGCCTCATAGTGTATATCCTTCATCAAGTCTCCCTCAAGCTCTGATGTTTCAATGAAACCACTACAAGTTGAATAGTGAAAGATCTGTAGAGAGTGGAAGTGGAGAGGATGTTCCACTAGCGGGGACAGTCCAAGGACCAGAGGCCAAGACTCAGACTAAAAGGATGTACCTTTTAATTTATTTAGTCCGCGGTGGAATTCATTGCCACGCTAGCTGTGGAGCCGTTCAATGGATATTTGTAAGGCAGAATTAGAAGATTCTTGATTACGATGGGTGACATGGGTTTTGGGAAAGAATGCAGAATATTGGGAGGTAAAGATAGATCAGCCATTTGGTTAATATTGTGTATTATACAATTATAACATGCCCCCCCTAGGGACTTGTATGGAAATCAGAGGAAAATATGGTGGATATTATGAGTAGTGATGAGTTTATATTGTTAATATTAGGAATGTTTACTATACCACTCCCAATTATACAAAAAATTACCTTGCATATGTATAATTGATAATATTCAAATAATATTAATAGTATAATTTATTATTAATATTTTATTTTTTTTATCGTTTTGTATAAGAGTGTTACTTGTAATTACTTGTTTCTATAATTAAAAACTTTTAAACCCCCCCCCCCCCCCCAAAAACACATAGATCAGCCATATTGAAAGGGCAGAGTAGATTGATGGGCCAAATGGACTAATTTTACTCCTGTAACCTATGAACTTAAAAATCTATCAAAACCTCTCCCTGTAGCTGGAAACATAATACGGCAGCATTGTGGTAAACCACCTCTCTTTGAATTACATGGGATTGAAGATTTGGATCTGTCTTGTGTTCTGCATAGTGGGATAAAACAGGAGGGTTTATCAAGAGTGTTGAGTGTTTTTATAGTTATACGTCCAAAACAGAGCAAAACAATTGGGGACAATCTCACTAAGCACCTAGATCTTTGTGTTTTGAATGCCAGCCGTATTGTCATCAGCTGCTTAGTCATCAGTTCTCTGGCCAGTTCCACAAGGGGTCACGGGCTGAGAATTTGAGGTCTGGTTAACTGGAAGAATAGGACGTAGGAAGATACACAAAGGAGTATTGAAGGCATAGCACATCCACGTGGCATCACCCAACCCAAATATCCCCCCCCCCCCCCCCCCCCACACTCTTTGCACATGATGGTTTACACATCAAGGGATAGGAGGGAAGATTCTCGCTGCCATCAAATTGAAACAGTTTTGAGAAATGTTGAACAAAGAATAATGAAGGTGGGTAGGCGGTTAGCCCACAGATTTGGTGACCTACCCGCTCTAAGTAGTTAAATCCTTGCTATCCTGGCCTTGGCAGCACACAATCAAAAGGTTGCAGGACATTATGTGCAATTATCAAGGTATCATCCATTGCAGCATAGAGGAGAAAGCAGTATCAGAGGCGATGTGAAATTTGAGGGCCTCGTCTGCTGCTAGATCATAAAAATCCATTGCACTATTTATAAATGAAAAGCATTGCATAGATGACATGGTTAGCAACACTTTGTTTTTAAATAGACATTTTACATTATGTTTAGGTGATTGTCACACGTAATGGGATTACAGTAAAAGCTCGTTTTAATGCATGCTTTCATTCGAACTGGATAGGTCTATACATGATTACAATTGAGCTGTCCACTGTGTACAGATACAAGATAAAGAGAATAACGTTTAGAGCAAGATAAAGTCTGATATCAAGATGATTCCCAGGTTTCCAATGGTGTGTAGATGGTAGGTTAGGATCACTCACTAGTGGATAGGATGGTTCAGTTGCCTGATAAGAGCTGTGAAGAATCTGTCCCTTGAATCTGCAGGTATGCACCTTTACATTTCTGTACGTTTTCCTGATTGGATGACGAAACCTTTATTATCCACGTGTTCTTAAGGGACTTGTAAACGAGTATATGTGTTATAATCTGCTGCTATAATGTGATAGTTTCCATTCCTTATACACCTCCGTGTTTTAGAAAATCATTCTGAAAACAATTATTGTCAGTGGGGAAAAGGAGTTTTGCCCGAGGAGTTTCAGACTCACAGTAGCAAATTCTACAATATTCAACAGTATGTTCTTCTTAATAGTTTTAAGTTTTATTTTTTTTACTGTAAGCTAAAAAAATATGAAAGGCATTCTTTATTGCTGTCAATGCACAATATGTCAATAGATAAAATTGTTGTCCAGTTTCAATGGCCTTCTGGTTCACTGTGTTCTTAAGAGACTGTAGGGATTTTGTTGAATTGTTTTTCTTTTTTCTAGACTGTTTTTTGCAAGACTGTTTTTTTTTTTTCTGCTTATCAAAGAACACAATTATCATCTTGCCCCATAAGTAATGGTTTACGTGTCCTCTGTCCCTGATAGAAATCATGTTTATAAAAATTTGGTTCACGTAATAAAATAGTGTTCCCTAATTATCAAATGAGGTTGCAATGTGAATCCTCTTTGGGCTATGAAATGCACATTACAGCAGGAGTTGATCTGTCCTTGCTGCTACTTTTGAGAACAGTAATTTCAATGTTTGTCCTTGATGTCTGGGTCTTCTGGAACATCCTTGGACCTATTGCCAGAATTATTCTCCACTCAAAATCTCCCTGTTTTCTTCATTGAATCGATCGTGATGTACCCAGCGTTTCTTCTTGTTTGTTCAAATTCATCACTTGTATATTGGATTCACTTTGACTTGTCCCAGAGGTAGCAAGTACATTAGTGTCACTATTTTAATGTTAAGAAATTTCTTAAGAATACCCTCGTGTATTTCTTTGGGACTAAAGCACTACTTATACGTTCTCATCAATAGAAACATTTTTTTGGAGATACAGCGTGGAAACAGGCCTTTGGCATAAGAGTCATGGCCAATCAACAAACCCCAGTACACTAGTTCTATCTACAAACTAGGGACAATTTTAACGAAGCCAATGAAACTACAAATCTGTGCATCTGTGGGAATGTGGGAGGGACTCTGGAGCACGCGGGAAAAAACCCACGCAGTCACAGGGAAAGGGAACGTGCAAACTCCATACAGATTGCACCTGGTCGGGATCAGCCCGGGTCTCGAGGCACGTAAGGATAGTAAATCCAACTGCTGCGCCACACTAATTTTTGGTATTCACCACAATAAAATCGTTTATACTTTGAGAGTAGTACCTGCTACTATGTTACCACTGTATTTGAAATGTATACCATCATTCTTTGTCTCCGTGTTACTTTATATAAAATGGTGACCAAAGTCTTTACGCTACTGTATGGTTTGTTTGGTTTGTTACAGATGCGGATAACTTACTTACTTATCTCGGTTCTTACAAATAAATTGAGGGCTTGGTTAGCTTTTTAATGAGTGACTTTAATGATCAGTGCATTTGTACACAGAAATTCCTTTTTTCTAAACTCAATTTAAAGCTGCACCTGCAAGTCACCTCTTGTTCTTCTTACCATGATCCACATACATTCCATTATGTGTGAAACTTTATTGAATTATTTTCCGTTCGCAAATTTGTTTGTCTCTTGTAACATACCTCTGTATTGATTTTCCCCCAATCCATGACATAAAGTTTACGGGTACACCAAAAGGCCGGAGAAACTCAGCGGATGGAGCCGCATTAAGGATCTCATTCTAATCTTCTCTATACTTTTATGCTTAACGTCATTGATATTTATTAAAAATCCCTAAACCCACTAAAAATCATTCC
>CM069138.1:53466463-53791193 GCA_035221665.1 Okamejei kenojei
AAAAATAAACAAAATAACATTTATAAGACAAGAGGTGATTGGTTGTGGCAGAGAAAGGAAGGAGGTTAAGAAGGAAAACGAATATAACATTCGCGTAGTCACAGCCGATCTCGTCATGCGATCACTGTAATCAACTGATATTATGTGGTGGGTATAGCGCGCAATTATTTTAATAGTTAGCGTTTGCGGTGACACGCGATACCATTTTTGAAAGAAATTTGAGTAAAGTGATACAGGAGGTTACAAATTGAAGTCTGAGGTATTTGAAGTCATGAAAAATTGTAGATCAGCACAAAATAGTGGTCTCACCTTCCACGCCTCCAAGGCATCTGAAGGAGACTGATCCCCACCGGGCAAGAAGTTCTGTCGCCAGGAAAGAGAGAAAGACTCTCCCTCGACCCCAAAGAGGTATGGCTACATCGCCCTTTATTGCCACTGCAGCGTTGGCCTAATATAAATGGCAACAAACCTCCAAACTACTATTTTAATGCACATTTACTCAGGACCCGGGCTGAATCTATGCCTAGGTACTTAATCAGAGATTGTCTAGTGTGGTGAATAATCTCTGATCGAGACAATACACCCAACAAAATGTATTATCACTGTACCCTGTCCAAGTGACAATGACCACCATGAAACCATTTTAGTAGCCAAAGTGTTAGAAAAAGGACAGATCTTGGTTGATAACAGCACTGGTTGTGGAAACTGCTAGAAGCTTTAACACATTTGAGAGCATTGCCTCACCAGGCTGGTATCTGTGAACTTTGCAGAGAGACTCATGAAACAGCTTTGTTATATCCTTGGATACGAATCTCAAAAATGATCTCAATGGTCTGGGAGAAAATTGATTATGACGTTACTTTCCTTCGAGATATAAAGACTGATAGGGTGGAAAAGTCTAAGTTGCGACATTTACAGACAAAATCCTTAATCCTCAGGATTTAAATAGAAATTAAAATATCAATTCCATCATATTGCCTCCACTGTTATCTTTATAGATTAAGTAAGTTTATTGACATATACACCATGTAGCAATAATGTTTCCTGGTTGAAATTATAATATAATATACCATATAACCATATAACGATTACAGCACGGGACAAGGCCCTCTCGTCCCTTCACATCCCGTGCCGACCAATTGGTTTGCCCCTAGTCCCATCTACCATCTACCTGCACCAGAACCATAATTCCGCCTCCATTCCCCTTCACGTCCATAATACCTATCCACTTTACTTTAAATGTTAAAATCATCCTGCCTCCTCCACCTCTCTGGAAGCTCATTCCATTCCACACAGCCACCACCCTCTGAGTAAAGAATTTCCCCCTCACATAACCCCTAAACTTCAGGTACCCTTAATCTCATGTCATGCCCTCTTGTTTGAATCTTCACCTACCCACCAATGGGAAAAGCTTTCCACTCAACTTGTCTATTCCCTTTCATCATTTAAAAAGACCTCAATTCAAGTCCCCCCTTAACCTTCTGCTCTCCAAAGAAATTAAAGACCTAACTGTTCAACCTTTCGCTGTAACATATTTGCTGGAACCCTTCAACATTCTAGTAAATCTCCTCTGTACTCTCATCTATTTTTTGACATCCTTCCTATACACTAGCGACCAAATTGTAAACAACACCATACTCCAGACTTGGTCTTACCATGCCTTGTACAATTTTTAACATTCCTTCCCTACTCCAAAGTCAATGCTCTGATTTAATAAAGCCAGATTCACACCAAAGCTTCTTTACCACCCTATCTACATGTCGATTCCCACCTTCAGGAACTATGCACATTTTATACCCTAGATCCCTCTGTCCACACATTCCTCAATTCCCGACCATTTACCAAGAACGTCCCAATGTTTGATTTGTCCTGCCAAGATGTAGCACTTCACACATATCGCATTAAACTCCATCTGAATCTTTTTCAGCCCAACTTTTCCAAATGGCCCAAATCTCTCTGTAGACTTTTGACCTCTTCTTCATTATCCCAGACACCACCTATCTTAGTATCATCTACAAACTTACTTATCCAATTTCCCACCCCTTCATCCAGAATCAATGATGTCGATGACAAACAACAGTGGAACCCAACACAGATCCCTGAGGCACCCCCACGAGTCACCGCTTCCAACCTGACAAACACCATGCCACCCATTACCTCTGACATATCCATTCAGCCACTGTTGAAATCCCATCTTGCTACTCTAACTCCGCCATTAACACCCTTAACACATATTGAACCTTCTGAACCAACCTTCCCATGGGGAACCTGTCGAAAAGGCCTTACTGAAATCCATATAGACAACATCCACTGCTTTAACCCTCATCAATTTCCCTATTACCCGCTTCAAAAAATTCCAAGAAGGATTTGTCAAACATGACCTCCAGGCACAAATCCATGTTGACGTTCCTGATCAGACCCTGTTTATATCCAGAACTTATATATAGTTATCTCTAAGTATCCTTTTCCTTTAATTTGCCCACCACTGAACGTCAAACTAAATAGGTCTATAATGCTAGGTTTATATTCTTTTAAACCCTTTTTAAACAATTGGAACAACATGCGCAGTAACGCCAATCCTCCGCACAATTACCCGTTTTCTAATGCATTTGAAATATTTCAGTCATAAGCTCCTGCTATTTTCTACACAAACATCCCTCAATTGTCCTAGGAATACCTGTCAGACCTGAGACTTATCCACCTTTATATTTTTTCCAAAAGTTGTCCAATACTACCTCCCAAACCTGTGAATCGCATAGTTTCCATAGCTACACTACTTTTTTCCCTTTACCTCACAGATTAATATCCCTTCACCTTGGTGAATACGAAGAAAAGAAATTGTTTCAATATCTCCCCATCTCTTTTGGCTCTGCATATAGCAGTCCATCTTGGTTCTCTACAATGTCCAATTTTATATCCCTCTTTATGCCTTTGCTATTAATATAAGCTGTAAAACCCTTTGGATTTACTTCACCTTCTTGCCACAGCAACCACATATCTTCCTTTTAGCCTTCCTAATTTCTTCTAAGATTCATTTTACATTTTCTTTTATACTCAATCTAGCACCTCATTACCTCCATGGCCTCCTATAATTATTGCAGATAACTCTCTTTTTTCGAAACAGCGAGTGTCTAATTCCCTGAAAACCATGGCTCTTTTCCATTTTTACTATTTCCTTTCAACCTAACAGGACAAAAGATTCTGTACTCTTAAAATTTCCCCTTTAAATGTCCTCCAATTCACCTTCACCTCCTTACCCATAAACAAAGTGTCCCAATTCACTCCTTTAAAATCCTCATGCTTTCCCCTCAACTTTACCTTTCTCCAATCCAAAAATCTCCACTCTAGGTCCAGTTAACTGACGACCTCTCCGATAATTATATTGATACTAATAGTATTGTGAACACTGGTCCCGAAGTGCTCACCCTAACCATACCTCCGTCACCATTCCGGCCTCATTTCCTAACAGGAGGTGCCAACACTGCCCCTTTCTCAGTCGTACCTCTATTACTGCTGCAAAAAACTAACCTGCACACATTTTACAAACTCAAACCATCCAGGGGGGCAGGTGGAGGGGGGGAGTGGCATGGGGGGGGGGGCTGGGGGGGGTGGTGAGGGGGGGGATGATGGGGTGGCATTGGGGGCAGTGGGGGGTTGTGGGGGTGGGCAGGGGGGGCAGGGCCCGGCAGGGGTGGGTTCCAGGTGAGCCATAGGGGTGAGTGGCCAGGGGTGGGGGGGTGTTGAGAGGTGGGGTGTCACAGGGGGGTGTCAGGGGGGGGGTGGGCAGTCCATGGGAGGTGTCCAGGGGGGGTGGGGGGGAGGGGATTGGGGGGGGGGCACCAGTGCAGGTGAGGGTGTTATGGGGGTCATCAGGGGGGTGAGTATGTGGAGTTTGGCAGGCAGGGGGCAGGGGTGGGACCATTGGTGGGTGGTTCCAGGGGAGTTGATTCAGAGGGGGGGGTGGGGGGGGTATAGTAAGGGCAAAATTCCAGTGGGGGGGGGCCAGGGGGTGGTGTGGTCATCCAGGTTGGGGGGGGGGGGGGTGGGGGGTCCAGTGAGGGGGCCGTGGCAGGGGGGGTCAGGTCCGGGGAGGCGGCCCATTTACAGAATGTGGTTTCCCAGTCTATTTTTGGGAAATTGGAAATCTCCCACAATCAACTACCTTTGCTTACTACTAATTATCACCTCGCTCCTAACATATTTTGCACCTTCCAATTCCGCTCCCCATTTGGCGGTCTATAGTAACACACCCCTAAAAGGGTGCTACAAAAACAACCGTTCCCCTTCACAGTTCCACCCAACTAGCCTCCCTAGACAACCCTCTAATCTATCCTAGCCAAGCACTGCATTGTAAAGAACCTCATGCTGACAAGCAATGCAACAACCTCCACCTCTGCCCATCCAATTCATCCACCCACGAAGCAACGAAATCCTAATATTTCGTTTCCAATCACAAGCCCTCCTGCAACCATGTTTCACTGATTGCCAAAACATCCTCTTACCAGGTGCAAACCAGGCTCTAAGTTGCAACCACCTTACTTTACAATGCTCCAAGCATTAAATAATGCACATATTATAAACCACCATCCTTTATTCTCTGTCTATTATATCTTTTTCATCTTTCTCTGCCCTACATTTTGGTCCGAGTGCTTTCCTTCTCTGCCTCTTTGCCCCACACCCTGTCCCCTAGCCCCCTCTACCCGAGTCCCTCCCCACAGCCTTTCTAGTATAAAAGTCTCCCTCCCCAGTAGCCTTTGCAAATCTCCCTGACAGGATATTGGTCCCCTCGTGGTCCAAGTGCAACCCGACCTCTGCGTACTGATCATTCCTTCCCCAAAAGAGGTCCCAGTGTTCAAGAACTTGAATCGCTGCCTCACTGCACCAGTCCCTCAGCACGCATTTAGCCTCCCCCTCATTTCATTCCTACTCTCACTCAACTGTCACGCGGCAAGCAGTAAATCCTGAAATCGTAACCCTTTTGGTCTTCTCTTTAACCTTTCCCCAACACCAAATTCACCCTCTTCATTTCCACGTCACTTTTTCTGCCTATGTCATTGGAACCCATATGTGTACCACAACATCAGCTCCTCTCCCTCCCTTACAGAATCTTTATGGACACATCTGAACAAGCTAGACCTGGCACCAGGGAGCAAACTACCATCCGGGTCTCCCGACTTGCCGTCCACATAAACGCCTATCCGCCACCCTAACTATAAGATCCCCTATTACAAATGCCCTCCTCTTTTTGCTACCCTTCTGAGCATCAGGGCCGGCCTCTGTGCCGAGGCCCGTCCCGCTGTTGTTTCCACCCAGCTATGCTGTCCCCCTCCAATCGTACTCAAAACCCAGTACCTATTTTCCAGGTGTACAGTCACAGGGGTACTCTCAAGCCCCTGCCTCTGCCCCTTGCCTTCCTAACGTGACCCCACTGTCTGCTCCCGATGGTCTGGAGTGACTACCTCCCTGTAGCTCCTCTCTAGACCTCCGTCATCTCTCCCTGACCAGACGGGAGTCATCGAGCTGCTGCCCAGGTTCCTAACACGATCCTTTAGGAGCCCCATCTCGACACACTGGCGCAGATGTGGACGCTGGAGGCTATCAATTCCCAGACCTCCACACATCTGACATCCAGAACAGTACACCGCCCTGTCCTTCATACTGCCCCCCTTACACAGATACATAGCAACACAGATAAAATCCTAACAATCTTCTGGATCTGACTGTAAATCAGCTCTTTCCTAGTCCCACTTCCCCACCGATCAGCTGCTTTCCATGATCCACATCCCCACCAATCAGCGGCTTCCTACAAAAAAACGCCCCACTTCTCCAAATGGAATGTTATGGAATTCGGCAATCTCCTGGGGGCCTCTGCAAAAACAAGCCCCGCGCTGGATTTTATAGCTTCCTCCTCTTCCAACCTGTGGTCCTCTCGCTGGGCTTACTACCGGTCGGGTGTCGCTCCTCCCCCTCCTCCTCTTCCAACGGCTCCTGTGGGCCTCTGAAAAAACAAAAGCCCCGCGCTGGATTATTAACCGTCGGTGTCGGCTCCTGTGGCCTCTGAAAAACAAGCCCCGCGCTGATTTTAGCTTACTACCGTCGGTGTCGCCTCCTCCCCCTCCTCCTCTTCCAACGGCTCCTGTGGCCTCTGAAAAAACAAGCCCCCGCGCTGGTTTTTATAGGGCTTACCAGTTCGGTCGGTGTCGCTCCTCCCCCTCCTCCTCTTCCAACGGCTCCTGTGGGGCCTCTGAAAAAACAAGCCCCGCTGATTTTATTAGCGCTTACGCGTCGGGTGTCGCTCACCTCCCGCCTCCTCCTCTTCAACGCTCCTGTGGGCCGCTTAAAAAAACAAGCCCCGCGCTGGATTTTAATATCTACCTGTCGGGTGTCGCTCCTTCCCCCTCCCCTCCTCTTCCAACGGCTCCTGTGGGCCTCTGAAAAAAACAAGCCCCAGCGCTGGATTTTTATAGAGCTTACCGGTCGTTTCCTTGGGTCCGCTCCTCCCCCTCCTCCTCTTCCAACGCTCCTGTGGGCCTCTGAAAAACAAGCCCCGCGCTGGATTTTATAGCTTAACCGTCGGGTGTCGCTCCTCGCCTGGCCTCCCCCTCCTCCTCTTCCAACGGCTCCTGTGGGCCCTCTCCTCTGAAAAAACAAGCCCCGCGCTGGATTTTTATAGCTTACCGGTCGGGTGTCGCTTCACTCCCCTCCTCCCTCTTTCCAACGCTCCTGTGGGCCTCTGCAAAAAACAAGACCCCGCTGTATTTTATAGCTTACCGGTCGGGTGTTCGCACCGCCCCCTCCTCCTCTTCCAACGGCTCCTGTGGGCCTCTGAAAAAACAAGCCCCGCGCTGGATTTTTAATAGCTTATACCGGTCGGCGTCCTCCTCCCCCTCCTCCTCTTCCAACGTCTGTGGGCCTCTGAAAAACAAGCCCCCGCGCTATTTTATGCGTACCGGTCGGGGTGTCGCTCCCCCCTCCTCCTCTTCCAACGGCTCCTGTGGGCCTCTGAAAAAACAAGCCCCGCGCTGGATTTTATAGCTTAAACCGGTCGGGTGTCGCTCCTCCTCCCCCTCCTCCTCTTCCAACGGCTCCTGATGGGCCTCTGAAAAAACAAGCCCCGCGCTGGATTTTATAGCTTGCTTACCGGTCTGGTGTCCTCCATCCCTTCCTCCCCCCCTCCTCCTCTTCCAACGGCTCCTGTGGGCCTCTGAAAAAGCAAGCCCCGCGCTGGATTTTATAGCTTACTTACCGTCGGGTGTCGCTCTAGCTCCCCCCCTCCTCCTCTTCCAACGCTCCTGTGGGCCTCTGAAAAAACAAGGCCCACGCTGGATTTTTATAGCTTACCGTACGTCCGGTGTCGCTCCTCCCCCCTCCTCCTCTTCCCCCAGCGGCTCCTGTGGGCCTCAAAAATTGTTTATGGTTGTTAAAAAATACATCTATTGAGCTCCTGAACACATCATCAGTGATGTAACCTGGGGTCATTGGGTGTTTCGGGTCTTTCTAACATCAGACACCTGCACTTCAGGCGACCCAGCCTTGGTTGATCAGACCACGACTTTGTTCAGGTGGCATTCCGCTCCTTCCCCATGGACCTCCTCTAGATCTTCTGCTGATGCCAGAGCCATCTCAAGTTTTCTTCTTTCCTCCGCTGCCTCTGTGGTATTCTTGATGGGCTCTTCCCCTCACCGATTCTGTTGATGCCCAGTGCACTCAAGGCTTTGTAGAGTGTTGTCCCCTGCCAAACCTCTGCACCAACCTTGATTGGGCATACAACCGTGCCTTCCAGCCCTGCTTACGGCAGTCTGTGACCAGCTCTTCATACTTGGTCATACACTTCGTCACGTGGGCATTCTCCAGACGGTCCATCCTGCCCACGCACTGTCTGTTTCAACAAGAATATGATGTTTTTTTAGGTCACCTCTGAGACCATGAGGAATGTCTGGCCTCAGGTTGGTTGTGGCAATGTGCAGTGGGAACTTCAGCTGTTATACACCAATCACAGAAAGCTGCCAGTCCCTCCTTGCGGGGGGGGGGGGGATCCGCCAGGATTCCTACGGATTCCTGGCTGCTGTGGTTCTTGGCAGCTGCAACTCCCGGCCCTTCACAAAGGTGATCATCTGGTGGTGGCCGTGGTCGTCTGCAGCTGCTGAGTATCCCATGCTGAAGGCTTCTGCAATGGGTTTAAGAACCTGGTCGTGACGCCAGGTGTTCCAGCCCTGCCCAAGAGCCTTTGGGCAGCAGCTCAGGATTGTTTTCCAATGTCCCCTTGCCTGAGCATTGCGGGCATCCGGAGATTCCCCAGGTTGTACGTTCCCCCTGTGACGCATGGTATTTTCTCCAGGTGCTCCGTATTCCTCCCACATTCCAAAGATTTGCAGGTTTTTTTGGTTAATTGGCTTCTTGTAAAGTGTAAATTGCCCCTAATGTGTAGGATAGTTTTTTTGGGGGGGTGTGTGGTTTATTATAAGCTGGTTTGATCACTGTTAAAATTATTTTGCTGTTTTATTGCTGGTTGGACGTAAAAAGCAGACTCGGCGGGCTGTGGGTCTGTTTTCCACACTGTAATCTCTCAAATTTAAAGTCTAAGAATGGGAATACATAGCAACACCTCTAAGAAGAGGGCAACGAAAGAGGTAGATGGTCTGGGTCTGTTTCCTCCAGTGATGCTACCTGACCCATTGAGTTACTCAACACTTTGTGTCCATCTTCAGTATAATCCAGCTTCCGCATGTTTTCCTTGTTTTCTACTACAGCATGAAAGAGATTATTTGCTCTGGAGTCTGATGGCATGGGAAGAAACATGATCTTGTGTCTGGAGGTCTTAAGACTAAATCAAAGGTAAAGATAAAGGGGAATGACTAGGCATCCTTGACAATACTTCCGATCTCACAATTTGTTTCTTTTTCCTTATATTGCCCAGTATATGCCTCGTTGCCAACTTTCCCTCAGCCAACAATGAACTAATCCACATTTCCTTGACCATTGTGTTAAAGAAGGAACTGCAAAGCTGGAGAATCGAGGTACACAAAAGGCTGGAGAAACTCAGCGGGTGCAGCAGGGAGATAGAGATAGAGGAATGCCAAGGGCTGAGGGAGAGGTGGGAAGTGGAGAGACAGCAAGGTGTTAACAGAATTGAAAAAATTCAATGTTCAAGCCCAGAGGATGCAGACTCCCTTGACCATTGTCTGCTTTGATCTGTCGTTTCCACATCTTACCTTTTCATATCTTTAGTTTCCCCTCTCCCATGACTCAGTCTGAAGAAGAGACTGACCCGAAACATCACCCATTCCTTCTTTTCAGAAATGCTGCTGGCTGTCCCGCTGAGTTCAAGTATTTTATTGTGATACATAGATGTTAATAACAACATGGGACTTGTGCTTTGGAACAGTTCCCTATTAAGCTTTCACTTGTATGGTGAAAATGTCATATGGATAAAATACGATTGTGGTGAAGATTGAAGTGGGATTATGACAATCAAACAAAAATCGCAATCAAATTATGCAAAAACTGTAGTTTAAACCAACGATTGAATTGCAAAGCATTAGATTTACCGCGTGGTTCAGAGGCAGTGTTGTTTTCTTTTTATACAATATAAGCACTGAAGAAAGAAATGCTTCAACCTAAAAAAATTAAGTAGAGTAGCTTTTTAATTATTTGAGTAGGATAGAAATAGAAAATCAATCTTGCGTTAAAGGATTAGGCTCTATCATGCCTCAGTTAAGTATCATGCTTGAAAATGCAAGTTAACTCAAGGTTATTATCAAATAATTACAGTAAACGGAGGCTGTCATGACTTTAAATATCAGCAGTAATAAGGAATTGTGCATATTGTGTCAGCTTCTAGTAGCCTAGGAAGGTACACATGGCCTACATTTTGACCCATGGCCGATATTAATTGCAATAAAGATGAGCATTTGCATGGTCGTGTCTAAAGGACATTTTGACTTCAGCCAAGTTACTGTGGAATTACATCAGCTTTTGTTTCCAGGTCATTTTCTTTTCAAACAGTATTTTAAATGGCATTGTGAGATTTAAACGCAAATTATCGGCAGTACGAGTAGGGTCATGTAGCAAGTGTGGTGTACACATTGCATTCATCCATGCAAAGAGATATAATGATACAGCACTAAGAAAGAGACTATTTCAGCTCACTTTATCTGCTCTGCATCTTTGGTAGAGCTCTCTCAGACTAATTCCAGTCTTGCCAATAGCCCTGCAAATACTCCAACTATTATCTACTTCCTTTTCGTTTAGTTTACATTAGTTTAGAGATCCACAGCGAGGGAACAGGCAAACCGATCCACAATGACCAGTGATCCCCATGCACTAGCACGATCATCCTGCTACATATATTAATAATTTAAATATTTATCACCCTTAAACATTCCTCTATTCTTGATAAAATTATAAATCTTACTGTTTTTTTCACAATTGCTTGTCCCGACGATTGGAGTCATTTACCGTCCCTCACCTGTTTTGAGCAATCTCATGGATTTAAATGGAATAAACACGCACTTCCACCCTCAAAAGTCCCCTACCGTGTGAAATTTCTCCTGATTCACAGGACAAGAAGCGTGTAAAAACTCCGCTTTTTGCTACGTAATGGGGTGAGTACCTGTAATCCACCACTTCCGAACGGTAGCCGAACTCTTAGAGAAAATAAAAAAATGCTCTTTTTTTGATTTTGTTCTAGAGAACAAATCGTGCCATGTGCCATTCGTCCAATGATATGGTCAGCATGGCCTTCCGGCAAGGCCTTCCTGGGCTAAAGGCTTGGGCCATCCATACCCATCATGCCACCGCCGTAAGTTAACACCCTATCTCCATCTAGCTCCATCTCCAGCTCCAGCTGGACACAACGGACCTGTTAGAGCCTTCGTCTTTTCCATAACCCGATGTCCCTCTCCACGCCCGGTCCCTCGGCAACCATTTGTTTCCCCCCCCCCCCCCCCCCCCCCCCCCCCCCCCCCACCGGAGAGCAAGGGCTGAAGAGGGTCGAGCGTGGAGAGGACAATCAGGTTACGAGAAGAGGCGATAGCAGCAACAGGACTTTGTATCTGGATGGAGATGGAGCTGGGGTCCGGGAGATCGATGGCAAATGATTGGATTTATACTCCCGCAGCCGGCCTCGATGGCACGGTGGATCTTCTCACTGGGCCCTTGTGCAGCGTCTGCCTCCGTCCACATCTGCTTCCATCCTAGCCCTAGCCCTAACCCTATCAAGAATAGAGGATTTTTTTTTTAACGGTGATAAATATTTTAATTATTAATACCTACCGTTTAAAATTATTTTTTCATTTCAGATAGATCTCCCATTAAATAAATATGCCGACTTGAAAATTTTCGCAAGTAACCATCGGGCGGGGGCATCGAACATCGGGAAAGTTTTTTTAAAATAACACTTTATTTGTTTTGGGCTTAATCTTTATTTATGGGGATTATGTTTATTAACAATATAGAAAAAGTAGAAATGGGATAGAATTACGGATTTTCCTTAATATACAGCATCAAAATAGTGGGACACCAAAGTCGACAGTTACTGAAGAATCACCCTTTAGTCATCTCCGTCCGAACTTGATCATCTCCATCATGCCGAGTCATGTCGTTACATGTGTATTTTAATTCTCATAATGTGTTAAAAATATAACAATGACCATAATTATGAATTATAATTAATAAATGAACAGTATGCTTTTGCCTAGTCATCTGAAGTTAATATTGTTTTAGAGGAAGTTGGTGAAAAGTTATGTGACGGTTACCATTCTTGCTGAAAATCACCGCGTTTTTCGGCAGTATACTGTTACAAAGGTTTAAAATCAATGCGTTAGACTGAAAAAGTTTTTTGGTTGGTTTATTTGAGGAAGATACTCCATAATTTGAAAGACAGCAACAAAAATTTGATTTTATATTCTTAAATCAGTTATATTTTACAGTGTTGTTCATCATAAAAATGCGACGGATATGACTGAATGTGATGGGCAACCTGGAAAAAGTAGAGGAAAAAATGAATTCAATTCTCTAAAAGATTGTGCCAACATAATTTTCCCCATAGTAGAGATGTTCATCTATGTGGAAACAACATTCAAAGTTGCAAAAATTTAAGTTTTATAATCGGGTTTCCAGAAACTCCAGAAGTAGACACTTACTGAAGAATCACCCTACTACACACTAGGGACAAATTACAATTTTTACCAAAGCCAATTAACCTACAAACCTGCACGTTTTTGGAGTGTGGTAGGAAACCGGTGAACCCGGTGAAAGAGTGGTCACGGGGGGAGAACGTACAAAACTCTGTACAGACAGCACCCGGGTCTCTGGCGCAGTAAGGCAGCAACTCTACTGCTGCGCCACTGTGCCAGCGTTTTGCATGTTTAAACCCCAAGGATCCTGTAAACATTTAAAATAGCCTCAACTTGTCCCTCCAGGTCTTTAAATTCCCAAGCCTCTTTAAAAATTCCACCCCTTAGCTCATCTCGCCTCTGTCCCCCTCCCTGCCAAAAAGGACGACTTCACTCTCTCATCAGCATTTATGTTTTAACTGGTATGCATCTCTTCATTCCACCAACCTATCCGTTTCTTCTTGGACTAATATCTTAATGATTATTACATTCTTGTGGTTTGAGTCATCTGCATTCTTTGAAATTATACCTGTATCATGCCCAGGTTTGTTCATATTTATACCATATTGTGCAATAGCTCCTCTGTTGAACATAGATACATTAGACTTTAGAGATGCAGCGTGGAAACAGGCCTTTTGACCCACTGAGTCCGTGCCGACTTCCAGCACTATCCTACACGCTCAACATAATTTACAAATTTACAGAAGATAATAACCTACAAACCTTCGGCCCATCGTGTCTGTGCCGACTATTGATCACCCGTTCACACTCGTTCTATCCTACACACTAGAGACAACTACAAAAGCCAATTAACCTACAAAACCTGCATTTCTTTGGAGTACCCAGTGAAAACGTACAAGGTTACAGGGAGAACGTACAAGCTCCATTCAGACAGCACCAGAGTCAGGATCGAATCCGGATATCTGGCGCTGTTAGACAGGAACTATACCACAGAGCCCTATCTGTTGCCACCAACTTTCTTCCCATTTGTGAGTTTCCTGCCTCCCATCCCTACTGATGATAAGCTCTGGACCAGAGTAAGATAATCAAAGATGGAAGTATTGTCTGAAGAGAAAATTAGTGCTACTTTCAGAGATTAAAAACAGCAGACCACCACTCGGGACTGGTAATGAGACGACAGAAACAATGTACTTTAATTGGAAGGCCTGTTATCATGAAATGGTGAGCTGGAATTTTTTCTTGTCTGAGAAGGAGGAAGACTTAATTCCAGCTGTTTGGAACTGTTTGCATCGTCCAGCCTTTCCTACAAGGCTAAAAAGAGCATGGACATGTGCAAGGAATATTGTGACAGAACATTACTATCCTGTGTAGGAAGGAACTGCAGATGGTGGTGTGCAACAAAGATAGACACCAAAATGCTGGAGTAAACTCCGCAGGTCAGGCAGCATCTCTAGAGAACATGAATCACCGACGTTTCTGGTCGACACCCCTCAGACTGAGTGCAGGGGGGGAGGGCTGGTAGCAAGTCTGGGTTAAACGTAGTCGGAGAACAGAAATAAATCAGAGTGGGGGAGCAGTGAGAGAGGGTGTTGCAGAACTCCTGTTGAAGCTCAAACTGCCCACAGCATGGCACAGCTCAGTTTGTGTGCTCCCTGAAATCCTTCAGTTCTTGAGCTAGACTCGCCATGGCAAAATTGCTGTGATGGGCTGCAGTGTAGCAGATGATAGACTCCCCCCTTCCTTCCCCCCATTTCTACTTAATACTTCCACTCTTTTTAAAATTATCCTGTGTCCTTTTATCCCTGTGAATTTGCCTTCATCTTGCCGCCATGCATTGCAAACATTTACAACTTAACTTCACACAAACCAGCCTTCCTTTCATCGACTTCAGCTACACTTCACAAAGCTGCCAGCATAATCAGGGCCCAGTCTCACTCCCTCTTCCCCCCTCTCCCATCGGGCACAAGATGCAGGTGTGAAAACACACAGCCCCAGATTCAGGAGCAGTTTCTTCCCAGCTATTATCAGGCAACTGAACAATGCAACCCGAAACGCCACCCACATTCTTTTCCGGTTGCCTGACCCCCGCTGAGTTACTCCAGCACTTTGTGTCAATGAACAATCCTCTCATCAGCTAGAATGTGTGGTCCTGACCTCCCATCTACCCATTGGAGGCCTTTGATTGGATTTTATTCGACTTCAATGTGAAATCTTTGCACCCTCCATCCCTTCTCTTTGACTGTCTTTTCACTGACCGAATGGTGCGCAAACTAAAACTTTTTCACTGTACACGTGACAAATAATAATCTAAAGATATAAAATTAGACAATAGGCCTCAAATGAAAGTGGCACAATGTTTTTGCAGCCAGCCATAGTGTGTGGAAATGCATCAATTTTTTCATGGAGGGGCTGGAGTGTTCCTGTACAGTTTTAAGAGACGAGATAATAAGAGTAATGTAATCAGAGATTGATAGCTTTCAGCAGGCATGCCCAAACAAGGTATGGCAATAAGGATTTAAATATAATTATTTTGAGGGAAACACTGATAAAATAAACACTCTCAATAACAACTCTCGTGGATCTTAATCATCTGGAGCAATTTAAATTATTTGTGACTGGTTCACAAGGTAAACGCACAAAGCAGTCCTGCTGGAACAAGTTGCCGATTACAACACTTCATGTGGTCGTCAAGGGAAGTGATTTCTGGAGGTGGGGCTGGGAGTACGGTGCCTATAATGGATGGTTTTGCAATTGCAGCAATTTGCAATGCATATTTGTGGCTGAACCTGGATGAGTGAGGGGAAAAAATCCACCTTCACTTCTGTAAACTAAAACTTGCAGAAGCAGATAATAGGTGCAGGAGTAGGCCATTTGATCCTTCTAGCCTGCTCTGTCATGGAACACAATCCTAACTCCTGCCTAATAATATTGTAAATGGAACAAAATGCCGGAGTAACGCAGTGGATCAGGCAGCATCTCTGGAGAAAAGGAATAGGTGACGTTTCGGGTAGAGATCGTTCTTCAGACGTCTCCTTTACCCCAATTTGGTACCTTCCCCCAAGGTCTAGAAATCCCTTATTCATAACTATCTTAAAACTTATGTTCACAAAGTGCTGGAATAACTTAGCAGACTCATGAATAGGTCACATTTCAGGTTGGGACCCTCCTTCAGACTCCATCTGCATCAGCAGTTCCTTGTGCCTATTTAAAACTTAAGAAGGTTTGATTCCCAAAATGCTATAGCACTAAATCACCAGTCACCTGGCCATCTTCTTTCCCAATATAAGGTCCAGTATGGTCTGACCCTAAATTGGATTATCTATAACACTGTTTTTTTAGGAAAACCCTTTTGGATACGATTACCAAATTCTATGCATCTAAGCCTTTTGCACTAAGGATGTCCTACTCAAAATGTAGAAGCAAGAAAATGTAGATGCTGGTAGACAAAAATGCTGGAAAAGCTCAGTGGGTGAGGCAGCATCTATGGAGCGAAGGAAAACAGGCAAACGTTTTGGGTCGAAACCCTCTTCAGACTGAAGAAGGGTTCTCAACAAGTGTTTCGACCTGAAACGTTGCCTATTTCCTTTGCTCCATAGATGCTGCCTTATCCGCTGAGTTTCTCCAGCATTTTTATCTACCTTCGATCTTCCAGCATCTGCAGTTCCTTCTTAAACAATATGTAGATGCTGGCTTACCAAGGTAAGATGCACAATGCCGGGGTAACTCGGCGAGTCAGGCAGCATCCGTGGAGAACATGGATAGTTGACATTTTGGGTCGGGATCCTTCTGCAGACCCTGTTGACTGTCTGAGTCAATATTGAGGAAGTTAAATGACCACTGCGACAACCGTGTTTTAGCATCTCTCTGTAAGCCAAATTCTATGGGCAGCTCAAGCTCTGTAAGGGGGTTGTTCAGCAGCTGCAGCCGGCTGCACTTCCTGCCCTCATTGCTGCTGGGAACTGTGTACAAGTGTTCCTGCCATAGCTTAACTGGTGTAGTTTAGAGATACAACGTGGAAACGGCCTTTTGGCCCATAAATCCGTGCCAGCCAGTGATCAACCGTACACAAGTTCTATCTTACCCACTGGGGACAAGTTACATGCAACCTACCTACAAACCTGCCTGTCTTTGGAGTGTGGGAGGAAACTGGAACACCCAGAGAATGATGTCACAGGGAGAACGTACAAACTCTGTACAGACGGACCCCATAGCCAGGATCAAACCCGGGCTCTGGTGCTGCCCTACTGTGCGGCCCCAATTTTTTAAAACAAACGAAGATTAGTACAGGGATGTCACGTTTTTAGGCATTTGAGTTTTGTGTTTTTGAAATGACACACTTGTTCCTTTAATAGCAGAGCTTGATTTTGCACTCTTGTTTATGGAATAACCTTCTCAAATTTACTGCTGACAGAGTAGTCAGGTGCATGTTTAAATTAAATGTTTTTAAAGAAGGAACTGCAGATGCTGGAGAATCGAGGGTACACAAAAAGCTGGAGAAACTCAGCGGGTGCAGCAGCATCTAAGGAGCGAAGGAGATAGGCGACGTTTCGGGTCGAGACCCTTCTTCAGACATGTTTAAATTAAGCCTTTTTGAATTACACACTCCGTTTCAAGCACGTAACCCCCGCGTACAACAAAAGGTGCCTGTAGGTACATCGCTGCCTTTATTTTGCTCTACACAAACTCTATGGCCTCCACTGCCACTTCTTTTAGACTGCATCATACCAATTGTCAATATTCACCCATTTTCAGAAGGCATGCACCAGTGTAATGTTATTTCATGTTCTTAATTGAAAATAGTGGTAAGAGATATTGAACCACAAAATGTAAATCAAAAATTAAATTGCAGGTTTAAGGTTAGGAGGGAAAGATTAAATAGGAACCCGAGGGCAACTTTATTACACACAGGGTGGTAAGTATATGGAATGAGCTGCTGGAGAAGGTAGTTGAGGCAGGTACTATCATAGTGTTCAAAACACATTTGGACTGGTACGAGGATAGGATAAGTTTAGAAGGATACGGACCAAACACAGGCAGGGCATGTTGGTCGGCGTCAGCAAGTTGCGCCAAAGTTTAGTTCAGTTTATTGTCCCATGAACTGAGGTACAGTGAAAAGCTTTTGTTGTGTGCTATCCAGTCAGCAGAAAGACAATAGCTGATTACAGTATAGCCATTTATGGCATATAGATACATGATAAGGGAATAAAGTTTAGTGCAATATAAAGCCAGAAAAGGCAGATTAAGGAGTCCAAGGGTCCTCAAAGAGGTAGATAGTAGTGCAGCACTGCTCTCTGATTGTGGTAGGATGATTTAGTTGCCTGAGAACAGCTGGGAAGAAACGGTCCCTGAATCTGGAGGTGTGTGTTTTCACACCCCTTCTATACAAAGGGCCTGTTTCTATGCTGTGTGACCTGAAATCCAAACAGAAAATTGTTGGAAATATTCAGGTCAGGTTGCATCTGTGAGAAGGGAGACTTCATACTCTAAAATAAAACAAAAAATAAGGACAGCAGCTGGAGGAACTCAGCGGGTCAGGCAGCATCTGTGGAAGGAAATTCAGTAAACAGTAGACATTTTTAGCCCACTAGTTGGATTAAATAAGGGGGGGGGGGGGGGGTGGCAGGTGAGAAAAGCATGTAACCAGGCCCTTCGGCCCGTTGTTTCCACACCGATCATTAATCGCCCATTCACGCCAGTTCACAAAGAAAAATGTCAAATAGATTTCTGTTTTATAGACAGACATTGTCTTTTGAGGAGAACAACTTTATTCTACCATAAATACATGAAAAGTTAGAGGGTGGTGAATCTATGGAATTCTTTGCCACATACGGCTGTGGAGGCTGTCAGTGGATATTTTTTAAGGCAGAGATAGAGAGATTCTTCATTAGTGCAGGAGTCAGAGGTTATGGGAAGAGGGCAGGAGAATGTAGTTAGGAGGGAGAGATAGACCAGTCACGATGATTGAATGGCGGAGTAGACTTGATGGGCCAACTGGCCTAATTCTACTATCACATGACCATGTGAAAGGTAAGTAAACTATTTATATAATTTAATACATTCTGGATTGTTTGGCCCTAATTAAAGAGATTGCACATCCAAACCAAAGCTTTTCAGCTTTTGAGTTGAATAGGCACTTACACTTGCAAATAGTAGAGCCATTTGTTAGACTCCCTCTTCTTCCAGGAGGCTAATTTATTGGTGGCTGTTGTAAGAAGAACTTGCCACCACTGGGCACATTGTATGGCTGACTGCGCATTAAGCCTTGAAGATTAACTCTTTCCTCCTAGGATGTTTCCATTGAAAGTTGAAATTCCTAAAATTCTTAGGATGGAGGAGTTTAAATTCAGAGTTAATTCTGGTACAACTGTGCAGAAGGAATCGGCAGTTTAAAGTTTTACAGACTGTTGCTATTTCGCTAATCACGACTGATCCAAGCAGTAACCTTTTAAAGATGATTTATAAAGCCAGTCGGGTTTATAGTAGTTCTTTAAACGCAAAATTTACACGTAACACATTTATAAAGCCAGTCGGGTTTATAGTAGTTCTTTAAACGCAAAATTTGGCATTTAGGCATTTAGTTTAGCAAATTGGATGATTGTTGAACTTCACGTTCCAGAAATGGACATTCCATCTATTTGATCAAGGTTAAATGTATAATTCAGCGCTATTTCGTCCATAATGGCAGTTGTAGCGCTAATGTGAATGTTAAAGTGGAGGTTGGATACTGCTTAACAAAGGTCAATAAAGAAACACCAGAGGCGAAGGGAGTTTGAGCAGGGACAAGTGAAATATTTGATTAACTTGGAATAAGATGCTTAATGTAGAAACTGCAGATGCTGGCTTACACATAAACAGATTATCAATCTGAGGAAGTGTCCCGACCCAAAACATTGTCTATCCTTTTTCTCCAGGGGTGCTGCCTGACCCGTAGAGTTACTCCAACCCATTGTGTCCATGTTCATTGGTGTTCAATGTGGGGAAAATAATGACTTGTGTATGGTTTCTAAATTAAAATTGCTTTTTAGTGGGTGGCGCAGCTGGTGGAGCTACAGCATCAGAGATCTGTTATGATCCTGACCTTGGGTGCTGTCTGGGTGGAGTTTGCATGTTGTCCCTATGACCACGTGGGCTTCTTCCTGGTGCTCTGGTTTCCTCCCATATCCCAAGACATGCGGGTTTGTTGGTTAAAAGGCCTCTGTAAATTGCCCCTAGTGTCTAGGGAAAATGGAATAACATGGAACCAGTGTGAATGGGTGATTCATGGTTGGTATTTACTTAGTGGGCCGAAGGGCTCATTTCTATGTGGTATCTCTAGAGTAAATTATCTGTGGTAACATCAGTAGGTTCTCAAAAGAAGAGGCAACACATGGTGTTATTTAATTTAAAGCAATTTAAATGTTAACTTCTGACCCATACACAAGTCGTATTTTACCGAAATGAGACACATATGAATATTAAATATTGGCGGTATGGTGGCGCAGCGCCAAGAACCGGGGTTCGATCCTGACCATGGATGCTGTCTGTACGGAGTTTGTATGTTCTCCCTGTGACCACGTTTTCCCCGGGTGCTCCGGGTTTTTAGGTTAATTGGCTTCTGTAAAGTGTAAATTGTCCCTGTTGATTAGGATAGTGTTAGTGTTTGGGTGATCGCCGGTTGGCATAGACTCGGTGGGCCAATAGGCCCGTTTCCACACTGTATCTCCAAACTAAACTAAACACACAAATCCAATTACTTTTCATTAAATCCATGGGTAGTAGATTATGACACAAAAGCCAGCCAGCGAAAAGGTGGAATATTTACATCAAAATAGGCACTTTATCCAAGATATTTATGAATAGGTGTTTTATGATGTGATGAAACCACACAGGTCTGTGTTTATACAACGTAAGCAGTCAGACAGCGAAGGCTCCGGTCTGGCCTCCCCAGAGATGTGACATGGAATGTTTTCAGTAATCCGCAAACAAATGACATCATTGAGTTTACAATATTGATAAGTGTAATAAAAATGAGCTTGGCACTTGAGCAATTTAGGCTGTGTCAGGTGAAAGTTAAATGTTGGATTTACACGAAGCCACATTGCTAGTGTTTACAACTGCACCGACCAAATGTCTTGATTAATCCATTACAATAACCAGGTCTGACAAGAAAATGGATTCAGTGCACTTACCTTTCTGTTTATCGTGAACTGTTCACTAAACAGTGAAAGCCATAGATAAGCATTCAACGCTTCTCTCACTGTCTGCACCAAGCCTACACTGCTGAGCTGTTCTTTGTTAAATAGGACTGACGTTTTAAGAAGCCTTTTCACTTGTGCATTGTGAGAAATTGCTGCCAGTTTTACTTTACTTTAGACTTTAGAGAGACAGTGTAGAAACAGGCCCTTCGGCCCACTGAGTCTGCGCTGACCGGTGATCACACCCTACACTAGCACTATTGTACACACTAGGGTCAATTTACAATTTCTACCAAAGTCAATTAATCTACAAACCCGAGATAGACACATAAGGGTATCACCATCTATATCTCGTTTCCATTATCCCTAACCCATCTGAAGAAGGGTCTCGACCCGAAACGTCACCCATTCCTTCTCTCCAGAGATAATGCCTGTCCCGCTGAGTTACTCCAGCTTTTTGTGTCTATCGTCGGTTTAAACCAGCATCTGCAGTTCATTCTTACACGACCTACAAACCTGCATGTCTTTGGAGTGTGGGAGGAAACCGGAGCACCCGGAGAAAACCCACACGGTCACAGGGAGAATGCACTAACTCCGTACAGAGAGAACCCGTAGTCAGGATCGAACCCCGGTGCTGTAAGGCAGCAGCTCTACCTGTTTCTGTTCTTTATGGCTTTATGACTCTTCCAATCTCATAACATAACCAATACTCAGAGATGTCTGTCACTCCTGGTCTCCCTCTGTGGGAATATGGAGGTGTAATACGTTTAGAAAGGATGTATGTGAAGGATCAAGAAGTGGTCGAGGGCAAACCGAACAATCTCTCAAATGAGGTGCAGCATAGAGTGTAGTGTGGGAATCTCTGGTCTTGTGAAGCCACATTGCAGAACCCAAGACTCATTGTGGTACTGTGTTTAGCAACAAAACAATTAAAAAATAATTGCAACTGATTAGTCTGTAATCACTGTATTATGTATATGGTTGAGTAAAAAGATGATTTCCCAATTAGACATGATGGTAGCTGCTTGTTGGATGTATCATACTGAATCATCGGGTTGTGCTTGGATTGGAACCAGGGGCCACAGTTTAAGAATAAGGGGTAAGCCATTTAAAACGGAGATGAGGAAACACTTTTTCACACAGAGAGTTGTGTCTGTGGAATTCTCTGCCTCAGAGGGCAGTGGAGGCTGGTTCTCTGGATACTTTCAAGAGAGAGCTAGATAGAGCTCTTAAAGATATCGTAATCAGGGGATATGGGAAGAAGGCAGGAACGGGATACTGATTGGGGATGATCAGCCATGATCAAATTGAATGGCGGTGCTGGCTCGAAGGGTTGAATGGCCTACTCCTGCACCTATTGTCTATGGATTGGTGGTGACGTTACTGAGAAGCATTTGTCCACAGTTAAAATTGGTAGGGTTTAACATGTGTTTGAATATTTACTCAAACAGCACGGAAATGGGTAGTTGAGCCCAACTTGTCTATGCGGACCAAGGTGCCCTATCTACGCCAGTCCCAGCTGCCCGCATTTCCTATTCAGGTACCCATTCAAAAATTTTCACCCTTTCCGTGAAAAAATTACCCCTCCGATTCCCATAAAATCATTCCCCTTTCACCTTAAACCTATACCCCCGGTTCGCAATTCCCACACTCTGGGCAAGAGACTCTGTGCATCCACCTGATGGACTCCTCTCATGATTTTATACACATCTATAAGATCACTCCTCAACCTCCTGTGTGTCCGTGTGTGCGCGCGCGTGTCCGTGAGTGTGCTCGCGTGCCCAACCTGAACCTGGTCCGTACATTGGACATGTTATCACTTCATGAAGTGAACAGCCAGATCATCTGAAGCAGGATTACATAGATTGGCATGGATATCCAGCACCGAGGTGACTCATTCAGCCCAGTCTGTCCATGTCACCTGTTTAACCTGCTCGCACTTTCTCCTACCTTGTCTTATGGAAACTATCTCCTGGCTAGTCTCCCCTTAAGTGTATCTCAGTTTCTGTAGTAGTGAGTTTGTTTCTAACTATTTTGTTGATGGCTTATAGATTTGTTCTTCCCACAAGTGAAAGCATTCCCTCAGTGTTCATTCAATCAGAATCCCCCTTTACTTTACAGACTATAGGCTGATTATCTCCTGGCTGCCTTTTCATAAGAATAAAGTGCCTCTTCCTGTTCATCCTTTCCTGATTTTGGATAAACTTGTTAGCGTCATCCTCTTAAATCCTGCACGCGCCCACTCCCCGTCTCCTTTTTAATGGTACAGGTCCACCACCGATTTTCCGGGACCTTTGGTTCCAGAGCCTATTGCCGGACCAACAGAGGTCATGGCCTCCAAGAAGAGTCCAATGGTACCAGAACGGTCCGCCTCGGAGCTGAGATACCAGCCCGCAAAGTCAACCTCGGAAACCGGCCATGGGAACGGATCTGCCGGCTCTGGCTGGGTCGGCGTTCCAGAGCCCCATCCGCAGGGGGCAATTTTGACCCGCCGGTCGGCACGGAAGGCCTGATGAGGTTGTGATCAGCTACCTCACCTGGCCTCAACACCAAATGTTGCCAGCACAACCTAGCTCTCAACATCAGTAAGACCAAGGAACTGATTGTGGACTTTGGTAGGGGAAGGATGTGGACCCACAATCCTGTTTATATCAATGGGACAATGGTGGAAAGGGTCAATAACTTCAAATTCCTTGGCGTGCATATATCAGAAGATCTTTCCTGGACCCAGCACACCGATGCAATTTAAAGAAGGCGCATCAGCTACTCTACTTCCTGAGAAGATTACGGAGATTCGGCATGTCGAAGGGGATTCTCCTAAACTTCTACAGATGTACGGTAGAGATCATTCTGACCGATTGCATCGTGGCCTGGTTCGGCAACTTGAACATCCAGGAGCGAAAAAGACTGCAAAAGGTTGTGACCACTGCCCAGTCTATCACTGGCTTTGACCTCCCCACCGTCGAGGGGCTCTATCGTAGTCGCTGCCTCAAAAAGGCAGCCAAAATCATCAAGGACCCACACCATCCTGGCCACACACTCATCTCACCATTGCCATCAGGAGGAAGGTACAGGAGCCTGAAAACTGTAATGTCCAGGTTCAGGAACAGTTTCTTCCCCACAGACATCAGGCTATTAAACACAACGAATAAGCTCTGAGCTCTGAACTGCAAAAGACTTATTATTTATTATTAGCACTATATTTGTTATTTATTGAACTTTTTCTTTTTTTTTTCCTGTTATGTACAATGTTTACTTTTTCACATCTTCTGTTGTGCTGCAGCAAGTAAGAATGTCATTGTCCCATCCGGGACATATTACAATAAAACACTCTTGACTTGATATTTTTCCAGGACATTATTTCCAATCCACTCTTGTAATTTTAACCAGATAAAAGTAGGTGCCGGACCACCAGTTGCCAGAAAGTTGGAGGGGGACTTGTACAATATAAATGAAAGGACACAAAGAGATGGCATAACACAGCGGGTCAGGCAGCATTCCTGGAGAAAATGGATAGATGACGTTTTTGGTTGAAACCCTTTTTCAGGCCAGCACTTGGAGTTATTTTGTGTATGAAGAAACCTCTGCAATGCTTCTACTCTATAATATAACTGAAACAAAAAGGTAGTTGAGTCTTGGTGAGGCAGGAATAGGATCTTTATCTTGTGTTGGAAGTGTAGAGCGTACATGGTGTTTACATTTAATTAGACACCTGACAGAGAAGTTTAGCACCAAATTGAATGATTTAACAGTTCACAGAACGTTGCTTCCAAGCAAACATGGGATTTGAAATTGCCTGGGAACCAATTAATTGCGCATGTGGTTGCCTACTGATGTAATTAAGACTTCTCTTACCAAAGTGATTCTGCTCTATGTGGCTTGTAATTTAATAAGTCAAATTACTTACCATGCTTCACTGTGTTAGTTTGGCCTCTTGGACTCTGCACCGCTGTTTAGACTTTAGGCTTTACAGATAAAGTGCGGAAGCCAGCCCTTTGCCCCACCGAGTCCGCGACAACCAGCAATCACCCCACCCCATTCTATTCTACTCACTAGGGACAATTTACATTTTTTCCAAATGCTAATTAACCTACAAATCTGTATGTCTTTGGAGTGTGGGAGGAATTCGGAGCACCCAGAGATATCCCACGTGTTCACGGGGAGAACATACAAAACCAATATAGACAGCACCCATAGTCGGGACCGGATCCAGGTCTCTGGCGCTGTAAGGGAGCAACTCTACCGCTGCACCACTGTGCCTCCTGTTGTGTGGTTCTCTGTGACTGGAACTTTGGCAGGTCCACCGTGAGCACTTTGTATCTACTTTTCCACTACTTGAGCGATGATATAAGCTGCTAGGCAGCTTTCATTCCAACTTTGAATTTGGCTTACCCATGGATAGATAAATATTATGGGTCTGTGGCAGACTGAGACAGTGATCTTGTCTTTGCTGAATGGTGCTAAAGAAAATGGAAACAAATGCAATATACTGTGTTCATTAGTTATCCACATACTCTCCAAAATAAAAATCATGCTTAGGAAATGACTCAAAGCAGCCTTGAGAAGAGGCATCAGTTTTAGTCACAATCTTGCTTACATCAGGAAGCAGCTTCAGTATTCTCTCAATGCCTCCTTAGATAACTTGGTAGTTTTATTTCACAATGGGTAGCCCTGTATGCATTTTTTGAGAAGTTTACTGGCACTGAGCATTTACACGAGTCTCTTAGGGAGCCAGAATACATGTTCATATTAGCATTTGCTGAAAATATACCACCCAGACATGTACATTTCATTTCACCCTTCAAATAGGTTCAATTGCTGAGATTTATTTTTGTTAAGATGCACTACCTTAGTTTTTTTTAAAGGCAAATGGTGCATATTCAATGATTATAGAATAATTATATTAATATTTTGAGACTTAAATGCTAACAAAATGTTTGAATATAGAATAGTACAGCACAGGGACAATATTTGTGCCAAACATGAATGTTGTTAAACTGAACTCATCTGTCTGTACATGATCCATATCCCTCTATTCCCTGCACGTCCATGTGCCAATGTGAAAGCCTCTTATACACCACTATCGTATCTGCCTCCATCACCACCGCTGGCAATGTGTTCCAGGCTCCCATCACACAGTGTAAAGAAAAACTTGCCCCGCACATCTCCATAAAACTTGGTGTTGGACATTTCCAACTTGGGAGAAAGGTTCTGACTGTCTCCCATATCTATGCCTCATAGTTGTATATACCTTCATCAAGTCTCCCCTCAAGCTCTGAAGTTTCAATGAAACCACTACAAGTTGAATAGTGAAAGATCTGTAGAGAGTGGATGTGGAGAGGATGTTTCCACTCGCGGGACAGTCCAGGACCAGAGGCCAGAGACTCAGAATAAAAGGATGTACCTTTTAATTTATTTAGTCAGAAGGTGGAATTCATTGCCACTGCTAGCTGTGGAGGCCGTCAATGGATATTTTTAAGGCAGAATTTGACAGATTCTTGATTACGATGGGTGTCATGGGTTATGGGAAGAAGGCAGAAGATTGGGAGGTAAAGATAGATCAGCCATTTGGTTAATATTGTGTATTATACAATTATAACATGGGGGACTTGTATTTTGAAATCAGAGGAAATATGGATATTATGAGTAGTATGAGTATATTGCTAATATTAGGAATGTACTATACACACTCCCAATTATACAAAATAATTAACCTTGATATGTATAATTGATAATATTACAAATAATATAAATAGTATCAATTTATTATTAATATTATATTTTTTTATCGTTGTATAAGAGTGTACTTTGTAATTACTTTGTTTCTATAATAAAAAAAATTAAAAAAAAAAAAAAAAAAAAGATAGATCAGCCATAATTGAAAGGCAGAGTAGACTTGATGGGCCAAATGGACTAATTCTACTCCTGTAACCTATGAACTTAAAAATCTATCCAACCTCTCCCTGTAGCTGAAACACAATACAGGCAGCATTGTGGTAAACCACCTCTCTTTGAATACATGGGATTGAGATTTGGATCTGTCTTGTGTCTGAATAGTGGGATAAACAGGAGGGGCTAAACAAGAGTGATGAGTGTTTTTATAGTCATACGTCCCAAAACAGAGCAATGACAATCTCACTAAGCACCTAGATCTTTGTGTTGAATGGCAGACGTATTGTCATCAGCTGCTTTGTCATCTGTTCTCTGGCCAGCTTCCACAAGGGGTCACGGGAGGAGAATTTGCAGATCTGTTTAACTGGCAGGATAGGACGTAGGAAGGTACAAGGAGGATTGAAGGCATCTGAAAGCAAACGTGGCATTCACCCAAATATCCCCCCCCCCCCACACTCTTTGCACATGATGGTTTACACATCAAGGGATTGGAGGGAAGATTCTGCTGCCATCAAATTGAAACCAGTTTGAGAAATGTTGAACAAAGAATAATGAAGGTGGAAGACGGCTTAGCACAGATTTGGTGACCTACAAGCTCTAAGTAGTTAATCCTTGGCTAATCCTGAGCCTTGGCCCAGCACACAAATCAAAAGGTTGCAGACACTTATGTGCAATTATCAAGGCTATCATCCATTGCAGCATAGAGGGAGAACAGCATTATCAGAGGCGATGTGAAATTGAGGCCTAGTCTGCTGTAGATATAAAAATCCCATTGCACTATTTTATAAATAAAAGCCATTGCATAGATGACATGGTTAGCAACACTTTGTTTTAAATAGGACACTTTTACAGTTATGTTTAGGTGATTGTCACACGTACTGGGGTACAGTAAAAAGCTTGTTTTAATGCATGCTATCCATTCAGAACTGGATAGTCTATACATGATTACAATTGAGCTGTCCACTGTGTACAGATACAAGATAAAGAGAATAACGTTTAGTGCAAGATAAAGTCTGATCAAAGATGATTCCCTGGCTTTCCAATGGTGTAGATGGTAGGTTAGGATCACTCTCTAGTTGATAGGATGGTTCAGTTGCCTGATAAGAGCTGGGAAGAATCTGTCCCTGAATCTGCAGGTATGCACCTTTACATTTCTGTACCGTTTTCCTGATGAGATGACAGAAACCTTTCATTATCACGTGTCTTACCGGGACTTGTAAACGAGTATATTGTGTCTATAATCTGCTGCTATAATGTGATAGTTCCATTCCTTCAACACCTCCTGTTTTAGAAAATCACTTCATGAAAACAATTATGTCAGTGGGGGAAAAGGGAGTTTTGCCCAGAGAGTTTCAGACTCACAGTAGCAAATTCTACAATATTTTCAACAGTAATGTCTTCTTAATAGTTATAAGTTATTTTTTATTACTGTAAGCTAAAAAATATGAAAGGCATTTTTTATTGCTGTCAATGCACAAATGTCAATAGATAAAATTGCTTGTCAGTTTCAATGGCCTTCATGGTTAACTGTGTTCTTAAGAGACTGCTAGGAGATTTTGTTGAAACTGTTTTTCTTTTCCCTAGACTGTTTTTTGCAAGACTGTTTTTTTTTTCTGCTTATCAAAGCAAACACATTTTCATCTTGCCAAAGTAATGTTTACGTGGTCCTCCAGTCCCTGATAGAAATCATGTTATAACCAATTTGGTTCACGTAATACAAATAGTGTTCCCTAATTCATCAAATGTGTTGCACTGTATCCTCTTTGGGCTATGAAAATGCACATTACAGCAGAGTGATCTGCTCCTTGCTGCTACCTTTTGAGAACAGTACATTTCAAATGTTTGTCCTTGACTGTCTGGACTTCTGGAACATCCTTGGGACATATCTGCCAGAATTATTCTCCACTCAAATCTCCCTGTCTTTCTTCATTTGAATCGATCAATGTCACCCAGCGTTTCTTCACGTTTGTTCAACATTCCTTCACTTGTATCATTGGAATTCACTTTGACTTGTCCCAGAGGTAGCAAGTACCATAGTGTCACTATTCTTAATGTAAGAAATTTCTTCAGAATACCCTCTTGTATTTCTTGTGGACTAAGCACTACTTATACGCTTCCTCATCAATAGAAACATTTTTTGGAGATACAGCGTGGAATCAGGCCCTTTGGCCTAAGAGGCCATGCCAATCAACGATCACCAGTACACTAGTTCTATCCTACAAACTAGGGACAATTTTAACGAAGCCAATGAAACTACAAATCTGTGCATCTGTGGAATGTGGGAGGAAACTGGAGCACGCGGAAAAAACCCACGCAGTCACAGGGAGAACGTGCAAACTCCATACAGATTGCACCCACGGTCGGGATCAAGCCCGGGTCTCCGGCACCGTAAGGTAGTAACTCCACTGCTGCGCCACACCTAATTTTCTTGGTATCACCACAAATAAAATCGTTTCTCATTTTAAGTACCTGCTACTATGTTACCACTGTATTCTGAAATGTATACCATCACTTCTTTGTCTCCGTGTCCTTTATATAAAATGGTGACCAAAGCTCTTTACGCTACTTGTATGGTCTAGCCTTGGTTTGTTACAGATGCGGCATAACTTGCTTACTTATTTCTGTCTCCTTACAAATAAATCTGAGGGCTTGGGTTGCTTTTTATGAGTGACTTCTAATGATCAGTGCATTTGTACACAGAAATTCCTTTCTTTCTAAACTCATTTAAAGCTGCACCTGACAAGTCACCTCTCTGTTCTTCTTACCATGAATCCACATACCTTCCATTTATGTGTTGAACTTTATCTGCCAATTATTTTCAGTTCTGCAAATTTTGTTTGTCCTCTTGTAACTTCACCTCTGTATTGATTTTCCCCCAATCCATGACATAAAGTTTTACGGGTACACAAAAGGCTGGAGAAACTCAGCGGGTGCAGCAGCATCTAAGGAGCGAAGGAGATAGGCGACGTTTCGGGTCGAGACCCTTCTTCAGAACTGGTAGGGAGGTTTCACGACCACCTCTCTAACTAGCCTACTTTGAAGAAGTTCTCCTCCTCTCTACGGAGACAGTTTCACAACCTCCTCTCTAACTAGATCCCTGACCAGTCTGAAGAAGGGTCTCGACCCGAAACGTCGCCTATCTCCTTCACTCCTTAGATACTGCTGCACCCGCTGAGTTTCTCTAGCCTTTTGTTTACCCTCGATTCTCCAGCATCTGCAGTTCCTTCTATCACATAAAGTTTTATATTCACTGCAAATTTAGAAATTGCTTTAGATTCCAAAGTCTAAACCAAGAAATGAAATTGCGAACATAAAAATCCTTATTTTATGTCAGTTTTAAAAACCTCAAAGTGTAAACTGATGACCATCAATCATGGTACATTTTATTCAAAACACTCACTTTAGCATGAGTTTAAATTTTTTTTTGTGTAAAAGCTTGACGTGTTGAAGCTTCACAGCAGAACTGGTAAACATCAGCAGCAGTGTACATCCCTAGCTTATTAGACCTTCCAAGATGAATCACCTTGCATATTGCCAGGGGGAAACAAAATGATTGAACATTATAACAGATTAACCCACCCTGGTCAATCTCCTTCTGCTTGAGGATCTGCCCTATAGATTCCACTCAACACTCTTTATCTGTTGTCCTGCAACGTTTGCATTTTTCAGTAGGTTTATTCAGTTCCTTTTCAAGAGCATGTGTTGAATTTTCTTACATATCTCTTTTTGGCAGTTCATTCCCAGTTGCATCAACTTGTTGCTTAAAAAAATGGTATCGTGGGCCATCCTACCACCAACCTCTCTCCCACTGTTATGGGGTATCTCCCCAGTGTTATGGGGTATTGAAACCTGACTGTCCTGGTAGACCCATTGTCTCTGCCTGTTCGTGCCCTGTAACACTGCTCTCGTTCCACATCCCCCCACTTGTAACAAGGGCAGAATCCCCCTAGTCCTCACCTTTCACCCTACTAGTCGTCACATACAACAAATAGTCCTCCGTCAGTTTCGCCACCTCCAACGTGACCCCACCACTCGCCAAAATCTTCCCATCCCCCCCCCTCCCAATCTGCTTTCCACAAAGACCGCTCCCTCCGTAACTCCCTTGGTCAATTCTTTCCCTTCCCTCCCGCAACACCCCCCCCCCCCCCCCCCCCCCCCCCCCCCCCCCCCCCCCCCGTGCACGTTCCCTTGCAACCGCAAGAGATGCTACACTTGTTGCTTTACCTCCCCCCCCCCCCCCCCCCCCCGACTCCATTCAAGGACCCAAGCAGTCGTTCCACGTGCGACAGAGGTTCACCTGCACCTCCTCCAACCTCATCTATTGCATCCACTGCTCTAGCTTTCAGCTGATCTACAGCCGTGAGACCCAGTGTAGGCTTGGCGATCGTTTCGCCGAACACCTCCGCTCGGCCCGCATTAACCAACCTGATCTCCCTGTGGCTCAGCACTTCAACTCCCCCTCCCATTCCAAATCCAACCTTTCTGTTCTGGGCCTCCTCCATGGCCAGAGTGAGCACCACCGGAAATTGGAGGAGCAGCACCTCATGTTCCGCTTGGGCAGTTTGCACCCTAGCGGCATAAACATTGACTTCTCCAATTTCCGGTAGCCCTTGCTGTCTCCTCCCCTTCTCAGCTCTCCCTCAACCCTCGGACTCCTCCTCTTATTTCTCCTTTCTTCTCTCCCCCCCCCCACCCCACCCCCCCCACCCCACCCTGCATCAGTCCGAAGAAGGGTTTTGGCCCGAAACGTTGCCTGATTCCTTCGCTCCATAGATGCCGCTGCACTCGCTGAGTTTCTGCAGCACTTTTGTCTACCTGGTAGAATTATCATGTTTACTTTACCACTAAATTATGTATCCTCTTACCTATTGGCAGTTCCAAGCGTGCAGATCAGTCTGTTCGATGCAACAATGTGTTAAGCTTTGGGTGTTGAAACAAAGAACTGCAGATGCTGGTTAGCACACAGAAGGACACTAAGTGCTGGAGTAATTCAGCTGGTCATGCAGCATCTTTGTAGAACATGGATAGGTAATGTTTCGGGCCGGGACCCTTCTCAGACTCAAAGCTTTGGGTATAAATTGGACCCGACCCTGCCTGGAAGAACTATATGGTTATCCAGTTTATCAAATAATAGCTTAGATACGTGATGTTTTGGTTATTCTAGCTGCCACGGTATGTCATTTGGCATCTAACTCAGTTTGAAGACGGGTTCTGACACGAAACATAATCCGTCCATTCTGAGATGCGGCTTGACCCATTGAGTTCTAGTCGTCTTCTTCTTTCCTGTCCATCTTCTATGTTTCAAATGTTGACGTCGCTGTCATCGTCCGTCCTGAAGAGGACGCAAGCTTCCGAAGACAATCAGTGGAAGCCATCACTTGTTGCAGTAGATGATGGTGGTAGCAGAATTAGCACTGGATACTTCCTGTTTGCAGCCCCATGACGTGGACGCTTCTGCTCTGGGGCCTCTGAGTTCTAGTGTTGTGGGGGTGGGGGAGAAACAGCTTGCTGCAATCAGTCTCAGGAACCTATCTGCCAGGTGTAAATGATTTACTATTTGAGTTTCTCATGGAAGTAAAGGTGTCACATAATTTGCATTCCTGACTTTCAAGATTTGAAAATAAGGTGTGCTGTGCTCAAATGTTTTCTCTGTTTCAAAAAGATTAGCTCTGCGGCATTCTTTTGCATCGGGAAGAATGAGGACAGCACTTCAAACCTTTAAACTCAACAGAACTGTATCACAACAAATATCAGGTGCATCAAATGACTCTTTAGTTTTGCATTCATTGTAAAGGTGTGCATCAAAGCCATTGAGGTGTCAACCATGGAGTTCCATGCATTGTTATTTTGAACCAATTGTCAAAGATTACGAATACCTTTCAGATGCTATTTATTTGTTTTTGTTTTACCAGCTTCTTGGAAACAGCAGCATATTTCAGCGTGAAGCCAAAGTCAGGAGACAAAGAAGTCACTCCAAATCATTTATTAACCCTCTGGCATGAGTTTTGTACCGATTTCAAGGAGTACTGGAAAAAGGAGAGTAAAGTTATACTGAAAGAGAAGTAAGTGAATTTTTATATTTTCATATCTTTATTATTTTTTAACCATTATCAAAGAGTAAAGTTGACTTGCATTTTCCAATTTACCACATGGTTGCATTCATGGTGCCATTAGGCGAACAAATTGAGGGCCTAGCAAAGCCCTTTCTTGTCTTGCTTGGGAGGGAATGGAAGTCAGCCTTATGAATCCTTTTACATAGCCACTTGCACCTAATTGAGTAGACAACCTTAGATGGAGGTTATCATACTTGAGTTTAATCCATTAAATACCGCACTGTGGGTTTCAGGACTACAATTGTTGTGCAACATAAATGTGAAAAAATGAGTGGGAAGGGACTGCAGATGCTGGTTTACACTGAAGCTAGAAGAAGGATCGCGACCCGAAACGTCATCTATTCCTTTTCTCCAGAGATTCTGCCTGACCCACTGGGTTCCTGCAGCATTTTGTGTCCATCATAAATATGAGAACAATTTCTGCAGTTCAACTCTGTGCACATTTGACGAGGTGAAATCTTATAAATGGTGGAATTTTTTAAAGTGCAAAATGCTGGAGATACTTGGTACATTGGGCAGCGACTGTGAAGAGTGAATTGTCAACTGTTGAGTGTTCCTATGAAAAGTCTCTGACCTATAATTATTTTGTTTCTACATTGGGTCCTGGTCATGTTACCTTCACATAGTGTCTCTAGTTTTTGGATTTCTATACACTGTCTCCGGGTGCTCTGGTTTGCAGCCGCATACCAAAGGCGTGCTGGTTTGCAGATTAATTGACTTCTGTAAATTGCCCCTAGTATGCAGGATAGAACTAGTGTATGGGTGATTACTGGTCAGCGTGGACTCGGTAGGACAAAGGGCCTGTTTCCGCACTATCTCCAAACTAAACAAAACGTGTTAAGTTTATTAGTCTAGTCATCATTGATTTGTCATTTCCATACAGTTTGTTCTGCAGATACTCCTTTTGCAGTTTGCTGGTAATCCTTTGCCGTGTGTTGACCTAGATTCTTCTAGAATTGAGAATTTCATCTAAAATGGCTTCTTTGATTTGCACATTTCCTTTTCCAAAAATAAATTTTCTAGCCAGTCATGGAGATAAGTTGCAGGGCTGAGGTAAATGTTTCATTTTTTAAATTCCTACTGCGGTTGTGTGTTTTTAGGACCTTCCCATTGAAGACAGGATAGCCCCTGTTCAGTTCATTTTTCATGCTTTCAGTAAATGGTCAAATCTTGATGGGATGACATGGGCCAATCCGTTATTCATGCAGTATTTAGTTCTGGATGTATTAAATTTTTAACTTGCATTTCACAAAGTTCTGGAGTAAGTCAATGGATCAGGCAGCTTCTGTGGAGGGAATGGATAGGCAATGTTTCGGCATGGGAACCTTCTTCAGACCAATGCAGGACAATGGGATGATGAGAGGTGTAGATAGTTTAGACACTCAGAGGAGATAGCTAGCAAGTTTTTTTTTATGCAGAATGGTAGGTGCATGGAATGTGCCAGTGGTAGTAGTGGAGGTAGATATGATAGTGGCACTTAAGAGGCTTGTAGATAGGCACAAAGATATGCAGGGAAGTGAAGGATGTGGATCACATGCAAGCTGAGGAGATTAGTTTAGCTTGTGGGTTAAATGGCTGTTTTGGTGCTGTACTGTTCTATGTTGTAATTGAAGCTCGTCTATTTTCCTTCATTGACTGAATACCACTCGCATATTCCATATAAATCTGTCAAACTGCAACCGTTCCAAAGTGAGTACTTTTACCTAATGCATAAGAACTTTTGTCATTTGGTTGTTTCTGTGAAGAGGAATAGAGCTGATGATTCAGGGCAATTTAGTTTAGTTTAATTTTAGAGATACAGCGTGGAAACAGGCTTTTGGCCTACCTACTCCGTGCCGACCAGCGATCCAACATATTAACACAATCCTACAGACACTAGGGATGATTTATACATTTGTACAAAGCCAATTAACCAACAAACCTGCATGTCTTTGGAGTGTGGGAGGAAACCGAAGATCTCAGTGAAAACCCTGCAGTCACAGGGAGAACGTGCAAACTCTGTACAGACAGCACCCATCGTCGGGATTGAACCCAGGTCTTTGCCACTGTAAGGCAGCAACTCTACCACTGCGCCACCGTGCCGCCTTGCGTATGCACAGGGCTGCCAACTCTCACGCTTTGAGTGTGAGAATCACGCATTTGAACAAATTCTCACGCCCTCACGCTGATCAGAAATTTCTCACACTCTGTGGTAAGAAATTCTGTGATCAAAGAAAATGTCCAAACTTAGATAAACTGCACGGGCCGCGGGTGTGGGAGAGCCGGGGCTGTGGGAGGGATGGAATCACAAGCAGCAGCGGCGACAGATGCGGACGGGGATCCGGGGATGGCGAGTGTTTGCCGGGGACAGATGCGCATTGCTGGTGCTGGCGAGTGTTTGCCGGGCTGGCGAGTGTTTGCGGGGCTGGCGAGTCGCTCGCTGCAGCTCCGGCCATGGAGTAGCCCCAGTCCAAGAGTCCTGGGCTGTCGGAGGAGTCGGAAGCGTTGCGCCGCTGCCACGAGAGTCTCTGTGCTGAAAGGACAGGGACTCTCAAAGGGTGGAGGAGAGAGAGGTTGAAAGGAGATGGGGAGACGGGGAGAGAGAGAGGGGGAGAGAGAGGGAGAGAGAGCGGGGAGAGTGAGGTGGGAGGGGGAGAAGAGAGAGAGGGGAAAGAGAGGGGATGGAGAGGGTAGGAGAGAATGGGAGAGAGAGGGGGAAGAAAGAGGGGTGGTAAACGAGAGAGGGAGAGAGGGGGAAAGAGAGAAATGGGGGAAGAGAGAGGTGGAGGCAAAGAGAAAGTGGAGATAGAGACAGGAGAAAGAGAGAGGGGAGAGAGAGTGAGGAGGAGAGAGAAGAAAGAGGGGGAGCGAGAGAGAGAGAGAGAGGGGGGCAGAGGGAGGAGAAAAAGGGTGAGGGAGAGAGGGGGATAGGGAGGCAGGGCTGCCAACTCCCATGCATTGAGCGTGAGAATCACGCATTTCACCAAATTCTCACGCTGATCACAAATTTCTCACGCTCCGTCGTGAGAGATTCTGTGATCAACGAAAATGTCAAAACTGATATCAACTGCATGGGCCATGGTTGTTGGAAGCAGAAGCAGCGACTGGGACAGATGCGGGCGGGGAGCGGGGCTGGCGAGTGTTTACTGGGCTGGCTAGTCGCTCACTGCAACTCCGGCCATGGAGCAGCCTCAATGCAAGAGTCCCGGGCCGTCGGAGGCGGTGGAAGCGTTGCGCCGCTGCCGTGTGCCAAATTCGCCCAGGTGACCGGCATGGACCAGGCTGTGGCTCGGTGCATCCTGGAGGACAACCAGTGGCTGCCGGAAGTAAGTACCAAGTACTGGGTAGAAACGGTGGAAGATTGTGAACTTCAAATGGGAGTGGCTGGAGAAAGCATCCTGCTTGCCTGTTTGATTTTCACTTATTGTAACTGCAGGAAAAATGTTCCCGATGTTGGGGGAGTTCAGAACCAGGGGTCACAGTTTAAGAATAAAGGGGGGGGGGGCACTTAGGACTGAGATGAGAGTTGTGAATCTGTGGAATTCTCTGCCACAGAAGGCAGAGCAGACCAATTCACTGGATGTTTTCAAGAGAGAGTTACATTTAGTTCTTGGGGCTAACGAAATCAAGGGATATGGGGAATAAACAGGAAAGAGGTACTGATTTTAGATGAATAGTCATGATCATATTGCATGGCAGTGCTGGCTCGAAGGGCCGATGGCCTTTTCCTGCACCTATTTTCTATGTTTCTATGCTTGAGTATATGGCAATAAAACTCGATCATTTGATTTTGAAGCATTCATGCATGGTGGAGGTATAATGTAGTCATAGAGTGATACAGTGTGAAAACAGGCCCTTCGGTCCAACTTGCCCACACCCGCCAACATGTCCCAGCTACACTACCTGCTTTTGGTCCATACCTCCAAACCTGTCCTATCCATGTATCAGTCTAACTGTTTCTTAAATGTTGGGATAGTCCCTGCCTCAACTACCTCCTCTGGCAGCTTGTTCCATACACTCACCACCCTTTGTGTGGATAAAGTTACCCCTTAAATTGTTACCTCTTAAAAATACTTCATACAAAAAACAATAAAATCATACTTCTACAATGCACTAAAACATGATTTTAATACATCAAATTTCAAAAAGCCCCTATATCCTGGGAGGGGAGACACCCTTCTTCCACACCCTCTCCCCACTCGGTTGCCCCACTCCCTCACCGGGTACCCCTAAGGCCAGTGATCAGTGATCGCTCAGTGATCCCCACTTTTGAAAACGCTCCGCGGCCCCTGGTTCAGACGGAGAACACTGCCAGATGTGAGCGGGGAACTGAGGCCGGTTGTCCGTGATGTCTGGATCCCAATGCTCAGCGCTTCATGTTTCGGAGTTGGCTAATGTTATTGATTTGTAATTAGCCTGATTTGTAATTAGTTGACAAAATCCTAATTTATTAATCCGAAATATCCAGGGGGATGGGATAAGTTTAATATTATATGACATGCAAGGTGTCTGGCTGTATGTCACAACATACAGCCCTGATAACCCATTATTTCCTTCAATTAAATATTGGGAAGGTAGCACTATTGTCATTTGCCACTCAATTATTATGTTTGTTTCCCTCACTGACTATTTCTAAACACCCCCCCCCCCCCCCAATTCCTTTGACAGGTTGAATAGAAATGTCCCCAATCTCGTTGTTTTATTAATTGAACACGTAGAGTAGATGAACATCCTGAAGGAGTGTAATCAGATGGAAACTGATTCAGAAGTGATATTAAGAACTTGTTCAAAGAAAGGGTATATTTAAAAGGAGTGACAGAGATACTTGCAGGGGAATGTGTGAGGAGATTATTATTTGTCTTTAGTTTTATCTTGAACCTCGCCGGATAACCCCAAGGCCAGTGATCAGTGATCGCTCAACCTCGCCACTTTCAAAAACGCTCCGTCGCCCCTGGTTCAGACGGAGAGCACTGCCATATGTAAGCGGGGAACTGAGGCCAGTTGTCCATGATGTCCGGATCCCAATGCTTAGCGCTTCGTCTTTCGGAGTTGGCTAATGTTAATGATTTGTAATTAGCCTGATTTGTAATTAGTTGACAAAACCCTAATTTATTCATCCGGAATATCCAGGGGGATGGGATAAGTGTAATATTAAAATGACATGCAAGGTGTCAGGCTGTATGTCACAACATACAACCCCGATAACCCATTATTTCCTTCAGTTAAATATTGGGAAGATAGCACTATTATCATTTGCCACTGAACTATTATGTTTGTTTACCTCACTGACAATTTCTAAACCCGCCCCCCCTCCCCACCCAAATTCCTTTGACAGGTTGAATAGAAATGTTCCCAATCTCGCTGTTTTATTAATTGAACAAGTAGATGAACATCCTCAAGGAGTGTAATCAGATGGAAACAATGTTTAAGAGCTTGTTCAAAGAAGGGGCATATTTTAAAGGAGTGACAGAGATACTTGCAGGGGAATGTGTGAGGAGGTTATTATTTGTCTTTAGTTTTAGCTTGAACCAGGGCATCTGAAAATTCAAAGTTTAATATAGTAATTGTGCTGATACTGACCCCAACCAACCATGTAATGAATATCATCCATTCCGGAGGTTTTACTTTTATGATGCCATTTAAACTTCACTTGGATTTCAATCACTTCTATGGAAAAGTAATTGGGAATGGGGAGCATTGGAACAAAAATTTGCCCTCGGTACATATTAACTGTAATATAATAATGTCTGCATGTTGGTAGGTGCAATCAAAACAAATATATTTTTATCATTGTTGTTTTCTTGAATACCACAGAAAATATTATGTACTCTCAAGATCACAGTTAATAGAATAATATTGCTTAAATATATAGTTATTGGACTTTGCATTTCGGAAAAGTCCCAGCTGAGAGGAAGACAGCAAAATACTGAAAATATTGGGGGTGAAAATGACTTCAGGACAGTTTGTTACGAAAATGAAAGAAATTGTATCAGAATACTTATACAGCTGAGTGAGTTTAATTTTATGGATGGGAATTGTGTTCAACCAATTGATGACTTCTTTGACAAAGTAACTAGCATGTTAGATAACAAGGAAGCCAATGAATGTAGCAAATTTTGTTATCCATAATTTGGTCTGTGAAGTGTCCCATAAAGGATTACTGCATTAGATAAGCACCTGTGGACTTGAACTTAATAGGTTAAGGCCAGGGGGTCAGATATGGGGCTTTATGTGCGGGCCAGATATATTGTCAGTGCAAAGGGGCTAGGAGCAAGGGCAAGTTTGCATCCAGAATCAAGGTCTGGAATAGTACTAGGTGTGCAGTCAAAGCTGGGGCCAGGGGAGTGTTCAGCACTGGGAACCTAAGCAGGTAAGCAGCTATGATCAGGGTAGAACAGGGGGCCAGGTGTAAGGCTGGACTCAGGGATAGGAATGAGAGAAAGTATGCAACTGGAGTCAGGGCCAGGAGTAGTACCAGGTGTGCAGTGAGACCCAGGTTGGTCAACATGGGCCAAGTGCTTGATTATAATCTGATTTCCATACATGAATACACTAAGATAATTCATGTGCTGCACCTGTTGATCAGAGCCTGGGCTCTACTGTGGAATGTAATTAGGAATGTAATTTACTCTAACCTTATTCATAGCTAATCCAATTTAAAGCATATATATTGCATTCAAGTGTAGGTTAAAAGGCTCGCTACACTATGCACCATATTGCACAGTTTCAAGCTGAAAAATGCCAAAGTTCCGTACCAATGGGAGGGGGGACTCCTCCAAACACCCCCCCCCCCCCCCCCCCAGGTCGCTACACCCCCTCAGGCTTGGCCTCTCGCAATTTCTCACTCCCAACTCTCACCCAATGTTGGCAGCCCTGGTATGCATCAAACACATTTGAATAATCTTGGACACTTATATCATATGTTTGTTATAGTGGAGATAGCGTTGTTTTACAGTGCCTTTCCTTGAAAGGTATATGTGGCCACAAAAGACTGATTTCTGTTTCATTCAAAAGATGTTCTATAGAATTAACAGGTGAAGCAGCATTTACGTTGGTATTTATCTAGAGTATATAAATTCCAGTAAAACGTCCTTGGTTTTTGATGCCTGATTTTGCAAATTGTTTCACAAAGTTATGGTGTGTGGTGAAAGTTTCAATTAAAGACCAGCGCTCTCTTACGAGCATCACAACCTGCATCAACCAACACCCTTCCTCCAAAGCAACATGCCCCTGTTTAGGTTTGTACAAAAAAGGAAAAACTTGCAGAAAACATGAAGAAAAAAATAGCTTGTCGTGATTGATTGTCATCTTAGGCTAGTGGCGCTTTGGTCGAGTTGCTGCCTTACAGCGCCAGAGACTCGGGTTCGATCCTGACCACGGGTGCTGTTTATACATTCTCCCTGTGACCACATGGGTTTCCTCCAGTGTGGATTGGGGGTTAATTCGCTTTGGTAAAAATTGTAAATTGTCCCGTGTGTGTAGGATAGTGTTAGTTTACGGGAGTAATCGCTGGTTGGCATGGACCTGGTGGGCCGAAGGGCCTGTTTCCACGCTGTATCTCTAAAGTCTATAATTGTCCATGCATACGTGACATGAGTTGAAGTTTGCATCATGTTTGTGGAATGCAAAGGGGTATACCTGTCCGATTCCTAACACAAGTATCACAAATACAACTGCATAGTTTGGGGTTGAGAGTAGGGGAGGGGGACAGGATGAGTGAGGATGTCTTCCTGGTGTCATTGTTTTGGTTTGTTATGATTGATCTGTGCTTTCTTCTGCTGTGAACCATATGCTGTCCAGTTCACACTTTTTTTGTGTGGTATTTTGAAAACAGTGGGCTCAGTTTCCACCTTTCCTTTGCATGTCAGGATGCTTTTGTTAACCAAAGCCAGAGAACATTACTCAACACTGGTGGGTTGTTATGTTGTATTACCACAAAGACCACATCTGCGGTTCTTTGTTTTTTTTGACATTTGTTTGTAATAAAAACTCTAGGTGGGTGAAAACAGCGCCTCTGCTCACTTCCCAATTCCACCCACTGGTTTTTCACTGTTGGAATATATTAGTGTTCCTGGCAGACAATCTGTCTACTGGCAGAGCTTAATATAAAACACTTTTTTTTATGTAACAGAACAATAACCAACTTGGATGTATTCTCTGCAATAGCTTTATTTTTGAGCAGCAGTGTATTGGTGGCTTTGTAAGCCCATTCGTGCTATAGAGGTGTACTGTAGAGGTGCGGTGCAGTTGATTTACCCTGTTCCAACTTATCCTTCTCCATTACATTTAAAGGTTGAACAAAATATTCTGATAGCATATTCCCAGCCAGATAGAACATAGAACCGTACTGCACAAGAACAGGCCCTTCAGCCCATGACCTATCTGCCGAACATGATGCCAAGACCACCTTTAGACTTTAAGGATACAGCGCAAAAACAGACACTTCAGCCCACCAACTCCTCGCCAACCCCATACACTAGCACTATCTTACACACTACGGATCATTTGCAATTTACCTGAAGCCAATAACCTGCAAACCTGGATGTCTTTGGAGCGCGAGAAGAAACTGAAGCACCCAGAAAAAACCCACGCAGTCACATGGAGAACGTGCAAACTCCGTACAGACAGCACCCGAGGTCAGGATCGAACCCGGGTCTCTGGCGTTGTAAGACAGCAACTCTATCACGGCAACACTGTGCCACTACCCCTTATATTCCTGCACATAATCCATATCCTTCTGTTCCCTGCATACCCATATGTCTATCCAATTGTCTCTTAAATGCTACTTTCATATCTGCCTCAGCCACCAACCCTGGCAGCGCATTCCCGGCATTCTCAGTGTGTGTATTTTTAAAAAAAGTTGCCCTGTAAATTTCCTTTAAACATTGCCCTTCTCACCTTAAAGCTGTGTACTCAAGCATTTAATTTTTCCATCCTGGGTAAAAGGTTCAGACTGTCTACCCTATCTGTGCCTCTTGTAATTTTATATAATTCTATCAGGACCCTATCATTTCTCAATAGGACACCAACTATTGGTTAGCACGTGATTGTGTCTTCTTCTTTGCCCTGTAATATATCGTCAGCTGTCCTTATACTTCCCCAGACCAGCTTTTCCATTCACTAAAGCAAGTTCTCATTTTCCTCAACTCCAGCTGCATATATCAGACCTTTCACGCCAGGAATAAACCAGTGATCTTCATCTCTACTGACTCAAATGCAATTACGTGTCCTTTAGGGTGACACAAAGACACAGCTGGTAGAGCTGCTGCCTCACAGTGCCAGAGGCCCACGTTCAATCCAGACCTGAGATGCTGTCTTTGCGGAGCTTGCATGTTCTCCCTGTGACCTTGTGGCTTTCCCCTGGGAGCTCTGGTTTCTTTCCACATCCCAAAGAAGTGCAGATTTGCGGGTTAATTGGCTGCTGTAAATTGCCCCCAGTGTGTAGGGAGTGGGTGTGAAAGTGGGATAACATAGAACTAGTGTGAACGGATGATTGATGGTTGGCGAGAGACAAAGGTCCTGTTTCCATGCTATATTTTATTTATTATTCCTTGATAAATAAGAAAATTGAAACACTCAAAGCTCCAGGTGTGTTCTCCCCAGTACCATGCAGAGTTGCCGTAAGTCTTCCATATTTTATTACAATACAATACCATAATACTTTATTTAGCAATGTTACAAAATTTTGAGACTTTAAAAATCAAGCCTGCAATTTATCCTATCAGATAAAGCATAAAAAGAAGTTTAATTTGACACCTAATTCACTTTCATACCTTCAGTATTAAAAAAAGCTTATGGCCATTTTCATACTCTGAAATTAGCATCTTGTTCCCTATTGCTTTTCCATTGACTTAACACAAAAGCTGTGATCAGGAACAGTCAAAAGCCTATAACTATCTTAAAAATTAAGATAACTGAAATAAATTTTCAGTTACTATAGACTGAAGCATTCTGAAACAAATATGAAAGAATCTTGCTTGGATGACCTGAAATTAAAGCATATAATTAGTAAGTTACCCAATTGTAGCTAATTACAAAATTCAATTACTAGATTGGAACATTGCGGTTTGCGGATAATTTAAACCCCATATCGGCAGGAAAAATACTGCCGGTTCTTATGGGGAATAAATCACCGTTTCGCAATGTAAAATGTGGATTAAAGGCATCTTAAAAAGCACTTTTATACATAAAATAAACGGCTTTCCTTTACCTGCCCCTTACGTGAAATACGTCCCCGTTGTCGGCGTTGACGGCTTTAGAAACTGATTTTTAAATTACTCCAGCGCTGAACTTGTCGGGCGATTTAAAAAAAAATTCACAGAATGGCAGTTGGAACAATTCTTCAGCAAAAGATTGCACTCCGAGTAAAAAATAGCTAGGACAGGTAGGAGAAAACACCGCATTTTAACCCCACCCCTGAAAACTTACCACATTTCCCGAGTACCTGCTGTTAGCGTTACAAGCCGCTAAGAGATGTCCCGAGCTCCGAAGTAGCCGCTACGTACATTCTACGTGCTTACCACAAGTTTGTTTTTTTTTTAAACTCGGGAGAGCTCTTGAATTAGCTCGTACAGTGGGACATCCCCTTAACTTTGTTTCCATTTATGAAATTGTCTTGAGCCCTCTATACAGTAGCATATTGTAGTCTCTGGTTATACAGTATGATGGTACAGTACATAGATGAGGAAGCAGTACTAACACCTTCAGTGACCTGTAATCAGTCTTCACTGAGGGATCTGGCCATCTGAGGTTCTTGACAAGACTGCTTGGGGTTTCCCCCCAGTTGCTCTGATTTATTTCCATATGCCAGAGACATGCTGATGGGTAGGTTACATGTTTACTCTATACAACGTGTGCAGCACAGCGGTGCAGCGGTAGAGGTGCTGCCTTACACCGCCAGAGACCCGGATTCGATCCTGACTGCAGTTACTATCTGTAAATATATTGTACATGCTCCCTGTGACCATGTGGGTTTCCTCCAGGTGCTCCGGTTTTCTCCCACCTTCGAAGACGTTCCGGTTTGTAGATTAATTAGCTTCTGTAAATTGCCCTTGGTGTAGGGTTTAGTACTAGTGTATGGGTGATCGATGGTCAGCGTGGACTTGATGGGCTGAAGGGTCTGTTTCCACACTGCATCTCTTTTTTAAAATTTTTTTTTAATAGAAGCAGTGTACAAAAGTATAAACCGCGGCATATGACATAATACATTCATTGTACAGCTTCCATTTTTATTTTAACAAAGATGAAATAGAAAAAGAGAGGAAGAGCAAGAAAGAAAGAAAATGAAAGAGAAAGTGAAGTGTAAGAATAGAACCCCTAAACTACCAAATGAGTGTAGTCGAAGAGTGAGTAAGTAAAAGAAATAGAAAAAAGCGTAAAGAAATAAAAAGATAAAAATGGAAAAAAGAAAAAAAAAGTGTTGATATACGTGCTTCATTTCTCTCCACACTGCATCTCTAAACTGTAAACTCTAATATCTATAGAGCGAATAGGAGAAATCCAGGGGCATGTTGCCATGAGAGAGAAAGGACAGGGTGGTGGGGATTGCTTTGAGCGCAAGCATTGACTTGTAGGCCAGAGTGGCCTCCTTTAGTATTAGAGATACAGTGTGAAAACCGGCCCTTTGGCCCAACCGACTTCATGCAGACCAGCAATCACCCCCTACACTAGCCCTGCCCTACGCACTAGGGACAATTTACAATTTACAGAAGTCAATTAGCCTTCAAATCTGTATGTCTTTGGAATGTGGGAGGAAACCGGAGCATCTGGAGAAAACCCACGGTCACAGGGAGAACATACAAATTCAGTACAGACAGCACCCGTAGTCAGGATCGAACCTGGGTTTCTGGCGCTGCAAGGCAGCAACTCTACCGCTGCGCCACTGTGAACCCATTCTTAAGGGAATATGAGAATATTCTGTTTTTTCTATTCTTGCTTTTAAAGTCGATATCTCGTCTCTCCTCATTTTGATCCGTCTGCCAATTATTTGCCACTTGCATAACGTATCTATTCAATGCAGAAAATTGCGGACGTCAGCAAAACTCAGTGACCTGCCGCACATTCTGGTGGTACTCCAGAGTAACCACTTGGATTATTCTGCTAGTTAGGAGTGTGAGAAATGTATTCTCCTCTTTCCCCACCCCCCTCCCCTCCCCCACATGCACTTTCAGCCAGAAGATCTCCAAACGAGACAGTTTCAAACAGAATTCTGCACCTCATTAGATTCGGTATCTTTTGATTTCCAGGAGGTAGTGCTGCAAGCATTTGATACTGAAATAGTGTGAATTCAACATTGCAATTCTATGGAGTGTTTGCCATTTCAACTTCAAATATTTGGCTGACTTTGCAATGAGATTTTGAAGAATCGCAGCATGAACTCCTTGATCCCAGTCTACAATTTATCACTTGAAGATGGTTACTGCAAAAGTCTGCATTTATATCATGTCTCAAAGTAGCAAAATATTCGGAGGCACTTTCTGCCTGTTGGAGTGCAAAACCAATTCAGTTTTCACACATCCTGACTGTAGGAAGAGACCAGAAGAATTGATTTTAATCTACTCTGTCAATTTCACACACTAGTTGTAGCCATGGGCTACGATGGGAAGTGAAACAAGGCCAGGCCAGGGACAAGTGCTGTCCTGGAGATGGTTTTGAAGTTCCGTACTTCAGTGTAAGACGGAGGGAGAAATTTGTGTTATCCAAACATAGAACATGAAAAGGTACAGCACAGGAACATGCCCTTTGACTTACAATGTCCGCGTCAAATACGATGTCAAGGTAAACTAATCCCATCTGCTTGTAAATGATCCATATCCCTCAGCATCTCCATGTGCCTGTCTAAAAGCCTCTTATATGCCACTATTGTATCTGCCTTCACCAACACCCCAAGCAGCCTGATCCTGAAAGGAGATGAGGAGGAATCTCTTTAGTCAGAGGGTGGTGAATATGTGGAATTAATTGCCACAGACAACTGTGGAAGCCAAGTCAATGTATATTTTTAAGGCGAAGATTGACATATTCTTGTTTAGTAATGGGGTCAGGGGTTATGGGGAGAAGGCAGGAGATTGGGGTTGAAAGGGAAAGATAGATCAGCCACGATTGAATGGTGTAGTAGATTTGATGGGCCAAATGGCCTAATTCTGCTCTTGTAACTTATGAACCCACCACCCTCTGTGTGCAAAAAACCCCAAAAAAAACCTTGCTCCGCACATCACCTTTAAACTTTGCCCCTCTCTCCTTAAAGCTATGCCCTCCGGTGTCTGACTTTTATCACATTGGGTGGGGGAGGGGGGACCAAAATAATAATACCAAATGTTCACATTTTGGACAACAAACTGTTTAAACCTAAGACTGAGGTTGAGAAGGCAAGTACATTAGAAAACTAAATTATGGGTATATTCATAAAATGGAATGTGTCCAAATGGTGAAGAAATTAGAATTTGTCACAGTATGATCGTTACAGGCTGAGTCATCCTTCACCCATCTTACTTCCCCCACTCCCATGCTATTTAACACAAGCATTTTGTACTGGACCAGCCAGGCCAATGGCCAAGCAATGGCCTAAGCCCCCCACCTTCCTCAGGAGGTTTTGCATGTCCGCAACAACCCTCACCAACATTTACAGATGCGTCATAGAAAGCATTTTATCAGGATGGATCACAGCATGGTTTGGGAACAGTTCCATCCAAGATCACCAGAAATTGCAGAGAATCATGGACGCATCTCAGACCATCACGCAATCCAACTTACCTTCCATTGGCCTCATCTACACTTCATGTTGCTTCGGCAAGGCCATCAGCATAATCAAGCATGAGGCTCACCCAGGCACACCCTCTTCTCCCCTCTCCCATTCTGGCAGATGTGAGAAAACTCACTTGCAATCCTTCTCGACACTGCTTGTAGGTGGTGGTGAGAGGAACCATAAGCAAGGAAAGACCAGAACAAATCAGGGCCTGCAACACAGGCCCTCAGGCAGGGTGGTTCCCAGATAGGCCAATTGTTGGCTCGGGACGGTGTGATCCCAAGGGAAGACAACTTGATTGTGTGTCCCTTTTGTTCCACCTCTGCTGTGATAGGGTTTTCACCCTCACTCTAGATCTGTGGTATAACTTTGTGTGTGATGCAGAGGACGTCTTTCTTTTGGCATCGAGCAGCCTATTGCTGCTTCATTAAACTTATTTCATGCGAAGACTCGTGATTAGTTTGATGAGTGGCTCTCGTCGAGGGCTATAGTGGCAGTTTTATTTTTCTTCTCTCGGCAGCCAAAAATTCCAGAGTTTTTAAGCAAGAAAATTTATGTCTGTGCGAGGAAAATAAAAGTTCTTAGAACTGTGCTTAACATTGCAATTAGGAAATGCATGCTTTTAAGCTTTGTCTGCACCTCCAGACTCACTACAGTCGCAGACACAAAATAATCTTATCTTTTTTAAACGGGTTAAAATCCCGTTTAAACAAAAGTAGGAGAATTGAGAACCAGAGGGCATGTTTTAGGTGTGAGGGGAAAGGTATAATAGGAATCTGAAGGGCAACTTTTTCAGTGGATGTGGGTATATGGAATGGGATGCCAGAGGAGGTAGTTGAGTCAGATACGACAATGACATTTAAAAGAAATTTGGACGGGTGCAGATGCTGGTTTACCAAAGAAAATACACAAAGCGTTGGAGTAATTCTGCAGGTCAGCATCTCTGGAGAACTTGAATAGGTGATGTTTCGGGTTGGTGGTGGTGGTGGGGTGGGGGGGTTGATTGGGAGATGATTGGATAAAAGGCCATAATTGAAAAGACAAAAAACCATGAGATAAGGGTACTGGAGTCATTATCTGTGAAGCCAGAGGAAGGGATATCGGTTGAAGAGGACCCAGGGAAAGGGGGAGGGGACTGGATAGTGAGAGAAATGGGTGCTCTTGTGCTGCGATAATCATTCCTCTACTCATTACCAAACGACACTTGTTATTTTGTGGGATACCTGATCGAAGTTCCTCCTCATTACTTTCCCACACACAGTCTTTGCACTGCTGACAATGCCAATAAAACATTTTTACCAAGCTACAAAGAGGAAATGCATCTGGGTTGCATTAAAATCTATTTGCATTCAAAAAAGCAGGACAAGCACGTTCATTGGTAGCCTGATCTTCACACCACATTGAGACACAAGGAACCGCCGATGCTCGTGTAACTCAGCGGGTCAAGCCGCATCACTGGAGGACATAGATGGGGTCTGAAGAGTGATGCAGAGGTAGAGTTGCTGCCTCACAGCACCAGAGACCTGGGTTCCATTCTGACCTTGGGTGCTGTCTATAAGGAGTTTGTACGTTCTCCCAGTGACCGCGTGGGTTTTCTCCAGATGCTCCGGTTTCCTCCCACATTCCAAAGATGCGCAGGTTTATAGGTTAATTGGCTTCTGTAAATTGTCCTTAGTATGGATAGAACTAGTGTACAGGTGATTGCTGGTCGGTGCCAACTCGATGAGCCAAAAGACTTGTTTCCACGCTGTATCTCTAAAATGAAAGTTAAAAAGCCAACCAGAAGCATTGTCTATCCATGTCCTCCAGAGATGCTGCCTGACCCACTGACCCACTACAATACTCTGTGTTCCACTTCATATACAATGGCTTGCAAAAGTATTCATACCCCTTGAACTTTTCCACATTTTGTCACGTTACAACCACAAATGTAGATGTATTTTATTGGGATTTTATGTGATAGACCAACACAAAGTGGCACATAATTGTGAAGTGGAAGGAAAATGATACATGGTTTTCAATTTTTTTTACAAATAAAAAACTGAATAGTGTGGCGTGCAAAAGTATTCAGCCCCCTTTACTCTGATACCCCTAAATAAAATCCAGTGCAACCAATTGCCTTTAGAAGTCACCTAATTGGTAAATAGAGTCCACTTGTGTGTAATCTAATCTCAGTATAAATACAGCTGTTCTGTGAAGGCCTCAGAGGTTTTTTAGAGAGCATTAGTGAACAAACAATGTTCCTTGGGCATCATGAAGCCCAAGGAACACACCAGAGGTGTCAGGGATAAAGTTGTGTAGAGGTTTAAAGCAGGGTTAGGTTATAAAAAAATATCCCAAGCTTTGAACATCTCACAGAGCACTGTTCAATCCATCATCCGAAAATGGAAAGAATATGGCAGAACTGCAACCTACCAAGACATGGCCGTCCACCTAAACTGACAGGCCGGGCAAAGAGAGCATTGATCAGAGAAGCAGCCAAGAGGCCCATGGTCACTCTGGAGGAGCTGCAGAGATCCACAGCTCAGGTGGGAGAATCTGTCCACAGGACAACTATTAGTCGTGCACTCCACAAATCGAGCCTTTATGGAAGAGTGGCAAGAAGAAAGCCATTGTTGAAACAAAGCCATAAAAAGTCCCATTTGCAGTTTGCCACAAGCCATGTGGGGGACACAGCAAACATGTGGAGGAAGGTGCTCTGGTCTGATGAGACCAAAATTGAAGTTTTTGGCCTAAATGCAAAACGCTATGTGTGGCGAAAAACTAACACTGCACATCACCCTGAACACACCATTCCCACTGTGAAACATTTTGGTGGCAACATCATGCTGTGGAGATGCTTTTCTTCAGCAGGGACAGGGAAGCTGGTCAGAGTTGATGGGAAGATGGATGGAGCCAAATACTGGGCAATCTTGGAAGAAAACCTGTTAGAGTCTGCAAAAGACTTGAGACTGGGGCGGAGGTTCACCTTCCAGCAGGACAACGACCCTAAACACACAGCCAGAGCTACAATGGAATGGTTTAGATCAAAGCATATTCTAGTGTTAGAATGGCCCAGTCAAAGTCCAGACCTCAATCCAATTGAGAATCTCTGGCAAAACTTGAAAATTGCTGTTCACAGACGCTCTCCATCCAATCTGACTGAGCTTGAGCTATTTTGCAAAGAAGAATGGGCAAAAATTTCAGTCTCTAGATGTGCAAAGCTGGTAGAGACATACCCCAAAAGACTTGCAGCTGTAATTGCAGCGAAAGGTGGTTCTACAATGTATTGACTCAGGGGGGCTGAATACTTTTGCACGCCACACTTTTCAGTTTTTTATTTGTAATAAAATTTGGAAACCATGTATCATTTTCCTTCCACTTCACAATTATGCACCACTTTGTGTTGGTCTATCACATAAAATTCCAATAAAATACATTTACGTTTGTGATTGTAATGTGACAATATGTGGAAAAGTTCAAGGGGTATGAATACTTTTGCAAGCCACTGTAATATTGTTTCTTGCAGCCCTCTTTAATGAGCTCTCAAATGCTCTTTAATGTACCGTCTGAATGTCTATCTCCATTTTCTTTGTCTACTTACTTTTTTTTCCCACTGGTTCTTTGTTATCCCATGTACAGAGCTACAGTGGAATTGTTTTTGCATACTGTTCAGTAAAGTATTAATATGCACAAATCCCTACGCATAATCTCACAATTAAGTACAAACTGCATAAATATAGCTCACTGAAGGCACATACAAGAGTCACCAGGTTTTGGTGCCATTTTCAAAGTCCAAGTTGTTTTAAGTGCAGCTGGCCATGAAGGCCAGTTGTCCTAGTGGTGTTGCAGGATCGGCCTGGCCAAGCGAGGTTGTTGACATTTTCCACTGCAGGCCATTTCCGGTCCGCACGCTCGGTCTCCTGGAGCAGTGCCCGATGCAGGCGAGCCCCAGGCTGCTGCAGGGCCTCCAGCCGTCACCTCAGTCCAGATCAGCCAGCGAATCGTTGTCCCTCTCCTCGCCCGACCGCATTCAGCCTTTGTGCTCCAGGGGCGCCTCCCACAGCCAATCCTCAGGGCACGGTAGGTAAGACCCCGGTTCCTCTTACCCGGCCCTTTATTCTTGCGTCCACCGCCACTGCCGACTTTGTATGTTTTAATGAACCCAATGGAGTGAAGGTTAAATTTCCCAGCTCTTTGCTCAGTGGGTGCTCAATCTTGTTTTAATTGCACCACGTCGCCAGATGATTTTAATTACATATTTACATGAAATCGCTAAGCAACATTTATATTTTAAAAAATGTAGTTGAACTATCCTAAACTGTTTGGAACTTTGGTTTTCCCCAACAATTAAGTGTTCCTATTTATTACTCCACCATGCCTGCTGAAAAATAAACAACCTTTTATATGGAAATACTGCTTAATAAATGAAGAACGGCTCAATGTAAAAGTTGTCCCGCACGCACCTCAGAAGCATACAATCGGCTTCTGGTAATAAGTCCCTGTGTTTTATTGTGATTGACTGACCTGTGTTTGCAGTTCAGACCATGCAGTCCTTGTAAAAGAATTCCTCGATTTTATTTTAACTTTGTTGCAAATAAATCGATTATATGGATCAGGGATCTTCTATTTAGAAACATGGATTAGAGAGGCTGTGTTCTGCTTTCTTTATGGAAGAGTAGACAGAGGGGAGATATAAAACAATGTAATTGAATGGTCAGTGGGAGGCTGCCCCTGTTAGTGGATTGGGTCAAAGACTAGATGTTACCAGCATGAATTAAAGAAGAGAAAAATGAGACAAGGAAATACTTCCTTCCACACTGTGAGGTTGGAATCTGGAAATTGTTGTCTGTAGATATTATGGAGGCAGGTTCCCTTGTGGCCTTCAAGAGGAAATTGGATAAATAAGTTGTGAGGAGGGAGGGGGGGAGGAATTGCAAGGCCACAGAGAATGGACTGGGATGGAACCGATGAATATCTCTGATTGAGGGCCAGCCGGTAGGGCTGCTGCCTCACAGCCCCAGAGACCCAGGTTCGATCCTGACCTTGGGTGATGTTCGTGTGGAGTTTGTACATTCTCCCTTTGATGCCGTGGGTTTTCTCTGGGTGTTCCAGGCGTGCAGGTTTGCAGGTTAATTTGGCTTCTGTAAAATTGCCCCAGGTGTGTGGGGAGTGGGAAAGAAAGATTGCAGAGAGGGACCCACATTTGACTTTGCTACTCTTTTTCCCTTAACATATGTAAAGAAATTTTTACTGTCCTTCTTTATATACCTGGCCAGCTTCCCCTCGTACTTCATCTTTTCAGCCCGTATTGCCCGTTTTGTTTCCTTCTGTTGTCCTGTGAAAGTTTCCCAATCCTCTGGCTTCCGGCTACTCTTTGCTGTGTTATACATCTTTTCTTTTAGTTTTATCTATCCTTAACTTCTCTTGTCAGCCACGGTTGCCTCCTACTCTCCTTAGAATCTTTCTTCCTTTTTGGAATGAAATGATCCTGCGCCTTAGAAACATAGAAACATAGAAAAACAGGTGCAGGAGTAGACCATTCGGCCCTTTGAGCCTGCACCGCCATTCAATATGATCATGGCTGATCATCCAACTCAGTATCCCGTACCTGCCTTCTCGCCATACCCCCTGATCCCTTTAGCCACAAGAGCCACATCCAACTCCCCCTTGAATATAGCCAATTAACTGGCCTCAACGACCTTCTGTGGCAGAGAATTCTAGAGACTCACCACTCTCTGTGTAAAGAATGTTTCCCTCATCTCGGTCCTAAAGGAATTCCCCCTTATCCTTAGACTGTGACCCCTTGTTCTGGACTCCCCCAACATTGGGAACAATCTTCCTGCATCTAGCTTGTCCAACCCCTTAAGAATTTTGTAAGTTTCTATAAGATACCCCCTCAATCTTCTAAATTCCAGTGAGTACAAGCCGAGTCTATCCAGTCTTTCTTCATATGAAAGTCCCAACATCCCAGGAATCAGTCTGGTAAACCTTCTCTGAACCCCCTCTATGGCAAGAATGTCTTTCCTCAGATTTGGAGACCAAAACTGTACGCAATACTCCAGGTATAGTCTCACCAAAACCCTGTACAACTGCAGTAGAACCTCCCTGCTCCTATACTCAGTCAAATCCTTTCGCTATGAATGCTAACATAACATTTGCTTTCTTCACTGCCTGCTGCACCTGCATGCCTACTTTCAATGATTGGTGTACCATGACACCCAGGTCTCATTGCTTCTCCCCTTTTCCTAATCTGCCACCATTCAGATAATAGTCTACCCTCATGTTTTTGCCACCAAAGTGGATAACCTCACATTTATCCACATTATACTGCATCTGCCCAACCACTCAGCCTATCCAAATCACCCTGCAGCCTCCTAGCATCCTCCTCACACCTAACTATACACCCCAGCTTGGTGTCATCTGCAAATTTGGAGATGTTGCATTCAATTCCCTCGTCCAAATCATTAATGTATATTGTTAATAGCTGGGGTCCCAGCACTGAGCCTTGCAGTACCCCACTACTCACTGCCTGCCATTCTGAAAAGGACCCGTTTACTCCTACCCTTTGCTTCCTGTCTGCCAGCCAGTTCTCTATCCACATCATTATAGAACCACCAATACCGTGTGCTTTAAGTTTATATACTAATCTCTTATGTGGGACCTTGTCAAAAGCCTTCTTAAAGGCCAGATATAACACATCCACTGGTTCGCCTTTATCCACTCTACTAGTTACATCCTCGAAGAATTCTATAAGATTTGTCAGACATGATTTACCTTTTGTAAATCCATGCTGACTTTGTCCAATGGTTTCACCACTTTCCAAATGCGCTGCTATCCCATCCTTAATAACTGCCTCTAGCAGTTTCCCCACTACCGATGTTAGACTAACTGGTCTGTAATTCCCCGCTTTCGCTCTCCCTCCTTTTTTAAAAAGTGGGGTTACATTAGCTATCCTCCAATCCTCAGTAACTACTCCAGGATCTAAGGAGTTTTGAAAAATTAGCACTAATGCATCCACTATTTCCGTGGCTACCTCATTGAGCACTCTGGGATGCAGACCATCTGGCCCTGGGGATTTATCGGCCTTTAATCCGTTCAATTTACCCAACACCATTTCCCGGCTAACCTGGATTTCACTAAGTTCCGCCATCTTATTTGACCTCCGGTCCACTGCTATTTCCAGCAGATTATTTATGTCTTCCTTAGTGAAGACAGAACCAAAGTAGTTATTCAATTGGTGTGCCATGTCCTTGTTCCCGATGATCAATTCACCTGCTTCTGACTGCAAGGGACCAACATTTGTTCTAACTAGTCTCTTTCTCTTCACATATCTATAAAAACTTTTGCAGTCAGTTTTTATGTTCCCTGCCTTTCGTAATCTATTTTCCCTTTCCTAATTAAGCCCTTTGTCCTCCTCTGCTGGATTCTGAATTTCTCCCAGTCCTCTGGTAGGCTGCTTTTTTTTGGCCAATTTGTATGCCTCATCTTTATTTTTTATACTATCCCTGATTTCCCTCGTTATCCACGGATGCACCACCTACCCTGATTTATTCTTTTGCCAAACTGGTATGAGCAATCTTTGTACTTCATCCATGCAGTCTTTAAATACTTTCCATTGCACATCCACTGTCAACCCTTTAAGACTCACCTGCCAGTCTATCTTGGCCAATTCACGGCTCATACCTTCAAAGTTACCTTTGTTTAAGTTCAGAACCCTTGTTTCTGACTTAATTATGTCACTCTCCATCCTAATGAAGAACTCAATCATATTATGGTCACTCTTGCCCAAGGGGCCACGCACAACAAGACTGCTAACTAACCCTTCCTCATTACTCAATACCCAGTCTAGAATAGCCTGCTCTCTTGTTGGTTCCTCCACAAGAAATCTGGTTTAAAAACTATCCCGCATGTTTACATTCCAAGAAATCATAGTCTTCCTCGGCACCGCTGCCAATTTGATTCACACCAATCTATGAACAGAATTGAAGTTCTGTATCCCCAACATTATAACTGTTACCCTTGTTGCATGCACTTCTCAATTTCCTGTAATTGATGCCCCAACTCCATACTAGAACTGTTAGGTAGGCCTGTACACAACTAAACCCATCTGTGCGTATAAGAGTGTACTCGGTATATATTGACATAAAAAAAAATTAAAAAAAAAAAAAAAAAAAAAGAGTTTTGCAACTCTACCCATATCGATTCCACATCCTCCATGCTAATGTCCTTCCTTTCTATTGCATTAATCTCCTCTCTCACCAGCAACGCTACCCCACCTACTTTTCCTTTCCGTCTATCCCTCTTGAATATTGTATATCCCTGGATGTCCAGCTCCTAGCCTTTCGGATTATGCCCAGAAATTCCTGCCATTGCTGTTCCACAGTCATTCCTGCTAGGATCCGTTTCCAGTCTACTTTGAACAGCTCCCCTCTCATGCCTTCATAGTCACCCTTGTTCAACTGCATCACTGCCACTTCCGATTTAACTTTCTCCTTCTCACATTGCAGATTAAAACTAATCATATTATGATCACTACCTCCAAGCGGTTCCTTTACCTAGAGTTCTCTTGTCATACCTGGTTCATTGGACAACACTAAATCCAGAATTGCTTTTTCTCTGGTCGGCTCCATTACAAGCTGCTCTAAGAATCCATCTCGGAGGCATTCTACAAACTCTCTTTCTTGGAGTCCTAAACCAACCTGATTTTCCCAGTCTACCTGCATAGTGAAATCCCCCATCACCATAGTGGCATTACCTTTGTTACATGCCAGTTTTAACTCCTGCTGCAACTTACACCCTATATCCGGGCTACTATTTGGGGATCTGTAAATAACCCCAATTAGTGTTTTCTTGCCTTTACAATTCCTCAACTCAATCCACAGTGACTCTACCTCATCAGTCCGTATGTCTTCCCTCGCAAGGAACTGAATTCCATCCCTCACCAGCAGAGCTACCCCCCCTCCTCTGCCCACCTGCCTGTCCTTTCTATAGGATGTATAACCCTGAATATTAAGTTCCCAGGCCCGATCCTCCTGCAGCCACGTCTCAGTAATCCCCACAATGTCATATCCTCCAACCTCCAACTGAGCCTCAAGCTCAACTACTTTACTTCTTATACTTCGCGCATTCATATACAATGCTTTTAATTTCTTACGCATCTCACCTTTCACATCGATTCCTATTACACTTGGCCATACTCTCCTATCCCTTTGTGAGGGATTAATTCTGGGGTCATTAACCATCTCTTTACTCTCTTTCCCTTTAACTCCATCCTCGACGATCTCATTTGCCACCCCACCCCCCTTATTACCTAATATATTCTTTATTATTCTAGGATCTACACTAATTAGTCTTCTTCATACTCACACAATGTTATAATATATATATATCTGATGACAGGTAATCATATAATTTTCAGCTGGGTTCAGTCCAGGTTCCCCTACAGGCGTGACTTTAATTTGAAGCAAACCATGATAAAGTTTCCAATTTAACCAAATTCAGTCTCAGCCTTCAATTTACTATTTCAAATTTCAATGCCCATTTAAATACAATTCCATTCCAATTCCTGTGGAATTCCCAGCTGTTCAAATTTAAACAATCAATTTCCTTTGCTATTAATTTTATCCTAAGTCCAATCAAAAATGCCAAGTCCACGGACAATTTGTTTCCACCTTGATAATATAAGCCTCTTAACCATCAAGGGAGTAAACAATTCAAATCCATCGGGCGAATATACACCAGCTCTGCTATTCCCAATACAATTCAAGTTTCCCCCTTTAGTTAACCAAGTCTTTCCTCCTCTTATTTATTTTATTTTTTGTAAAATATTTTTATTAGAAGTAAATACATATTAAGAAGGAATAACATAAAATAAAAAGAAAGAGACATATTATTCGTCACATACATTCTTAATATTTTTAAAGTTTACAATTATTTTTATTTATACTTCTATATTTTTTATTATTTTATAACAGAAAGAAGATAGTAAAGAGAAATAATAAAGAGAAATAAAATAAAAGTAGAAAATCAATAATATGAGTGGAGTATTAAGCAGGCTATTCTTCATTGGAGATATATCAGTGGTCTATTATATATAGTTCTTCATCTATTCCTTCATTCAGGTTTCAGTCAGGCCCTCGAACCGGACCACCTTGACCCTTTAAATATTCAATAAATGGAGACCATATTCCTCTGAATTGATCTAACCTGTCCAAAAGGGCAAGTCTAAATCTTTCCAAATGAAGTGTCTCCAACATTTCTGTAATCCACATTTTGATTGTGGGGGATGTAGGACCTTTCCAAAATCTCAATATTAATTTTTTACCAATTATTAAACTATAATCGATAAAAATTCTTTGCTGTGTTGTTAGTAGTTGATCCATTTCTAATAATCCTAATATAATTAATTTTGAGTCTGGAGTCAGATTTGCATTAACTACATTCGAGATTATCTTAAAAATTTCAATCCAAAAGTTAGTAATTTTTATACATTTTGTGAATGAATGCGTTAGATTAGCTTCTAAATGCTGACATTTATCACATATAGCAGAAACATTTGAAAAAAATTGGTTTAATTTGGATTTTGAAAAGTGTAATCTATGTAAAACTTTAAATTGTATCAAAGAGTGTCTGGCATTTAATGAGCAGTGGCGTATATGTTGTAAACTTTCATTCCATACTTCTAGACTAATTGTTTGACCTAATTCATTTTCCCATGCTTGCCTATATATTTCCGACATTGGTACATCATTTTCCAATAAAATATTATAAATATATGATATTAATTTTTCTGTGTTCAGGTATTTATTTAGACATTCATCTAAAATTTCTGTCTTTCTATTTCTAAAATCCTGTGTGTTTGATTTAACATAGTCTCTAATTTGTAAATATCTAAAGTACTCTTTTGAGTGTAATCCGTAATTTTGTTGTAATTCCTAAAATGAAAGAAAGAGACTTTCCCTGTAGAGATCACCCAACTTATTAATTCCATAGTTCTTCCATTGTAAAAAACCTTTATCCATCAATGAGGGTTTAAAAGTAATGTTGTTTACAATGGGAAGAGCCAGTGCTATACTTTCCAATTTTAATGTTTTCTTTAATTGTTTCCAGATACGTATCCCACTTTCTATTATTGGATTTCCTCTATAAATTTTCTTACTTATTTTAGTATTGGCAAATAAAATCCAGCTAATTTTGAAAGGTGAACATTCTTCCTTTTCCATTTTTAACCAGTTTGGCTGTTTATCTCATTCTTCCAACCAAAAATTCATATTTTTAATATTAACTGCCCAGTAGTAAAACATAAAATTAGGCAGTGCAAAACCTCCATTTATTTTTGATTTACATAGATGTTTTTTAATTATGGCTCTTATAATCCCAAATAAAATTGGTAACTATAGAGTCCACTTCCTTAAAAAAAAATTAGGAAGATATATCGGGGTCAGTTGAAACAGGTATAATAATTGCGGAAGAAAAATCATTTTTATCGCATTAATTCTACCAAGCATTGAAATAGGTAATGTTTTCCAATATAGGATATTCTTAAGTAGTTTATTCAGTAGGGGTGGGAAATTAGATTTAAATAAAGAATCATATCTTTTTGTTACATAAATTCCAAGATATTTGATTTTTTCATTCGCTATCTTAAAAGGAAATTGTTGTAGTATATGTGGGTTATTTCCCATTATTGGCATAAGTTCACTTTTATTCCAATTAATTCTATATCCTGAAAACAAGCCAAATTGAGTTATTAAATCTAATAAGTTAGGGATACTAGTTTCAGGCTTTGTAATATAAAGTAATACATCATCTGCGTATAAAGAGATTTTATTTTCAGTTTCTTTGGTTTCATACCCGTATATTTCAGGATATATTCTCACACGTTGTGCTAATGGTTCAATTGCCAGTGCGAACAGTAGTGGGGATAGAGTACAACCTCTGGATAAATTAAATTTAGTTGATACCATTTGATTTGTTAATATTCTAGCTGTTGGATTAGTATATAGTAGCTTAACCCATGTTATAAACTTATCTCCCAACTGAAAAGTTTCCATAACCGAAAATAAATAAGACCATTCAACCTGATCAAAAGCTTTCTCTGCGTCTAATGAGATAATTGCTAGATCTTTATTAATATTTCTTTTCGAGTATATAATATTGAATAATCGTCTCAGGTTATATGAGGAGTATCGTTTTGTATACATCCTGTTTGATCTGAATGAATTACTTTATTAATCACTGTATTTAGTCTTTGTGCTAGTATTTTGGTTAATATTTTTTGATCAGTATTTAAAAGAGCTATGGCTCTATTCGACCCTCCAGATCTTTATCTAATTTAGGTATAAGGAATCTAATTTTATAATAGATTCATTTAATGTTTCTGGTAATTTCTGTTGTGCGTAAATATATTCATAAAGTGTCTTCAAACGTGGTGCTATCAGATCATAGAATGTTTTATAAAATTCTGAACCAATACCATCCGGTCCTGGAGTTTTACCATTTTTTAATGACCTAATAGATTCTTCGATTTTTTTTTAGTAGTTATTTCAGCGTTTAGTGATTCTCTATTTTCTAAATCCAGTCATTTTAGATGACAATTTTTTAAAAATGTTTCTATTCCTGTCCGATTTTCTTTCGTTTTGGCTGAATATAAATTTTTATAATATTGCAAAAATCTCTCATTTATATCTTTAGTTTGTACTAGTAATCCACCGTTGTCTGATTTAATCCTATGGATTAATTTTTCTCCCTCCAATTTTCGTAATTGACGAGCCAATAATTTTTGTGGTTTATCTCCGAATTCAAATTGTACTTGTTTAGTATATTGGTAGAGTTTTACAACTTGGTCTGACTGTATTTTATTTAATTTATATGTCAATGCAGAGATTTTATTATGTTTTATCATGGTTGGGTTAGCAGCGTTTTCTGTGTCTAATTGTTTGATCTCCTTTTCCAATGCCTGTTGTTCCCTCCGATTCTCTTTATTATAAAATGCTTGAGAGGATATCATAATTCCCCGAACATACACTTTAAAAGTTTCCCATAATAGGGACGAAGGTATTTCTGGCTTATCATTTATTTCAAAGAAAATCTTAATCTGTTTTGTGATGTACTCTTGAGTTATTTTGTCTTTTAAAATTTGTGGGTTAAATCTCCATTGTCCCTGTTTTTCCGTTTTACCAGTTATTTTAATCATAAAAGTTAAAGGTGCGTGATCTGAAATTATAATATTATGATATTTTGAATTATAAGTGAATGGGATAAGTTTTAAATCTACCAAAAAATAATCTATTCTTGAATAGGTTTTATGCACAGGTGAGTAAAATGAATATTCTCGTCCAGCTGGGTTTTGCATTCTCCAAACATCTTTAATATTAATGGTATCTGTATATGCATTTATTAGATCACTGGAATGCGATTTAATTTTCCGTTGTCTTGATGATCTGACTAAATAAGGATCTAGTGTACAATTTAAATCTCCTCCAATTATTAGGTTGTGTTGTGGTAATTCTGGGATAGTATTAAATATTTTCTTAAAAAACAGTGGGCTGTCAAAATTTGGGCCGTATACATTAACAAAAATGTGTATAATTCTCCTATTACAATAATATATCTACCATCACTATCAGTTATGGTTGAAGTGTGTTTAAATGAAATGCCTTTACAAATTAATATTGCTACACCTCTAGATTTGTGTGTAAAAGAAGAATTATACGCTTTGTCAATCCATTAATCTATGCTCTGTATCTTTTTTTAGATGTGTCTCTTGGATAAACGCCACGTCTACTTTAAGTGCTTTTAAATGTGCTAATACTTTACCTCTCTTGATTGGTTCGTTAATACCTTTAACATTCCAGCTACAAAACGTTATTCCTCCATTCCCCGTATTCGTTTTTAAGTCTTGCATCTTTTATCTAAGGAGGTATGTAATAGAGCAAATGGTTCAGTTCGACATCCCCGACCTTACACCCGAACTCCGAATAGATGAATTTCAAGACCCTTGGGTATCTCTCACGTATATATCTCCTTTGTATTAATTTATAACTCCATTCAAATATAAAACAAAATAACAAAGAATAATATAAAAAAAAGGATAGATTAAGAGATTAATAGGGTGCACAAAGAGAGCAAAAACTACATCTAATATTAATGTAGTTAGTGTTAGCCATACTACCATGGCTAGCAATCTACCGACTTCCGTAGTCGATGTTACAAACTTATCCATCTCCATGGTTCCTTAAAATTGTTATTCCATAAAAAGTTTTAACCAGGAATATTAAACTCTGATGTGTACAGGCTCCATCGGTCAAGTATATGATAATATCTATACTTAATACATATTAAAAGATATAATTAAAATTTTTAAAAAAATTTAAAAGGGAGGAAAATAATAAAAATATATATTTTTAAAAGTGCCAGGGGGGATAAATGAAGTCAAACCTTATATTCTGTGTGATTATATTTACTATTTACCTAATTCTAAGTAAATCAGCTATAATTAGTTGTTAATCATTAAGTGGTAGTTATCAGCTTTAATTAATAATAATACCGCTGTATAAATTTTAGTATTTGTTAGTTATTAATATTAGTAGTGTTATTATTCTAATTGTTAGTATCCATAGGAGAGTCTCCAATCCGTATCTCCAATCTGAGTCTCCAATAATCATCCTTCTCCATCTTCTTTAGGTGCCACAAGTCCATAGTCCACTCCAATCCTGAAAATACTATTTATTTGTTGATATAGTTCATCTTTGAAGATTTCATTCTGTCTTCCTCTCGTTCCTTAATCCCCTGGGCAAAGTTCATTGCATCCGCTGGGTTTTTGAAATAATGTTCTTCCTGGTTGTAGGTGACTCTCAGGGTGGCTGGGTACCTCAGATTGTACTTCAAGTTCTTCACTTCCTTCAAAATTCTCTTGGTCTCCTTGAACGCATTTTGTTTCTTGGAGACCTCTGCTGGGTAGTCTCGATAAATGCTGATCGAATCTTCTTCGTATGTAAGATTTCTACTTTTTACAATTTTGTTCATCATCTCCTCCAGGACATGATCATACTGGACTTTAACTATCATTTGTCTTGGAGGGGCGTCTTGCTTTGTATAACGTCTCATTACTCTGTGTGCTCGGGCTAATAAAGGCTTTTGTTCCAGAGATAAAACCTTTTGCAATAGGTTTGCAGTAAACTCTCGGGTATCTTGATTCTTTTCTCTCCCTTCTCGAATACCCACGATCCGTAGGTTTTGTCTTCTCTGGCGTCCTTCCAACTCGGTACATTTATCAGTTATTTTGCCCAGTAAATCAGATAGACGTTGATTTTTTTTGAGGAATGTTTTCATAGTCTGAGCACTTGTTTCGGCTATATCTTCAAGGTTCTTTATGGCTGTCGACTGCTCCTTGAGTTCTTCCTCCACAGGTTCCAGCTCAGTTTCCATCTTATTTTCGATTTTATCATTCATCACTTCTACTATATTTGCAGCTTAATCGTTAATATTTCTGTAATTTCCTTTCGCAATGTGTCAGATAATTCCGTGGCAGAGATATTGATTTCAGACTTTAAATCTTTTATGTCCTCCTTAATTTTTTCTATTTCTTCCTTAAAATTCATTTTTGCCAGTTCAGTTTTTAATTCCAACTTTATTTCTTTCTTTAACTCTGCCATTTCTTGTACAAAAAAACTTTAAATTCTTCAATTTCCGATTTTTTCGACACATCTTCTGGGGATAGTGTCCTACCTGAGCCGAGGCTCCAGTCGGGCCTCGTTCTTGTTCTGCCGTTTTTAGCCTTGTATACCGGAGTTTTGATTTATCCACGGGTGGGTTGAGCTGAGTTGACATTACGAGTCGCACGCCTGATGACGTCACTCACGGCAGCCAGTGCAGAAACAGCAGGCAACAGGTAGGTCTTTTCTCCCCGTTTTTTTTCTCGTTTTTTCCACGGAGCTGGCTGGCGATACTTTCTAGCCCACCATGGCGCCACCGGAAGTCTCTCCTCCTCTTATTTAAGTATGCACTCACTATGGAAACTCGTTACTATGTTGATTCTCCGCTATATTGGTTCTTTACTCTATTAGCTCTTACTATGTTAGCTTTTTACTGTGTTGGCTTAGTTCTCTGTCTAGGGGTTCTTGCTTTTAGTCTATTGGCTTTGTTCTTTGTCTAGGGGTTATTATCTCTAGATGGTTAGTATTGATCTTCCGAGGGGCACATAAATTTTCGGTCTACCTCATCATTTTATACTACCAATTTACGTTTCCAGGGTATGTCTTAATTCCTGATATCTGCTAGGGTTTGTCCCTTCCTTAATGGTAACTAAATGTTCCAGTCCTATCTTTGCTTATCTCCTATGGGTGTGACAAAAGAAGAATACTAAATTAACAGTCAATTCTCTAACAATTCCAAGACTGTATCCCATAAGCCCTCTTCGAATTAATTTACATAACTAAATTTTGGTGCAAAGTGAGTATTTTGCCCCGAAATCACAGAGAAATTCCTTTTTATTCAGATCCAATTCTACAGAGGAGCCATCCCAACAGTCATATAAGTTGTCAGTGTTTTTTCTTTTCAAAGATGATTAAAGTATGCTTTATTCTCCTTCCTTTTCTTTCTCCAGTAGCTAGTTGATATTAAATTTGGGCACTAGGGTAGGTCCTTTTCTTCCTCCTTTCTGATGATGGTGTCGGTTACTAGGGAGTGGAGATACTGAGTAGCATGTTGCTCTGCCTACTGGCCTTCCCAAATGTCTTAAAGGGTCCGGACAGTATAAATTCTTCCTCCTGGTCATCTTTTTCTGGGGAACTATATTACCTCTCGCTGTCTTCTTCCTGTTCTTAGGGGTATGTGCATTATTTTACCTCACTCTCCAGACAGTCTCTTGTTGACATACTGTCCTGCAGTCACAAAACTCAGCAATACATTTATTCAATAACTTCTTTCCCCACACCCATTCCTCCTGCACGGTAAGTTTGTTTCTTCTCTCCCTAGTGCCTTTTCCATTCCTTTATTGCCATCCTTTCTCACACTAGCTTCTATGTTCTTTTTCTTACTTTCTTTATTGCCCCTAGATTTTTCATCAATCCAGCTATGTTCTGCCTTCTCGCTGGACACTCCTTACTCCAGTGATTGGGTGCAGTTTAAACAAGCTCATTGACTTGCATTCTTCTTTGCTCTAAGGGGTTTTCTGGGGTAATCATAAGAGGGTTTATAATTTTCTTCCATAAAATTTCCAGTTTTTACTACAGTGGTATATCCAATCCGCTCATTCTGGTAAATTACTTGAGGGGGATCTAGAGTAGGGGTCATGTCTCCAGGGAGGGTTGGTGTCAGGACTGAGAAAATGGGTTAGCTTGGATAAACAGTGTGCGACTTCTCGGTTCCTGACGTTTGGGCCATCTCTCTGGTTTCTTGGGTCCCAGTAGTCTCTTGAATTAAAGGACCTCCCATAATTCCTTGAATTTCGGATGACTCTATATTCTCTCGGATCTCTAAGTTCTTCATAATCCTGGAAATCCCTCTTTGACCCCTCTCTTTCATCCTGTACTTTTGTTGGACATGCCCTACTCCATTGTCCCATCCCTCCAAAAGTATAGCACTGGTTAGGCAGCATTGTTGTTCTTATTCTACCCCTGAGTTCCATTGAAATGGACTCGAGATTGGGAGTATAGCGGTGATAGTAATCTGAATAATCTGGGACCCTCATTTCCCCCAATCCGTAAATTGCTGGCACTGGGGGTCCATGGTTCAGGGTTAGATTTTGGTCATTCTTCCTTCGCTGTGCGATCGCTTTCTCTTCTAGTTACAGGATAATTCTCCCTGTCCCTACCTTCCTTCCAATAATATCTCACAGCTCTGTTTATTTGACTGGGTCGGCTCTCAGACCAGTTCCTGTTATTAGTTTTAATTAAATCCGCTATATTAGTGGGGAGACAATTCAACAAGACAGCACAATATTGAGGGGAACCTGCTCCATTCTGACAGTCTAAATCACCTGATTGGTCTATATATAATTTTGAAAGCAGTCTAGAAATTCGTCTGCTCCTTCACCCTTCTCTGGTTTTATTTCCAGGACCCGACTTAAATGTCAAAATGTTTCTGCAAGGGCAGTTAAAACGGCCTCTTCTCTTGCACTGTCATCCTTTACTGTGTTTGCCAATGTTTGCTGGAGTAATTATCTGTTGTATGGTCTGCCACAAATCTCGTGATTCTGCATGATATACATGCATTGTAGTTCGCAAATACTGTAGAAAAGCAGCAGGGGACTTTTTCCTATCAGGGATTCTGGTTAGTACTGCCCTTATTTCATGGGGCTTCCACGGCATATGGGCATCTGTAACGCGGGGATTATTTATACTCACTGCGCTGGCCGTATCTGCTATACCCATTCCTTCCCTTACCGGTAACTGCCTATGGGATACCTGTTCAATTCGTAAGCTTTCGGTTACGACAAAGTCTATTTCGGTATCTAGAATCACTGTCTCACCCTCCGATAAATCTTCCCGTTCACTAGGGATTTCCCAATACTGCCTAAATAAATCATTCCTTTCCACTCGAGTGATCTGCCTAGGTTGTGGCTGACAGAAATACTCTGGCAGTTGCACTGTATCTAACATACCTTTCTTTTCTTTAAACACCGGAGGTAACCTTTTCGTTCTACTCCGGGTGCCATAAGTCACTGGACGATCTATCAGTGATGGCATTGATGAGATCGAAGGATTTGGTACCTCAGTATCCGCTGTTGGTAAAACACCTGTTCAAATGTAGAATCTGCCGGCGTTGTTATAGATTCTGCAGACCTGAAATATTTATTACAGTCACAAGTCATACACAGTGCTAATGAAGCCTGGGAAACGCAAGAGGAATATGGTGGGAGCTATGAACTTCCACTGACGTTGACATTTGTCCACTCTTCTAAATACTCATCCTCTTCCCCCTTGAAGTCAGCACTAACCAACGGATTCTTAATCTTTAATTTTACAGGGACTACTTTTCTCCCAGGAGACCCACCTTTCCCTTATTCTGGGTATTTCCCTTTATCTCCACTCCTGTTCCTACCACGACCTGGAGGTCAGTCTACTTCATCTTCTTTTAGTACTAATCCAAGTTTAGCGATCACTTTTCCCCAACTAGTCATTTTCTTGAGCTCCTTATTCGCCTTCCGATCCTCTAAATATTTTCTCCATTACCCTATTAATTCTTTTGTACCCTCATTATTAGTATGCTGCCGAATGATCCGTTCTATGTATTCTCCTGATAAATTTCTTCATTTCTCTGCCTTGCGAGGAAACTCATTACGCATTAGTTATAATGGGCCTTTCTCCTCTTCTGTTACATCTCTGTCTATTATTATTCCCCATGCTTCCGAACACCTGAAAAATATATTTTTAACTCATTCCTCCTTATCCCTAAATTTACCAAGCACGCTCCTAGATAATGGCTCATGGTTCAAAGCGATCGCAGCCTCGCATCTTGTTACTCCTTCGCTCCACCAGTCCTGTTCTGTTATTCAAATTCTTCTCCTATCTCCCACGTCCATACTCTTTCAACCTTATGATATTCTCAATCAAAACGTCAAAAAATTATTTTCAGACACGTAAGTAACATAGTCCACAAACAGGATAACACGCTATCTATCACTATTAGGCACAACCAAACTCCTAAATAAACCACGAATATTTCTCTATTATAAATCATGCCCTCTAAGAAATCTTCCTCGTGGCGCAATCAATCAGTGGGATGACTCCTCGAAGGAGATCAAACCACCCCAACTCAGATTCTTACAAAACGATATTAAACAAATACGAATATCTAACTTAAACCTTATGTATATCTAACTTAAACACACTCTCTCTTCAAGTTTTTAAATCTGTAAACACTCGCACAAGCAGCAATGCAAATGAAGGTATGTGGACTTAACACGATCTAAATCTTAACTTTTAATTACTCTAAATTTATTTACATACAGAGAATATTTACAAAATCTGGATCCTATGACAATACGAAAAGTTATTTTTTACAATTTACAAAATGATTTAAGCACTAGCGCGCAATTGACGAACACTCGATCTCGAAGCCGCATCACGCTATTATCATGCAGTGAACCCTTTTCCCCTGATACCGTAGATTTTCCACTTCCTAGATTACTCTTTGCTGAGGGGTACTATTCCCGAAATGATTATTTTTTCTCCCGAATGTTACTATCCCTCTGCTAAGACTTGACTTCTATAGGGGGATCTCTATCCCTCCTCTCTAAGTTCGACAGAACTAGGAGTACCCTTCGCTATTCGGATTACTTTTCGTCAATACTCTCAATACTCTTCGCTATCAGGTACTAGTCAACAATCGAACAGAGGATCCGTCATTATTCGAAATCGATCACGGACATGCACCAACTTCAAAGTTCTATAGACAGGAATTCGAATTCCACCTTACGCAGAACTTCAATATGAAATCCAGTATTTGAAAATTTAGCTGCAAATATAGACTCAGACTCAAACTCGATGATCTAATTTTTAGTGCGTATCTCTGTTACTATGCGGGCTCTCGAATTAGCTAAAATTGCCCAATTAAATTCTTGTACGAACTGGAGTATTCCGGCCAATCTATACTCTGTTCTAATGATCTCAATTAGACCCTTTCCCAAGCCCGCAAATGATCGATCCGCTCCGACTCACGAAGTGCCGAAAATCAATGCGAAAACCGCACCGTGGGCCCGATTTCTGCACTCGCGATCAAAGCAGCTCAACACCCTTGATTGGAAACTTGTGTTCAGGGATCTTTTGAGATCCTGGACGAGCCCCCAATGATAATTGCTCGTTTCTAAGCTTCCCCCCCAGTCTAGTTTCAGTAAAAACACTGAATCAAGCACTTGAAACAACTAGTTGTTTAAGAAGGAACTGCAGATGCTGGAAAATCGAAGGTGCACTCTGAAGAAGGGTTTCGGCCCGAAACCTTGCCTATTTCCTTCGCTCCATAGATGCTGCTGCACCCGCTGAGTTTCTCCAGCATTTTTGTGTACCCTCCACTTGAAACAACTAAATTTTATTTTACCAAAAGCGCGTCACAGATCACACACTGTACCTATCCCACCGCTGGTTCGATCCTCGCGTTTGCCTGTTCAAGCCCTCTCGGCCTCGCTCGCGAAGTTTATTTTCATGGGTACCGAGGTACAGTGAAAAGCATTTCAGCTCGGGAGTACCGCTCAGGAACAGGCCTTTCAGCCTGCAATGTCCGTGCCGAAAATAATGCCAAGTTAAATGAATCTCCTCTGCCTGCACGTGCCTTGTGCAGTTGTGAATTTGTGGAGTTGTGAACCTGTGGACTTCTCTGCCACAGAAGGCAGTGGAGGCCAATTCACTGGATGTTTTCAAGAGAGAGTTAGATATACCTCTGAGGGCCAACGAATCAAGGGATATCGGGATAAAGCAGGAATGGTACTTATTTTGGATGACCAGCCATGAATTGAATGGCGGTGCTGCCTCGAAAGGCAAAATGACCTACTCTTGCACCTTTTTTCTGTGTTTCTATCCACAAACCCTTCATTTGCTGCATATCCATGCGCCTATCTAAAAGCATCTTAAATGCCATTTAACACTACCATCCTTGGCAGTGCAATCTAGGCATCCACCATTTTGTGTAAAAATATATATTTGCCTTGTATACCTCCTTTATAAATCTGCCCCCTTTCACCTTTAGGCTATGCCCTCTACTCTTTGACACGTCCACACTGGGGGAAGAGAGAGTTTCCGACTGCCCACTCCCTGATACATTGGTTTTGTTGGAATTCTGGATTGCAACATACCAGCTAAAGGAGGAGATGTAACAAGTTTTAGATTGTTCCAAAGGTTCAGCGAAGCCAAATAAGACTGGTTGAATCCAATGAGGAAAATGAAGTTGGATGGCTACAATCCAAGGTGAAAGAATTGAATGTTGGTTGTATTCCTATTTTCAGATGAATAGGTACGTGATTAATGTTGGCGGGATTGAGGCAGCTAAGAACGCGAGTACAAAGTATTTCAGCATTTTATTTGCCAACTCAAAAATATCCCAGAGAATGGAATGTTGAGGTTTAAAGTGCTGACACTTAATTATGAAAGATGTGACTGCTAATTTATGAGGTTTAAGCTATATTTTGACAGCATAATTGATTTGAGAGGCTAAATTATTTTGTTTGTGCCAGAAGATATGCAGAAATATTGAATGCTGTTGCACGATTATGTAACATTTCTTTGGCTGAGGCACAATATCAGCTTCATTGTTTTAAGAATCATAATTTAGAAGCAACACGTGAGGCACTCTAGGGTGAAGAGTTCAGAATGTAACTGAGTTCACGGCAAAGCTATACCTGCAATGAGTCTGAAGAAGGTTCTCGACCCGAAATGTCACCCATTCCTTCTCTCCAGAGATGCTTCCTGTCCCGCTGAGTTACCCCAGCATTTTGTGTCTATCTTCAGTTTAAACTAGCATCTGCAGTTCCTTCCTACACATGAGTCTTAATCAGTTGGAGTTATGGAAGGATGAGAGCGGCTAAAATGGTTTATGTTCCTTTACAACCTATTTCCTGAACCATACGTCATAATGAGATAAAACGTAGGCACAGCAGTCTTTCATCACCTCCTTAGCCTGTTTCCTTTTCTCTCCCCATGCTGGGAGATGTTGACCATTCACTACAGACATATTTTATAATGCAATAGTGCCTACCCAAACTACTCCTCCTGGCAGATTGTTCCATATACCTACCACCCTTTGTGTAAAAAAAAAAGTTGCCCCTTGGGTTCCTATTAAATCCTCTCATCTCCCCCCCTTATCTACCTTATCTATTCCTCTCATGATTTTATACACCTCAAAAAGATCACCCCTCATCCTCCTGCGCTCCAAATAATAATGTCCAAGCCTGCTTAACCCCTCACTAGAACTCGGGCCCTTGCAAATTTTCTCTGCACCCTTTCCAGTTTAACAACATTTTGTATTCTATTAAACCTGGCTCGGACAAAACTCTGAACATTAATAACCCATTATCTGTTATTTGGACTTTATCAGTTTATTTATTCATGTGTGTATATATTTATATAATGGTATATGGACACACTGATCTGTTTTGTAGTCAATGCCTACTATGTTCTGTTGTGCTGAAGCAAAGCAAGAATTTCATTGTCCTATCAGGGACACATGACAATAAACTCACTTGAACTTGAACTATTCAAAATGAATTGAAACCTCTTGTTAATTTACCACCTTGACCAACAACAGCAATGTCACTGAGTTGGGTTTGTAGGCAGGAGTTCCTGCCTCATTTTCAAAATCCCAGTCCTTAGCTGCTCTGGGCCTTGTACTTGCCCAATGTGAGGTAATTATTGAAAGTTCTTCCTCTTCTAGTCCTGCTGTTATTTTCTCTGGAGAAAATTCCCAGATAAATTTGCGGTATTTCCCTGGGATCATTATTTCAAATGAGGAGCACCATGAGTAGCTGAAGATTCCCATCCCACAACATGAACTTGGGTGAAGTTGAATATGGCTCAGTCAACAATCCAAATGATCTCTCTAAAGGTTTGATTTATTGGTGCAAGAAACAATGCTATCCTGCACTCTCTATATTCTAGCTAGACACAAGGAACTGCGGATGTTGAAATCTTGTGTAGAACACAGTGCTGGAGCACCTTGTATTTTGCTTGGGTAGTTTAAAACCCAATGATATGATCATTGAATTCTCTAAGTTTAGGTAACTACTGCAATTGTATAGGGCTTTGGTGAGACCACATCTGGAGTATTGTGCACAGTTTTGGTCTCCTAATTTGAGGAAGGACCTCCTTGTGATTGAGGCAGTGCAGCGTAGGTCCACGAGATTGATCCCGAGGATGGCGGGACTGTCATATGAGGATGGATTGAAAAGACTAGGCATTTATTCACTGGCGTTTAGAAGGATGAGGGGGGTCTTATAGCAACATATACAATTATAAAAGGACTGGACAAATGTTCCCAATGTTGGGCGAGTTCAGAACCAGGGGCCACGGTCTTAGAATAAAGGGGAGGCCATTTAAGACTGAGGTGAGAAAAAACATTTTCACCCAGAGAGTTGTGAATTTGTGGAATTCCCTGCCACAGAGGGCAGTGGGGGCCAAATCTCTGGATGGACATAAGAGAGAGTTTGATAGAGCTCTAGGGCTAATGGAATCAAGGTATATTGGGGAGAAGGCAGGCACAGGTTATTGATTGGGGACAATCAGCCATGATCACAATGAATGGCGGTGCTGGCTCGAAGGGCCGAATGGCCTCCTCCTGCACTTATTTTCTATGTTTTATTCTATGTTACTACAACCTGCTTGTGTAGAAAACTGTGCTGGAACACCTTATATTTTGCTTGGGTAGTTTACAACCTAGAGCTATGAACATTGAATTCTCTAATTTTAGGTAACTTATACAAACTCTCCTCTCTTTCTCCTTGTTTTCACCCCCCCCCCCCCCCCCTTGCCCTCCCCTTCCTCCACTAAGAGTTTGTTAACCAGTTCCACACTTCGCATTGATGCATTCCTCTTGGGATCACAGCCCCCGCCCCTTTCATCCTACAAGGATCCCAACCCGAAACGTGACCTGTCCATTTTTTCCAGAGATGCTGCTTGACCCCCTCAGTTGCTCCAGCACTTTGTGTCTCTCTTGGGTATAAGCCACCATCTACAATTCCTTTTTATTGCAATGCTGGACTTACTCAGTGCGTCAGGCAGCATCTTTGGAGGACGTGGGTAGGCGACGTTTCAGGTGACCCTTCTTCAAGGGTCCTAACCCAAAACATCAGCTATCTATGTCCTCCAGAGATTCTGCCGGACCAGCTGATTTACTCCTGCACTTTGTGTTCTATATTCTAGCTATTGATTTTCAATTGTGTTCCAGCTTGGTACAATTGGCAAACTCATGATATTTTGTTACATATATTTCATGCGTAAAACTTCCCACTCAAATGCTTAACTTGAAAATGATGGACGATTGGCAGAAATATTGGTGTTTTCAACCTGGTTCTAACTGGCAGCTTTGAGAAGCTTCAAGCATGTGCAAGGGTTGTCTAAATTTTGGTTTGTGTTCTTGTGTCGGATAAACTAAAATCAAATGCTATGCTGTATTTAATGTTCATTCAGAACAATTTGTATGAACAATCTATACCACTTTGTAACGTGGGTGAGAATAAAATGCACTAAGCAGTCAGTTTTATTTTTAAGCTGCATTCCTAACCACGTAGGAGAATAATGGCCATTGTGGTGTTGTGTAATGTCAACACTGATTTAACTCAACGTAGGTTAATTGGCTTTGGTAAAGATTGTAAATTGTCCCTGGTGTGCAGGATAGTACTGGTGTACGGGTTTCAGTGGTTGGCACTAGCTCGGTGGGTCGAAGGGCCTGTTTCCTCATTGTATCTCTAAATGAAGCTAAACTAAACTTGAACACAATCCCACAGGCCAGTTGACCTAAAAATAAGCCTTTTCGTTTTTTTTTGTTTTTGGAGATACAGCGTGGAAACAGGCCCTTCGGCCCACTGAGTCCTTGACTACCAATGATCACCCATACATTAGTTCTATCCTACGCACGTGGGGCAATTTACAGAAACCAATTAACCTATAAACCTGCACGTCTTTGGAAACCGGAGCACCCGGAGAAAACTCTGGTGCTGATCCAGTGGGACTTTTTAGAGACTTGGAAGTTGCAAGATGGCGCCGGCACGTGGTTCCAGAAGTGGATCCATTGTAGTCATGAACAGCCATGAACAGCATGACATGTCTGGATCTCATGCAGAACGAGCTCTTCGCCGTATCTCTTGTACTGGTGGCAATAAATAAACCAGTGAACCATTGAAGAGCCACAGAACTAGGGTAGAAGGAAGTCATTGTTAATCACATGAGTCTGTCAAAAGAAAAGAGTTTAGGACAGACTCGACGTGAAGTAGAAGGCTTTTAACAAGGACACAAAAGCTGACAGCCTTCATCACTGGTATCAACTTTTTATTCTGGATTTATTTCAATAATTTAATTTAAATTCCCCAGTTCGTGGTGGAATTCAAACCGTCGGTGGTCTAGCTTTTTGAATTCTAATCCAGTAATTAATTGTGATGCTATTTTAAACTCTGAAAAAAAAAATGTATATTGTAATTGATTTTGACATATGTGCCCGAACATCAGAATAGAGGGAAAACATGGGGGGCGTAAATGTTGCAAATTAATTGTGTTTTGATATGTTATCTCTGGGAAATAATTAATAAGTTGCATTCTTAAGTATTCAATATTTTTAACTTGGGTGGAATTCAAAACTGTACAAGTGTGCCAGAATATGGGTATTAGTTTAGTTTATTGTAATTTTTTGTTTTTAAATGTAGTTTATTGAATATTGCCATTGTAGTTTACTGAGGTACAATGAAAAGATTTTGCTGTCCAGTCAGTGAAAGGACTTTGCTGTCCGGTCAATAAAAAGACTGCATGATTACAATTGAGCCATCCACAGTGTACAGATACATGGTAGGCGGAATAGTGCAAGATAAACTCTGATTAAAGATAGTCCGAAGGTCTCCAATGAGGGATGGTAGCTCAGGACCGTTCTCTAGTTGTTGATAGGATGGTTCAGTTGTTTAAGAAGGAACTGCAGATGCTGGAAAATCGAAGGTAGACAAAAATTCTGGAGAAACTCAGCGGGTGCAGCAGCATCTATGGAGCGAAGGAAATAGGCAAAGTTTCGGGCCGAAACCCTTCTTCAACTCATCAGTCTGAAGAAGGGTTTTGGTCCGAAACGTTGCCTATTTCCTTCGCTCCATAGATGCTGCTGCGCCCCCTGAGTTTCTCCAGCATTTTTGTGTAGCTCGGATGGTTCAGTCGCCTGTTAACAGCTGGGAAGACACTTTCCCTGAAACTGGCTTTGCCACTAATATCTGGATCATTACAACAGTAGATATTCTTCATTCATTGATGCAGGTATTATTGCCAACTGAGCTTCCAGCTGCTGCGACAAGAGTATAAGTCTCCAAATGAAGTTATTTTGTTCTTCAATCTGACTGCTATCTTGGCCAACCTTTAGTGTTGCATGTCAGGCAGCAACTCAGGAGAACATGGATATGTGACATTTTGGGGTGGTCACCTATCCATGTTTTCCAGCGATGCTGCCTGACCCATTGAGTTACTCTTGTGGCATTTTGTGTCTATTTTTGTAAACCAGCATCTGCAGTTCCTTGTTTCTTCAGTGTTGCTGCTTGCATTTAAAAATAACGCTGCATTCTCAATGGTTTAATGGTTCTTTTTATTATCACGTGTATGAAGGTGCAGTGAAATTCTTTTTTTGTATACAGATCAGTTCGATTATTGCCATTCATATGTACAAACCCCAATTTAGTATGGAAAGCATAGAAACGTTGCATTGAGTCCATATTCAAGAACCGCAAAGTTTTGGCACCATTTTGAAAGGCCCAGCTGCAGCTATCCCGGGAGTCCTATTGCAGCCAACGTCCCCATCTAGATCATCCTGCAAACCTTTGCTCTCTCTTGTTCAACTGCCTTCAGCCTTCGTATCCCGGTGGTGCTTCCCACAGCCGACCATGAGGGCGTTACCTCCAGATTCAGGGACAATTTCTTCCCAGCTGTTATCAGGCAGCTGAACCATCCTCTCAACAACTAGAGAGCGGTCCTGAGCTACTATCTATCTCATTGGGAACCCTTGGGCGATCTTTAATCTGCCTTCACTGGATTTGCACTCGACGTTAATCCCTTTATCATGTATCAGTACACTGGATGGCTCAATTGTAATCATGCAGTGTCTTCCGCTGACTGGATAGCACGCAACAAAAGCTTTTAATTGTACCTTGGTACACTTGAAACTAAACTAAACTAAAGAAGGCAAGACCCCTGGTTCTTACTGGCCCTTTGTCCAGCATCTGTTGCTGTTTTCGGTCTGCGGAACGAGCAGGAGACAAGCCTCGGACACGGCTCCCGCTCGAGGTGGGTTCCGTGGTGGGCGAGCCAATGCCCGCAGCCTGTTGGGGGCTTCTGCCGCTGTGGCCTGGGGCTTTAAAAATTACATTGCATGAAGCATTCAAAATGGTTTCTTCAAGCTTAACATATCTTCAGCTATAGACTTTAGAGGTACAGCGTGGACACAGGCCATTCGGCCCACCGAGTCTGTGCCGACCCGTGATCACCTCGTACACTTGTACGTTCCTACACAATAGGGATGATTTGCATTTTTACCGAAGCCAATCAATTATCCTACCTGTACATTTTCGGAGTGTGGGGGGGAAACCGGAGCACCAGGAGAAAGCCCATGCGATCACAGGGAGAACGTACAAACTCCATACAGACAGCACTCATAGTTGGGATCGAACCCGTGTCTCTGGCACCGTGAAGCAGAAAGGTGAGGGAGGAAACTCTTCTGCAGTTGTATAGAGCTCTGGTGAGACCACATCTGGAGTATTGTGTACAGTTTTGGTTTCCTAATTTGAGGAAGGACATCCTTGTGATTGAGACAGTGCAGTGTAGGTTCACGAGATTGATCCCTGGGATGGCGGGACTGTCATATGAGGAAAGATTGAAATGAAGGCTTGTATTCACTGGAGTTTAGAAGGATGAGGGGGGATCTTATAGAGACATATAAAATTATAATAGGACTGGACAAGCTAGATGCAATAAAAATGTTCCCAATGTTGGGCGAGTCCAGAACCAGGGGCCACAGTCTTAGAATAAAGGGGAGGCCATTTAAGACTGAGGTGAGAAAAAACGTTTTCATCCAGAGAGTTGTAAATTTGTGGAATTCCCTGCCACAGAGGGCAGTGGAGGCCAAATCACTGGATGGATTTAAGAGAGAGTTTGATAGAGCTCTAGGGGCCAGTGGAGTCAAGGGATATGGGGAGAAGGCAGGCACGGGTTATTGATAGCGGACGATCAGCCATGATCTCAATGAATGGCGGTGCTGTCTCGAAGGGCCAAATGGCCTCCTCCTGCACCTATTTTCTATGTTTCTATGAAAGATTTAATAGAAAACAGAGGGGTAACATTGTCACACAGTGTGGTGGGTGTATGGAATGAGCTGCCGAAGGAGTTGGTTGAAGCAGGAACTTTAACACCATCTAAGAAACATTTGGACAAGTACATGGATGGGACAGGTTTAGAGGGATATGGGCCAAACACCGGCAGCTGGGACGTGTATATGCGGCATGTTGGTCGGTGTGGGCAAGTTGGGCCGAAGGGCCTGTTTCCACTCTGTAGGACTCCATGGTTTCCAGTCCATTCAATTGGGAATGTGGGAAGCAGTATTAAGTTAGGGTGATTCTCTGAGCTCTGAACGCACAACAAGAACGAGATTGGATATTTATTTTGTGTTTGCCCTTGGCACTGTGATTGGAGGCAGATATCTTACAGCGCATTTAGTCAGTATTTGTCTGACATCTGCTCCTGATGGAGCCATGGAAGGAATTGGCTGTAACGTTGCGATCCTGCAAAGCACAACCTCTTTGTTATAAACTCGTGCTTGGCTGTCATTGCTCAGTTGAACGAGGCCAGGTACGATGCCGCGCATCCCTTATCTGTCGAACGGAGCAGTCAGTTGCAGGATCAGATACATTTTACATCCCCCAAAACAAAGTACCTCGAAAGGCGTGGAGATAATAACATTTCGGCCGTGTTCCCGCAGCTTTGACTGTGATGTCTGAAAACTGAATCGCCTTCCTGTGTGTCACGCTATTTACTTTCAAGGTTACCTGAATATTTCATGTTGATATGTGAGTTCAGTTTATTGTCCCGTGTACCGAGGTACAGTGAAAAGCTTTTGTTGCGTGCTAATCACTCAACGGAAAGACAACACATGATTCAAATCGTGCAATCCGCAGTGTACAGATGCACGATAAAGGGAATAGCCTGAATAACGTTTAGTGCAAGATACAGTCCGATCAAAGATAGTCCGAGGGTCTCCAATGAGGTAGATAGTACCTCAGGTCCGTTCTCTAATTGTTGGTAAGATAATTTAGTTCCCTGACAACAGCTGGGGAAAGTCGCTGAATCTGGAGGTGTGCGTCTTGCACCCCATGTGCATCTCTTGCCTGATGGGAGAAGGGAAAAGAGGCAGCGGCCGGAGTGAGACTCGTCTTTGTTTAATGTGAACACATTGTAGCATTATTTTGGTCTTGTGGGATTAGATTAGTGATATTCCTTTGCTCGTTTGCAAATGTGTAATCACCTATATATATATCGGAATACATATTGGAGTATTTTTATGCCAATTTGTGAGGAACATGAGACTTGTGTGCAATACAGAGCTTAGAGACACAGTGCGGAAACAGGCCCTTCGGTCCACCGAGTCAGCGCTGACCAGCGATCACCACGTACACTGGCACTGCCGTACATGTTAGGGACAATTTTACCGAAACCAATTAACCTACAAATCTGTACATCTTTGGAGTGTGGGAGGAAACCAGAGCAAACCCACAACTACGTACAAACCCACAACATACAAACGATGTAGTCAAGATCAAACCCGGACCTCTGGTATCATAAGGCAGCAACTCTACCACTGCGCCACTGGGCTGCCCCTCTTCCATACTTTGCAGTCACTCATGAAACACAAGTATCTGAGAGTCGCACACTGTACCAAAACAAGTAGGTATTACTATCATTGGCAGAAATGAAATTGTCAGTGGTGTTTCAATACTTCAGTAACTCACTGTTGACTCCAGATGATGAATAGTCCAGTCAGGGAAAACTTTCCAGTTATGCAGTTACCCGGTGGCAATCCTGCACAGCTATTAATAATGAACCACAAGCATTAACAAGCTCATGTTTTTACTTTATATGCACTTGTCAGTCAGGATCATAGGATTTCAAGTACACTGTTCTAGCATTTCCAGTGCTGCTTTTTTATGTTGGTTGAATTTTTTTGCATTACAACCCAGACAAAATACAGAAAGTGGTGTTGGCTGTCTCCATAGATGGAGCCACAAGGCTTGGCTTGTGTAAACTTAGTCATGCAGCATTGAAACAGTCCCTTCAGCCCAACTTGCCCACGCTGACCAACATGCCTCATCGACATTAGCCCCACCTGCCCTCGCTTTAACAGTAACTCTTTAGATCTATCCTATCCATGTAGCAATCCTTGATTTCATAAGTTCATACGTGATAGGAGCAGAGTTACGCCATTCACCCCTTCAAGTCTACTCCATCATTCAATCATGGCTGATCAATCTCTCCCCCCTAACCCCATTCTTGTGCCTTCCCCCCATACTAATCAATAATCTATTAATCTCTTCCATAAAATATTCATTGACTTGGCATCCTCAGCCTTTGTGGCAATGAATTGTCACCACCCTCTGACTAAAGGGATTTCTCTTCATCTTCCTAAAAGAATGTTCTTTTATTCTGAGGCTGTGCCTTCTGGTCCTAGACTCCCCCACAAGGAATGGACAGTCTGAAAGGATTTTAAAAGGAAACTGAATGGATAAACAATTTAGAGTGTAACCAAACTGAATTTTGACAGCGCTCAAGCCTGCTTTATTATTCAAGGCTCATCTAATTGTATAGATTTAAGGTGAGATGGGACAAGTTTAATAGATCAAGGGGGGAAATTTTCACTCGGGTGGGCCTATGGAGTGAGTTGCAAAAGGAGGTAGCTGAGGCAGATGCTATAACTACATTTAAAAAATACTTATACTGTTACATGAATAGGAAAGCTTTAAGGGGATATGAGCCAACTTTGACTAGCTTAGATGGGGTATCTAGTTTTACATGGACGAGTTGGGCTGAACAGCCTGTTTCCACGCTGTATGTCTATGGCACTCTCTTCCTGTGCTGCTCATCAGGCATCTGTCCCAATTGGTCTTAAAACTATTCAAGACTCTGCTTACAATGCCCTTTGAGGAAGTGCGTTCCAAAGAATTGAGAGAAAACGTTGCCGCATCTATCTTAAATGGATTACACCTTATTTTTTAATTAGGTTAACCAGAATTAACCAGAACCACCCAGAACTACCCTCTCGGAGTCATAGTCATATAGTGTGGAAACAGGAGCTGAATTAGGCCATTTGGCCCATCGAGTCTACTACGTCATTCAATAGTAGCTGATCCATCCTTCCCTCTCAACCCCATTCTCCTGCCTTCTCCCAAACATATCTTGTATGTTTCACTGCAAAAAATAGCCTTTCTCCTGAGGAATTAAAAAAAAATTAGTAGGACCCTAAAGCAGATTTACATATTTCTCCTCAACCTTTTCCCCCAATGGTGAGTGCCATAGTGAAATGTCTGAAGTTAACCAGCTAATTGGAAACATTACAGAGTCATACAATGTGGAAACAGGCCCCTCACTCAACTTGTCCACACCAACCAACTAACATGCCATCTACACTAGTCCAACTTGCCTATGTTTGACCCATAACCCTCTAAACCAATCTTAACCATGTACCTGTCCAAATGTATCTGAATGATTATGATAATATCTGCTCAACTACCTCCTCCGGCAGCTCGTTCCATATATCCACCACCCTTTGTATAAAAAAAAGGTTGCCCCTCAGGTTCTTATTACACACGCATGCACGCACGCACGCACGCACGCACACACACACATACACACAAAAATCCTCTGGTTCTCAATTCCTCTTCTCTGGGTAAAAGCTTGTGTATTTACCCAATCTATACCACTTCTTACACCTCTATAAGATCACCCTTCATCCTCCTGCATTCCAAGGAATAAAATCCGAACCTGGTCAACCTCTCCCATAGGTCTGGCCCTCGAGTCCTAGCAACATCCAGGTAAATCTTCTCTGCACCCATTCCAATTTGACAACACCATTCCTATAACACGGTGACCAAAACTAAACACAATACTCTAAATGTGGCCTCACCAACATCTTATATAACTGTAACATGACCTCACAACTTCTATAATACTCAGACTGATGAAGGTCAATGTGCCGAAAGTCGCCTTGAACAGCCTTTCTACCTCTGACGCCACTTTCACAGAACTTTGTATGTGCAGAGAGACCCTTGTTTCTTTCATATGATAAAAAGCATAAATTCACAACACACATCTTCCTGACAATGATTCCTTTGTGCCTAAATGATCACCTCTATCTTGCAATGTCTACGAGATCCAAATCTTGAATTAAACACAACGTCAGCACAGCTACACAGAAGTGTTTCATTCAGCATTATTAAAGAGGGCATGGTGGCTCAGCGATCGAGTTGCTGCTTTACAGTGTCAGAGACACGGGTTCGATCCTGATTACAGGTGCTTCTGCCTGGAGTTTGCACATTCTCCCCGTGACCTGCATGGGTCATCTCCAGGGGCGCTGTTTTCCTCCCACACTCCAAAGAAATACAGGTTTGTAGACTAATTAGCTTGGTTAAATTGACGCTGGTGTGTGTAGAATAGTGTTAGTATGCGGGGAGCGCTGGTTGGCGCTGACTCGGTGGGCCGAAGGACCTGTTTCCGCACTGTATCTCGGAACTGAACTGAACCCGTAACTCGAGGGTGCAGGAGGCACCACTTGGTTTTGTCTGTCTTCCATTGGGTGGACTTGGCAACAGTATATCACTAGGATAAACACACGGTGTTGCAGTAACTCAACATGTCAGGCTACACCTCTGGAGAAAAAGGATGGGTGACATTTCTGGTCGGGACCCTTCTTCGGACTGTAAGTAGGGGGTGGTGGGGTGGAGGTGAAGAGCTGGAGGCAAGTAAAGACAGAATCAATTAGGGGCAACCACAAATGATCTCAGGCAGGGCGTTGTCTGGTAGGTCCATTGTTGACGAGGGAAGGTGTGATCTCAAGAGAAACAATGTGGAGAACTATGGAACTGGAAAAACAATTAGGGTGGAGTAAGAGGGCAAGGAGGGGAGGGGAAACGGCAACCAATCTTATTCTCCAGATGTGCTGCCTGACCTGTAGAGTTATGCCCGCACTTTGTGTCTATCTTTGGTGTAAATCAGCATCTGCAGTTATTGTATTTCCACAAAGGAAATCCCTTCTGGATCAGTGATTTATCACTTAAAGGGTTAGTAAAAATATTAATTAAGTGGCTATCTAGCTGAACCCAAAAAGGAATAGCTAAGCTTTTCAAAACTGTGAGCTGTCAGTGACAACTCTCACGTGGTGTAATTCAAAGTTTCAATGTTTTCACTTGAGCTGAACTGTAAGACCCATTTCTTCCTAGAACAAGAGAAAGGACAGGTCGACATCAGCACAGACTGTTCAGTCGACCCATGCATTCCATCTATTCCACAAAGGGATTAATGACAGATTTTGAATGGGAGCTGTGGGTGCAATTTAGGTGTCAAAAAAGGTGTTTGTGTGGCACTGGATATGCCAAAGAAAACAATGTTTTGTGGGTACTGTTTGTGCGCTACTCATTCCATTCAAAAGTAAACAAGTCAAGATTCAAGAATGTTTTATTGTCATGTGTCCCATACAGAACAATTAAATTCTTACTTGCAGCAGCCGACAGAATATGTAAACATAGTACTCTGTAAACAATATAATAAATGAGAAAAAAACGTTTTCGCTTTCACACACAGACACTGCAAAAAGACAAAACCAGTGGCCCCAAATCTGTGCAGTTCAGAGCTTATTTGGAGGTTGGAGGTTTCAGGCTCCTATATCATCTTTCCGATGGCAGGAGTGAAACGAGAGCGTGGCCAGGGTAGTGTGGGTCTTTGATGGTGCTGGCTGCCTTTTTTGAGGCAGAGACTCTTGTAAATCCCATATAATGGCCATAAACATACCATTACCCAGTAACTGTGCAATTTTATATCTCTGCCCTTTTAGCACTTGATGCCCATTTAACCTCCTAATATTCAGTGGGGTTAAGCACATATTTAGAGGTAGGATGTTGTTAAACTGGAAAGACTGCAGAAAAGATTTGCAAGGATGTTGCCAGGACTCGAGGGACTGAGCTATAGGGAGAGATTGAGCAGGCTGGAACTCTATTCCTTGGAGTGCAGGAGGATGAGGGGTGAACCTGTAGAGGTGTATAAGATCATGAGAGGAATAAATAGGGTAGAGAAAAACTACATGGTCACGGGGAGAATGGACAAACTCCATACACACACACCATAGTCAGGATCAAACCCGGGTTTCTGGCGCTGTGAGGCAGCAACTCTACTGCTGCAGCATTGTGCCTGGTGGAAGTCACCAGACTTACATTGGATGGCCTGTGAGATGATTGGCATTGATCTTATAGAGGTGTATAAAATCATGAGAGGTGGACGCACAGAGCCTCTTGCCCAGAGTGGGGGAATCGAGAACCATAGGTTTACAGTGAACGGGGAAAGATTTTATAGCAATCTACGGGGTAACTTTTTCATGCAAAGGGTGGCGGGTGTATGGAATGAGCTAGTAGGAGATAGTTGAGGCAAGGACTATGGCAACATTTAAGAACAAATTGGACAGGTACATGGATAGGAGGCTTAGAGGGATATGAGCCAAATGCAGGCAGATGGGGCTAGTATAGATGGGGCATGTTGGTCGGTGTGGGCAAGTTGGGCTGAAGGGCCTGTTTCCACACTGGATGACTATAAACATCTGTAGACTACCATCTCGGTAGCTGGCCAACTGATTCATTGAACAAGGCCCCATCAGACTGGTGACGGTGAACTCACAAACATGTCTCCCTCTATACTGTCAGATGTGGTTTATTAAGTAGCACTTAACTTGAGAAGACGTTGGGTTCCAGTCCCGCGCTGGGATTATGCATGTAAGAATTTAAAGCTGGCATTCCACCTAGTACTGCCAGGCCATCTGAGGTACCAACCCCGAATTTATAATTCAGATGGAAGCAAAAGATCGCAATGGTTCTCCTTTGATCTCAGTGACCCTGGGCCACTATTGATCATTCATACATAATTCTTGAAACAGATTAGCTGGTATCACTGCAGTGCTATAAGTGGAAGATTGTCAAGTGCAAATTGGCTGACGCTTTCACTATGTTCTAATAATGACTACGCTTCACTGCATGGGAAAATCTTTGGGATATCCTGAAAGGGAAGGGCACACCATGAATAATAATATTATTCCAATTATTTTATTGTCATGTGTACCAAAGGTACAATGGAGTACATTTTTTGCATATAGTTCAGTGCAATTATTGGCAATCCTGGATTTTTGACATATTGGCCTTCATCAATCAGAGTATTGATTTTGGCACAGTCAGAGTACTAAATATAGAAGTTACGAGATCATGTTGCAGATCTATAAGACGTTGGTGAGGACACATTTAGAGTATTGTGTTCAGTTTTGGGCACCATGTTATCGGAAAGATGTTGTCAAGCAAAGAATATTTATGAGGATGTTACCAGGACTCGAAGGCCTGAGCTATAGGGAGAGGATGCACACGTTAGGACTCTATTCCTTGAAGCACAGGAAGATCAGGGGAGATCTTATGGAGGCGTACAATATCATAAGAGGAAAAGATAAGGTAGATGCACAGAGTCTCTTGTGCAGAGTAGGGGAAACGAGAACCAGAGGATGTAGGTTTAGGGTGAGGGGATAACTTTTTCACACACAGTGTAGTAGGTGTATAGAATGAGCTACCGGAGGAGATAGTTGAGGCAGGTACTATTGCAATGTTTTAAGGATTTAGATAGGTACAAGGATAGGACAGGATTAAAGGGATATGGGCATAACCCAGGCAGGTGGAACTCGTGTGGATGGGAAATGTTGGCCAGTATGGGCACGTTGGGCCGAAGGGCCTGTTTCCATGCTATAAGACGCTATGACTATGACTATAATTATCCCATGTATGGAAACGGACCACTGAGTGCACATGCAATAGTTGCCAGAATTTGTTGCAGCTGGCCATAAAGGCCCATTGCAACCATCACCTCATTTGGATCGCCAGCGAGCTGCCCTTCTCCTCTCTGGGCAATCAGCCTTCATGCCCTGGGTGGGCTCCTCCCTCAAGCGACCTTGAAGGTGTGGAAGGTTACACCCCCCTGTTCTCCCACAAGTCCAGCGTCCACCTATCCATGTTCTTCAGAGATGCTGCCTGACCCGCTGAGTTACTCCAGCACTTTGTGTCTTTTTGGGGCAACGTTTCCAATTGAATCCCATGATTTGTGGAGATGCGAACATACAACATGCTTTCTCTCTCAATGCATATGTAAGGGAATTCATATTGTAATGTAGGCTGGGCTGTTGGTCTAATTGACTAGAAATGGATGTTGCATTGTTTGATAAAGTATCATTAGGCAAGTATCAATAGAAGAGATTGCCTTGTCGGTTTCCAAAGCCAATCTCTTAAGTGATCTCCTACTGTGAACTCGCAGACTGCATTTGTTGGACTAGATAACTTTGTTCAGTTCTCTGTTTGCATTTTGTTTAATATTTTCATTTTTTATTTTTAATCCTGTTAGATCCAAATGTTTGTTGTAGGTCTTCTTTTATGTGGGGGGAGGGGAAGGGGGAAACTTTATTTCTGCGGTTCTCCTCCGAATTGCATCTTCGTCCTCTCAGCGCGGCCTACCATCGGACTGGACCGGCGTTTCCTGCCGGGACCGGCCGGGACTACAGCTTCGGTGGCGGCACAGCGCTGGGACACCGACACGGAGCAGGCGATGCCTTACCCGGTCGCCGTGCAGGAAGCTCCGGAGTGCTGTGACCGCCGACTCCAACATCGAGGTGGGATTCGAGATTGCCAGAGTCGGAGCTCCAAACCAGCGCGGCCATGAGGACTTCGGGTGCCGCGGTGTCCGGGGAGGGAGCGGCCGCTCCAGCCATCTCCAAGCCGCTGAGGACTTTTCACCCGACGCCAGTGTTCTATCTTCACGGCAGGTGGGCCTATAACATTGGGCCGCTGTTGCGGCGACTGGCTGCGGACGCCTCGCACAGGCCTCGGGTGGTCTAGGAGGAGAAGGAGGACTGGACCTTTTGGTGCTTTCCCTCGCAGTGGAAAGTGTTGATTCTACTGTGGGGGGATGTTCATGTTTAATTCTATGGTTTATTGTGTCTTTTTTCTTCTTCTTTTATTTTTCTGGATGTATGGTAATCTAAATTTTTTCTCTGTAAAGCACTTTGGCTTCAACATGATTTGATTTAAAAGTGCTATATAAATATAAATTACTAAATTGCTTACTAATATTTTTCACACAAACTTTTTTTTAAAAGAGTGATTTGTCAAATTCCATTGGGGTGAATTTCCATTAACAAAACCGCCATAACGTGGGGCAGATGTGCTCATGAGCCCATTTTGGGGGTTATTAGAGTTTCTGAATATTTGGGATTATTGATTTTGGCCTCCATGGAATTTGAATGAGCCCCTCATGATGACAACAGTTCCCTGTGAGAAAAGGTACCCAAGTGCTAAGAAAATATTTGTTGTTTTTAGTGTGTAGGAAGGAACTTCAGGTGCTGATTTAAAACAAATATAGACACAAAAAGCTGGAGTAACTCAGCGGGACAGGCAGCATCTCTGGAGAGAAGGAGCGGGTGGCGTTTTGGGTCGAGACCCTTCTTCAGTTATTCTGAGTTACTCTAGCAATTTGTGTCTATTCTCATTGTTGATTGTAGTGGCTCTTAGAATGGTTACCAGGGAGCATGTATCTGATGTGCTGGATGAGTGGGAAGTCATGACAAAGAAACACATAACTTTGTTATCTTGAGGAATGTCTGGCCTAGATAGTTGCTGTGTCCAAGATCCCACAGTATTGTAACACAGAGAAACTCGTTCACGTCGCTTTCATCTATTTTCATGAAGTTTTCAGCCGTGTGACTCACGAAACTCTGATAACAAAGTCAGAGTGAGGAACCCAATGTTTCAATCTTGAATTTTTATCTACGTTTTTGATTCAATATCTGTATCAGAGGCGGAAAAAAGGCACATTGATCAGATTGCCGATAGATATTCATTGTACTTATACCTCAGATTGTACTTTGGGTGGCGCCATGAGCAGCAGTCGGAGCCACACTGGACACTGTGCCACTGCTTTCTGCAGCTTTAGTTAAGTTTAGTTTAGAGATACAGCATGAAAACAGGCCCACCGAGGCACGTCTATCATCGATCACCCGTTCACGCTAGTTCCATGATGTCCCACTTTTTTTATCCACTCCCTAGACACCAGGGGCAAATTAGAGGGCAATTAACCTGCAAACTTGCTGCACAGCAGTACAGTTGCTGCCTGACAGTGCCAGAGACCCGAGTTCGATCCATACTACGGGTGCTGTCTGTGCAGAGTTTTACGTTCCCACTGTGACTGCGTGGATTTTTTTCCAGGTGCTCCAGTTTCTTCCCGCTTTCTGAAGATGTGCAGGTTTGTAGGTTAATTGACTGCTGTAAACTGTCCCTCGTGAGTCGGATAGGGTGTAGGTGGTCATTGGTTGCCAAGGACTCGATGGGCCATGGGGCCTGTTTCCGTGCAGTATCTTTAGACTCAACTAAATTAAACACAGGGCAAACGTGCAAACTCCACACCCACAGCATCCTGGGTCTCTGGCACTGCAAGGTTGCAGCTCTACCCGCAGCACCACTGTGCCACCCAAGATTGTAAGTAGAATTATAAGTAGGCTCGCCTGACCGACTGTGAATTGGTAGAGCACGGACCTCCCTACTGTCCTACCATCTACTGAGCAGGAGTAGAACTCATGGACCTTGGAACCTGCATAACCATTTGGTAAAATCAGCTGAATTTCGGGGTGGAAGATTGCAACCTTCACGTGGTCCGCCCTGTTTCGACTAATGCAATCAACTCGACGTGCACAAACGGAAGATCAAATAGAACAAGTTGTCCAACAGCTTTAGGCTGTGCACGCCACACGAAAGAAGAAGAAGAAGCTGAATTTCCGCTCGTATCACCATTTTCTTTGCATTCCCCACATAACCAGAAACCCATTGATCTTTCTTTTGACTGAACCCAGAACCAGCCCTCTGTGAAGATCATCCCAAAGATTTGAGGGAAGAAATTTTAGTTACTGCCGGAAGCAGATGTCCAAATAACTTTAGAGATCCAGCGTGGAGGCAGGCCCTTCGGCCCACCTACCCCCACGCTGACCAACGATTACATGCGACAAACTAGGAACAATTTACAGTTTGCGGAAGCCAATCAACCTACAAATATGTACATCTTTAGAGTGTGGGAGGAAACCGGAGCACCTGTGGGAAACTCAAGCGGTCACAGGGAGAAGGTACAAACTCCATACACACAGCACTCATGGTCAGAATTGAACCCGGGTGTCTGGCGCTGTATGGCAGCAATTCTACTGCTGCACTACTGTCCATCCTCTGCAGAGTATTTTTTGAGGCTTTAGTTTAGTTTATTGTCACCCGAGGTACAATTCTTATTGTGTGCAATCCAGTTTTATCTCTGCTTCTTTGGAAGCAAATGTACATGCAGCCTGTTTATTGTCAATGCCTTGCCTTGTTTGCAGAGAGGCAAGTGTTGTCATTGAATGTGCTCTCCGATGTGTCCCAAATAGAGAAACCCAGAGTTAATATATATTTCTCCATGCTGTGGTTAGTAGATTGATACAAATTTGGTTGCATTTTTCATTGGGTTGTGCTGCTTACAATTCTCGATAGGATGCTTTTGTTTTGCCAAGCAAGGGCACAAAGCCAAGCTTCTAAACTCTAATGAGCAGCAGTCGGTATTCTGCTTCAACTTGCAGGAAGGTAGTGGATCTGGATCACTAACTCCACAACAATGTGTTTGGCAGTAGAAGATTCTAACAAGGTTAATTCTCCATAACAAATACCAGCCTTTTAACTGTTGACATTGACAATTCCAAGTACATAGTAGGTAGATCAGTACAACACAGAACAGACACTTCAGCCCACATTGTGCCAAGCACGATCTTCTCTGCCTGCGTGTGATCTATACACCTCCAATCCTTGCACATTCATTTGTCTGTCTCAAAGCCCATTAAACGTCACTACCTACACTTCCCAGGTGACGATATTCTTCAGTTCACTATTTTATTCATTGACACATTATCAAGAAATAGATTCATAAAGTATTGCAGCTTCAAGGTAACTTTGCTGAAACTTTGAACTTTCAGGATATTCAAAAAAACTAGGCAGCCTTGTCCCCAGAGACACATGGTTCAAATAACACAACCATTTCAGGTATTTTATATTTCTGAAGCATGGCGATGTATATTGCCTGATCAGAACACAAATGCATGGCTTCATCTTTTGCTTTGTCCATAGATTGTTCGTGTTTTTAAAAGCTAAAATAGGATTAATAGGCATGTTTCAATCAATACCATGTTGAAACATGTTTTGACTTGTTCTCAGAAGTCTCAAGAAGGGTCTCGAACCGAAACGACACCAATTCATTTTTTCCAGAGATGTTGCTTGACCCGCTGAGTCACTCCAGGTTTTTGGGTCTAACTACCTGTTCTCTCCATTTGTCTAGCCTCAGTTTCCTGGATTTTGTTTGTTTATAGCTTCAGTTATGTTATCTTTAAATCTAAATTTTATTAATCTTAAGAAGGGTCCCGACCCGAAATGTCACTTATCCTTTTCCTCCAGAGATGCTGCAATGTTTCAGAAGCAATGACAGGTCCATGGATTGGACCGGTTTAGATGGATATGGGCCAAATGTATGCAGGTGGGACTAGTGTGGATGGGACACGTTGGTCAGTGTGGGCAAGGTGTGCCGAAGGGCCTATGTCCACACTTGTGTGACCCTGTGACTGTGGATTTGCTCAGGTTGGCAGAGGAACATCCTTGGAAGAGTCTAGAGTACACTGAGTCTCTGTGTCTGGATGTTAATGGAGTCTGGATGCAAAAAGCAGCAGGTGTGTGAGATAATGCAATCAAACCAATTTCACCTCTACTGCCCCACCTGAGATGGTCAGCAGATGCCTCAACAAGTTTGACAGTCACCTCAAAAACCAACAGGACTGGTAGAAATAAGTAAGTGATCCTCACTTTAGACTGGAGAGATGCTGCGCAGAAACAGGCCCTTCGGCCCACCGACTCTGCACTGACCAGCGATCACCCTGTGCACTAGCACTATCCTACACACTAGGGACAATTTACAATTTTATTTTACCAAAGCCAATTAATCCACAAACCTGTATGTTTTGGAGTGTGGGAGGAAACAGGAACACCCTGAGAAAACCCACGTGGTCACCGGGAGAACGTACACTCTGTGCAGACAGCTCCCGCAATCAGGATCAAACCAGTGTCTCTGGCGCTGTAAGGCAGCAACTCTGCCGCTGCACCACTGTGCTGCCTCCAAGGGACTCGACTCCAAGGGACTGCATAAGAATGTGGTGCCAGTACATAGGGGCCCCTCTTGTTTCCCAATTGTTCCATCGAATGAGTTGGAACAAGCTTATTTTGTGTGTTTATCCACTCAGAAATATCGCCGGCATACCTTTCACTCAGTGCGCCAAAGAAACTTAAAAAGAAACCAAGAGGCACCCTGTTTTGTGTTCTGACCTGTGAACTTTCTCACCCAATAGCGATTAAGCCCTGACCCCCCAGACCTCTTTAAGCTACTTTGCAACATTAAGCACTTAAAGCGCAAATTTAATAGGCGAGTTGGATTAGTAGAGAAGCATCTCCGCCTTGATCCAGACCCCCGACTGATGCCGCTAATCTCATGCGCAAGTAAATCTGGAGAGTCAAACAGAAATGTGTGACTCTTGGATGTTGAAATGACACTCTCACGGAGTGGATTAGAAATCCAAAACGCAACAAATTATCTGGATTACTTCTCCAGCTGTCTAGTCAGAAAGTCAGATGAGATTTGATGGCGGCAATTACTGGACGTGACACGTAGGGGTGAGGTTAATGACGTGAAATAAAAATGCCAAATTGTGCAAATACTGTTGGTGAGAGACAGGCCCGAGGAAGTTGGAATGGTTTCACTTTATTAGACTAGCCAGCAACAAGTGGACCGATTGCCAGTCCATTATGCAGAAGTATCGGCCTCTCGATCTTTGTCTAAAGCTCTGTCATCGTTTTTTAATCTTGTGATTGTTTTCAGTTATTTCCCTGATGGTTTCATTGAATTAATTCATGGGTGCTGACAGACTAAGGTTCCATGGCTACCTCATACTAAACACAATTGACATCAGTGCCACACACTACTGCACAACCTGGGACAACTGAGACAACTGCGGGGACTATTGCTATGTTTGTGAAACTATTAGACAGGTACATGGAATAGGCAGGTTTTAGATGGATCTGGGCCAAACACAGGCAGGTGGGTCTAGTGTACCTGAGACATATTGGTCGGTGTGGGCAAGTTGGTCTGAATGGCCCGTTTCCGCGCTGTATGACTCTGACTCTATAACTGCATGGGTTTTCTCCGGGATCTCCGGTTTCCTCCCACACTCCAAAGACGTACAGGTTTGTAGGTTAATTGGCTTGGTCTATGTGTAAATTGTCCCTAGTGTGTGTAGGATAGTGTTAATGAGCAGGGATCGCTGGTCTGCATTGGCTCGGTGAGCCAAAGTGCCTGATTCCACCCTGTATCTCTAAATTAAACTAAACTAAACAAAGGATAAGAGAATGGATGTATTTTTTAAATCTGTCAGTTTGGGGGATATTATAACGATGGCCAATGCGCTGTGAAATGAAAACTGACATTTTGCTTTAGTTTTTGGTGAGAAATACAGAATACTTACCGAATAGTGAAAGGCCTGGATAGAGTGAATGTGGAGAGGATGGTTCCACTAGAGGGAGAATTTAGGACCAGGGGCCATATCCTCAGACTAAAAAGACGTACCTTCAGAAAGAAGATAAGGAGGAATATCTTTAGTCAGAGGTTGGAGAATCGGTGAAATTCATTGACACAGATGGCAGTGGAGGCCAAGTCAATAGATATTTTTAAGGAGGACATTGACAGATTTTTGATTAGTACAGGTGTCAGGGGTTTTGGGGAGCAGGCAGGAGAATGGGGTTGAGAGGGAAAGATAGATCAACCAATATTGAATGGTGGAGTAGATGTGATGGCCTAATTTTACTCCTATGACTTATGAACTTATGGAATACAGCATGGAAATAGCCCCTTCGGCTCACAGAGCCCACACCGACCTGTTCACAATAAGTTACTGCACTTTCTCATCCACTCCCTTCATACTTTACAGAAGCTAATTAACCTACAAACCCACATGTCTTTGGAGATGTGGGAGGAAACCAGAGCACCTGGAAGAAACCCACGAGGTCACAGGGAGAATATGCAAATTCCACACTGCCAGCACCTGATTGTATCAACCAATATGTCTCAGGTACACTAGACCCACCTGCCTGTGTTTGGCCCAGATCCATCTAAAACCTACCTATTGAATCTGGGTCTCTGTCGCTGTGAGATGGCACCTCTACCCGCTGCACCAATGTGCTGCCCTGTTAAAAAGGATGAAAACCTTCAACAATGCTGAGATCTTTCAACATAACTATTTCTCTGGCAAGGAGGGAAGTATCATAAATAAGTTATCCAGCAACAAACCACCAGCATTACCTGTTGCTTTTGCTTACTGATTTTTGTAATGGTTCATTCAACAATAATTTGGTGGCGGAGATGGCTTTTCTGTGTATAGCAGTCACCACCTTGTATGCTTCTCTCACTGGTCTCATTTTTCAAAGGAAAGAGCTTGTCCGGCTGAAAAGAGTACTCTTGTTTAACATCTTTTGGCAGGTTGAGTTTCGTATATGTGCAGGTGTAATTCACTGGCTTAGCTACTGAGTACTCCTGTGCATGCCACATCCATGGGAGGCAAGCCAATAACCCAATAGTTTCCAGTGGAGATATTTTCATAAGTTCATAGGTTGTAGGAGCAGCAGTAGGCCATTCGGCCCATCAAGTCTACTCCACCATTCAATCATGGCTGATCTATCTTTCTCTCTCAACCCCATTCTCCTGCCTTCACCCCATAACCCCTGACATCCTTATGAATCAATAATCTGTCAATCTCCACCTTAAAAATATTATTTTACTTGGCCTCCACAGTCACCTGTGGCAATGAATTCCACAGATTTACCACCCTCTGACTAGAGAAATTCCTCCTCATCTTTCTAAAGGTACACCCTTTTATTCTGAGGCTATGGCCTCTGGTCCTAGACTCTCCCACTAGTGGAAACATCCTCTCCACACCCACTCTGTCCTGACCTTTCACTATTTGGTTAGTTATAATGAGGTCGCCCTCATCCTTCTATACTCCTGCGAGTACCGGCCCAGTGTGGTCAAATGCTCCTCATACGCTAACCTAATCATTCCTGGGATCCTTCTCTCACACCTCCTCTGGACCCCCTCCAACACCAGCACATCTTTCCTCACATATGGGGCCCAAAACTGCTCACAATGGGGAATATTCTCCCTGCCCAGCTTGAGATGTGCAGAATGCATGCGCAATGTTTATGTTTCCCTTGGAACTACCTCTCACACAAGGTCTCCAATAGTTTGCCGAACAAAAGACTTAATTGTTTGCTTTCTCGATTGGCTTTGCCGCACTCAAAAGACAACTCGCAAGATTCGCTGATTGTGCAAACAATGCTGAATGAGGAAAATGTGTCAATGTTGTCCAAAATACCACCGGCACAAACAACTACCCCCTTTTCCCCGCTTAATCGTATTTTTTCTATTTTAACAAAGGGTCAATGTTTGGTCAGTGAAGAAAGTAAATTCACTGAAAGCAGATTTCAAATGCTGAAAACAAGTTGCTGTTGGCAGTGGGAAGCTTGGTGCACAATTTTGTTGAAATGCAGCAGCATCTGTAGAATGTAGGAAAAAGGAACTGCAGATGCTTGTTTACACAAAAGTGCATCAAGTGCTGGAGTAACTCAGCAGGTCAGGCAGTATCTCTGGAAAACATCAATTGGTGATGATTTGGGTCGGGAGCCTTCTTTAGACCTTCAGTCTGAACAGTCCCAAACTGAAACATTACCTACTAATTTTCTCCAGAGATGCTGCCTGATCCCCTGCATTACTCCAACACTTTGTGTCTATCTTTGGCTTAAACCAGAATCTGCAGTTCCTTTTTTAAAATCACATTAGAGGTAAAGGTCAGCTTGAAAGCCATTCTGATGAAAGTTCATTAAAGCTGAAATGTTTCCCCTATTTCTATCATCCTGAGTAAGCTGCCAGGACTTGAGGACCTGAACTGTAAGAAGAGGTTGAGCAGGCTTGGACTTTATTCCTTGGAGCGCAGGGGGATGAGGGGTTATCTCAGAGGTGTTCAAGATCATGAGAGGAATAGATTGGGTAACCCATAGTCTTTTACCAAGAGTAGATCAAGAACCAGAGGACATATAGATCAGCCACGATTGAATGGCAGAGTTGTCTTGATGGGCTGAATGGCCTAATTCTGCTCATATTACTTATGAATTTATGAATTCTGTGCTTGCTGAATTTTCTCCTCGCAAAGGACTGTGGCACCAAATGTTCATCGCTGATGCAGTGCAAACTGGTTGGTGTCAAATATCAATCAGCACCACATTGTTTTGCCAACATTGCGATGTTTCTGCCCCAGTCCTTGTGTTAACTGGGAACACATGTCCCAACAGTGAGAATCTCAACAGTGCTTCCCATTTACTGTTGGTAGAATCCATTAATTTGACATTTGGAGACAGTAAACTCATTTCTCCTGCCATCTCCTTCAACCTTTTCCTTTTATACATCTCTATGAGATCACCCCTCAGGCTTCTGCGTTCCAAGGAATAGAGTCCTAGTCTGCTCAACCTCATCCAACAGCTCAGGCCTTTGAGTCCTGGCAACATCCTGGTAAATGTTTGTACGTTCTTCCTGTGCCCACGTGAGTTTTCTGTGGGTGCTCCAATTTCCTCCCACGCTTAAGCCGAACAGGTTTATAGGTTTATTGGCTTCAGTAAGTTTGTAAAATTATCTCTAGTGTGTTCGATAGGGCGCATGTATGGAGCGGTCGCTGATCGGCGTGGACTCAGTGGGCCGAAGGGCCTGTCTCTACGCTGTATCTCTAAAGTCCAAAGTGTCTGTCCTGGAAGTCCTTTGATCTTATACAAATAAATCTGCAATTTATTTTAAGGTCTGAAATTAGCTTATTTAAATCTTCAAATAAATGATCTAGTATTTACATGAAAGAAGCATTTTGTAGTTCTTAGCCTGAAGGTATAATTTGTAAAATCTGTACAGTTGATAAGCTCCTTAAAACCACACTGAAACATTCCTTTTGCATTAACTTTGAGCAAAAAGTCCAACACTGGTAAAAACCCATCACAGTTGAAGTCTTTTATTTTTGGTTTAGTCCAAGGACGCTGAATTGATTTGTTTCTGTAAGAGTTGCCAAATCTTTGACATTTAACGTTACAAATAGATAAAATAATTTTTTGTATGTGACATGTATTCAAATATTTTTTGATATTTTGTGTGCCAATCAATAGCTTTCCACATTGGTATGTACAGTCAATCAGTTCACTGTGGAACTTGTATTAAAAGTTAGACTCCAATTGGAGTGCAAGTAAGACAATTTTTCTCAGAATTGGCCCAACAGACATTATTACGTTCATAATTATTAATTGTCTACGTCCTTTGGTAAGCAACATTGCTATACCGAGTCTCAGTACTTCATGTCATTCTTCATAAATAATTCCCTAAAAGCCTTAGATGTTTTATCCCTTTTTGCCACCTAAATCCTTTTAAACTCTTGCCCAAACCTAATAACCCAATCTCCTCTCTTGTTCTGAGTTGACTTTTTCCCAAATCATCAACCTTCACAATTGACTGTAATTTCCTACATTCTGCTGTCTATATTAAGCTTTTATGTAGTTTACCAGTTATATTTAACTGCTCCAATGCTGGATAGAGTGCAGAGAAGATTTACAAGGATGATGCCAGGACTCAAGGGGCTGCTCTGTAGGGGAAGGTGGACTTTATTTCTTGGAGCGCAGGAGGCTGAGGGGTGCTCTTATAGAGATCGATAAAATAATGAGGGGAATCGACAGGGTTAATGCATAGAGTTATTTTTCGCAGAGTAGTGGGAAATCAAGAACCAGAGGATGTAGGTTTAAGGTGAGAGTGGAATGATTTAAAAGGAACCCATGGCAACCCTTTCACTCGGAAAAAGTGGATAAATGGAATGAGCTGCCAGAGAATGTAGCTGAGGTGGGTACTGTAGTTCATTAGTCATAGCAGCAATATTTGGCCATTCAGTCCATCGAGGCAACTCCGCCATTGTCCTGCCTTCTCCCTGTAATCTTTGACACCCTTACTAATCGAGGAACTGTCAATCTTTGCTTTACAAATACCCAAAGGCTTGGCCCACACAGCCATCTATGGCAATGAATTCCACGGATTCACCACTTCATAGCAGCATTTAAAAGATGCTTGGACAGGTACATGGATAGGAAAGGTTGAGGGATATGGACAAAACACAGGCAAATGAGACTAGCTGCAACTTGATCAGCATGGACTAGTTGTGCTGAGATACCAGTTTCTGTGCTATATGACTCAAACCACAATCCAGAACATCAGACCTGATCATATGAGGGTGACTTATCATCATTAGTCAGCTGAGATTGTGTTTAGATTAGTTTACTTTAGTTCAGTTTAGTTTACTGTCCCGTGTACCGAGGTACAGTGAAAAGCTATGGTGCATGCTAACCAGTCAGCGGGAAGACTGTACATGATTACAATCAAGCTGTCCACAGTGTACAGTTACAGGATAAAGGGAATAATGTTTAGTGCAAGATAAAGCCCAGTAAAGTCAGATTAAATATACTGTAGTCCGTGGGTCTCCAATGAGATGGATGGTAGTTCGGACCGCTCTCTAGTTGTTGGTAGGATGGTTCAGTTGCCTGATGACAGCTGGGAAGATACTGTCCCTGAATCTGAGGTGTGCGATTTCACGCTTCTATACCTCTAGCATGATGGGTGAGGGGAGAAGAGGGAGTGATCGGGGTGAGGCCCATCCTTGATTATGCTGGCGGCCTTGCTGAGGCAGGGTGAAGTGTAAATCGAAGCATTTGAAGGGAGGTTGGTTTGCATGATGGTCTGGGCTGTGCCCACTATTCTCTGCTGAGTCTATGTCAGCTGTTGGATCACTTGGTGAGCTCACAGGTCCAACTCCTTGCAACATACTGCTATTCTGATGGCTACAGGTTAGGCACCTGTAAACTAACTTTTTTTTATTCTCCTTGTTTTCTTCCAAGGATCAAAGAAGCAGAAGCACATGTACATAGTCAGAAGAAAGAAAGGTCTTACTCAGTCAAGGAGAAAGTCAAAACTGGAATGGTGAGTTGATGTAAATTGCTTTGGGAGATATGCTGAATAAGAATAATTGGATTTGAATGTATTTCATTCTGAGTGCGATTATTCTTCCCTGATGAATGTACTCGAGGCTAAAAGGAAACAGCTGGATTTTGAATATTCAAGAACAACGAAGAATTTTTTTTAAAAAAAATATATATATATATATTTATATTTTAAACGTATATATGTTTGTGTGTGTGTGTATATATATATATATATATATATATATATATATATATATATGGGTATGTGAGTGTGTGTGTATATATATATATATGCATGAAAATCCCATAAATCATCTGCTAATGCCCCCAACCACAATAATATCATTTTAATACCAAGGAATGTGGAAAGCATCAAATGTAAAAATAACCTTTAAATATTAATCTGTAGTCATAACGTTTTTTTGGCACTGTTGGGAATCACTAGCTTGATGTACTCGTTTAGTTAGTGAATAAGTTGTGTGTTATCTATCCTCCCCAACCCCACCCAATAAGTTTTTGACTTTCAGCTGTGTGGGAGATGTTCACATTTTGTAAAGAAGAGGGAAGTCACTAAAACATGAAGCGCAGAGGAGGTTTTATGAGAATGATCCCAGGAATGATTGGGTTAACATACGTTTGACAGCACTGGGCCTGTACTTACTGGAGTTTAGAAGAATGTGGGGGGATCTCATTAAAACTTACCAAACAGTGAAAGGCTACCGGATAGAGTGAATGTGGAGAGGATGTTTTCACTAGTCTAGGACCAGAGGCCTCAGAATAAAACTACTTGCATTTAGAAAGGAGGTGAGGTGGAATTTATTTTGTCAGATAGTGATGAATCTGTGGAATTCATTGCCACAGCTGGCCGTGTGGGTATTTTTAAAGCGGAGATTGACAGATTCTTGATTAGGATATGCGTGTCCGGAGTTATGGGGAGAAGGCAGGAAAATTGGCTTGAGAGGGAAAGATAGATCAGACATGATTGAATGGTGGAGTAGACTTGATGGGCCTTATGGCCTAATTCTGTTCTTATAGCTGATGAACCTGTGAACTAATCCTTTTCAAGTACGATGAAGGAGGAGCAGTGAGAACGTGCCAGAATGAAGAGGGCAAGGAAGAATGTTGTCCTCTCGGCACGCTTGGTATTCGCCAAGAAAGTGTTGAGTGCAAATCAGGCCCATCACCCGAGCTCTTCCTGCCAACCTCCAGACTGAGAGTCAGAGACATGTTCAGGGGAAAGGGATGGGCTGGAATCAACCATCCACTAAAAGCATCATGTATTCTTCTCTTTCTCCATACACTGGGAAAAGTGTTTGCTGCATTTGTACTTTCCTTGAAGTTGTTGTTTGGACTCTTCAAGATCCTTGGGAATGGCAATAGGAATTTCAACTAGGGAGACCATCCTTTTTCTCCAGAGATGCTGCCTGACCCACTGAGTTATTCCAGCACTTTGTGTCTATCGTCAGTATGAACCAATATCTGCAGTTCTGTTTCTACACATGTAGGAACAGTTGGGCAATACAGTGGGGCAACCAGCAGAGCTGCTGTCTCTCAGTGGTGGAGACCCAGGGTTCAATCCATACCGCGGCTGCTGTCTGTGTGGTGGTTGCACTTTCTCCCTCTGACCACGTAGGTTCCTCCCAGCGCATTTGTTTCCTCTTTTATCCCAAAGATCTGCGGGGTTTGTAGGTTAATTGGCCCTCTGTAAGTTGCCCCTAGTGTGAAGGGGCCTGATGAGAAAGCGGGATAACACAGAACTAGTGTGAACTAGTGATTGATGGTCAGTGTGGACTCAGTGGGCCGAAGGGCCTGTTTCCATGCTGCATCTCTAAACTGAATAAACTAAAAAGAAATAGATGCAAATGTTACATCTGACCCACAGCCAGTCCTGACGAGAGAGAGCAGATACAATAATTCCTGCCAATGGCCATTTATTAATCAGCATTTAGCTTTTGTTTATTTTAAGCAGAAGGTAAAGATGTGGTCTCTTCAGTTACCAGATGTTGTGTTCCATTTCGGCCTGGGTCCATGTATCTTATCCATTACCGTTCTCTAGGCTAGTAAATTGGACATTATTCTGGCGTGAATAAGGGAGTTTGAGGATGTGAAAGAAGACACTAAATGCTGGAGTAACTCAGCGGGACAGGCAGTATCTCTGTAGGTGGCGCTTCGGGTCGGGACAATATTGATGTTGATTTTCCCGGAAATGTCGAGCCATTAAATATTGAGCTACATATTTTGCTAAATATTTGGCACTGCTCAATTATTACTCTTGGCAGATGTGAGAGGTTATTGTCAAAGTTCTAACCCTCTATGAAACCAACACAGATCATTATCTATACACAAAGTGCCGTAGTAACTAAGCGGGTCACACAGTGCCTCTGGAGAAAAAGGATGGGTGACATTTTGGGTCGGGACCCCACTTTACACTGCGAAGGACTGAAGAGTCCGAAGGAGGGTCCCCACCCGAGAGTCACCTATCCTTTTGCTCCAGAGACGCTGCCTATCCAGCGGAGTTACTCCAGCACCTTGTGTCTATCTATGATCCTGCAATTTCTGCAATTTACTTACAAAATTCTTAAGGGGTTGGACAGGCTAGATGCAGGAAGATTGTTCCCGATGTTGGGGAAGTCCAGGACAAGGGGTCACAGTTTAAGGATAAGGGGGAAGTCTTTTAGGACCGAGATGAGAAAATTATTTTTCACACGTAGATTGGTGAATTTGTGGAATTCTCTGCCACAGAAGGTAGTTGAGGCCAGTCCGTTGGCTATATTTAAGAGGGAGTTAGATGTGGCCCTTGTGGCTAAAGGGATCAGGGGGTATGGGGAGAAGGCAGGTACAGGATGCTGAGTTGGATGATCAGCCATGATCATACTGAATTGCAGTGCAGGCTCGAAGGGCCGAATGGCCTACTCCTGCACCTATTGTCTATGTTTCTATGTTTCTATCTGCAGTTATTTGTTTCTACAGATCAACATGTCCCTGCATTAAACCCAGTGCCTCCATTTTCCAATGCAATTTGAAGTCTTGATAAGCACTTGCTATGCATGCTATCAAGCCCAATCATACCATAACAAGAGAAAGGAAAAATAATGCAGAATATAGCATTACAGCTGCAGAGAACATTTTTTTTAAACAAAAAGTGTAAGGGCTACAATGAGGTAGGTTGGAAGATAGATTCTTAGCTTGTGAGAGCACAGTTCGAGAGCCTTATATTACCAGTGAAGAAGGTGTTCTTGAATCACACCATAGGCTATAAATTACGCTGGAAATAATTTTCAACTTTTAACAAATTTGTTCCTTTCAAAGTACAAATGTCAATAATGTTTAAGATCCAGACATGACAAAGAAAAATACTGCAGCAAAATACCTATTGTCCTCTAAAGTTAACCATCCATGAACACCAAAGGTTCAATTTCAACGAAAGATGCATTTCAATCAGCCCTCTTGTATCCAAAGTAAAATTAGCTTTAGGGCAGCAACATTTTCTTCCTTGTTTTCTTTTAAAATTGAGATTTCAATAGACCATGGAGCTCAAATGAAATGCATGACTACACAATGGAAGGAATGCCAAACAGATGACATTCAGAAATAGTTTGCCTCTTTTTTTTCTCTCATGAATTGCTTCATAAAAATTCGAAGCAAAACAGCTTCTTTAAAACAACAGGACCAGTGATCAGATAATTCAAGCCCAGTTTGAATTGGAGTCCTTTCATCTATATATAATTCTGGATGTGCGAGTCTTTTTAAAAATTTACTATTTACTCGATTTTTTATTCTTATTATTTTGAGTATAACACTTGTGGTATCACGTTGTTTTGAAAGAGAGTGCAAAACAGAGAATATTAATTCGACCAATCGCCAAGCTTATCTTCTTGATTTAATTTTTTTCCAGTCAGATATGATGAACATTCTTCCTTGGTTCCTCAAATTACCTTTCACTACCAGAGTGCTACCATGGACAGTGCTTGTTTGGTCTTGAACACTTGGTCATTTTTGCAAAGCACAAATTTTCCTTTCTAATCCTCATGGACTTGCAGTTGATTCCACTCAATTTTCCTGAGTTTCTAAAAGAGTGTGATATTTTCCTTATTTTTGGCTTTCCTGCCTTTGAAAGCAATAGTGGGAGAGTCTAGCAATAGAGGCCATAGCCTCAGAATTAAAGGATGTTCCTTTAGGAAGGAGGTGCGGATGAATTTCTTTAGTCAGGGGGTGTGAATTTATGGAATTCATTGCCACAGAAGGCCTTAGAGGCCAAGTCAGTGGATTTTATAAGGCACAGATAAATTCTTGATTAGTGCGGTGTCAGAGGTTATGGGGAGAAGACAGGCGGATGTGGTTAGGAGAGATAGATCAGCCATGATTGAATGGTGTTGAATGGCCTGATTCTGCTCCAATCACTTATGACCTTATGACCTAAAAGCTGGGGGAGGGGGGAGGGGGTAAAATAAGCAGTTAATTAATACTGCATATTACACTGAATGTGCTATCTTTAGTAATTAATACGTTCTATAAAGAAGCACTATCTCACCATTGTTAACTCCAGGCATCACATTGGTGCAGCAGTGGAGTTGCTGCTTCATAACGCCAGAGATCCAGGTTCAAAGCTAACCTCGGGTGCTGCCTGTACGGAGTTTGTATGTTCTCCCTGTCACCTGCATGGGTTTTCTCCAGGTGCTCCAGATTCCTCACACAGTCCAAAAAGCTGGAGTAACTCAGCAGGTCGGGCAGTATCTCTGAAGAGAAGGAATAGGTGATGTTTCGGGTCGAGGCCGTTGATTGTGCAGGTGGCCTTGCCGAGGCAGCGTGAAGTGGATGCATCTGCAGTTCCTTGTTTCTACTTCTTGATTGTTTGTGTAATTGGTGTTAAAAATTAAAATTGTAACCACTTTATTTTTTTATTTTATTTTGCAGAAAGCAAAGGTGACGATGAAAGACAAACGTATTAATGAATCGTATCCATAGGACACAGAGGATTCATGCATTTTACTGTTGTCATCCCCTTTTGCATTTCTATCCATGTAATGGCACCATCTTATCTCGACCCTTCTGTGCCCATTACGTAGAAGAAACATTATCGCTTTCAACTTGACTGGTCAATTCAGCAATACGGGCATTGTACTCTTTATCTGCAACGTTAGGGCATTGCATTTACCAACTGCATGCTCGTAAGCCAAGTAACTAGACACCACATCTTCTGGAAAGCATCAGACCTGAGGGGTTCCTGGACTTTTGGGAGGCTGGGATAGCTTTTGAACTGACGATTTGTCGAGGAAGGCAACGCAATCAGTGACTACAGGCGTTTAATCCTTTCACTGGCACTGTGTATTTTACATTAAAAGAAAAGTATAGATATATATATATTCCAGGATAGCATTAAAAATTTGACAGATTCTAGATTTTTGTCCGACAAATCATTAACAGTGCATGAGAAATAGATCAGTTATTTTCTTAAATATCACTTTCTAAACCCCTCCATATCTTCTGCCCCAGGATAACTTGCTGTCCTTTGGCAATATATCTGCATGGACAAGCATCATCTCGAAGGGATTGATCACTGGAATAAAAAGTTGGGAGTATTTTTGATTTGCTTAGGAGGGGCCTAATATTGTTGTGAAGAAGTGGGAGGGTGGGGAGGAATGATGGTTAAGCGGGTTGGTAGTCACTATTTCCCAGTATTAAGGTGGAGCCTTGACTGTTGGAGATGATGTGGCAATGAAATGCACTGCTTGTAAACAATTACTAGGATTAAGTTATAAAACTACAACAGTAAACACTTATATGTACACTCCATAGTTCTTTTGTGTTTTAAATGTAAATTTGCCGTCTTCTTACAGTTCATAAGAAAATATTAAATTATTTAAATGTAGATACAGCATGTCGATTTTAGATTCTATTGTTTCAGGAAAACTTGTAAAAATACTGTAAGTTGACAATAGTCTGTTAAAATCGCCAAGTGCAATATTGTATTTAGTATTTCTATTTGGAGTTTCTTTTCGAGGTTTATTTGTATGAAATGTATTGTAGGTTTTTCTGATAAATAAAATTTGACTAATACTCAAAACTATTTTTGTGGTATGTCTGCCTGTACATTAATGCAGGGAGTGGTGCCCAGTTACAAGATTGATCACAAAATCATGAGAGGAATAGATGTGTACAAAATCATGAGACAAATAGATTGGGTAAACACACATAGTCTCTTGCCCAGAGTTGGGGAATCGAGAACCGTAGGTTTAAGGTGAAAGGGGGAAGATTTTGTAGGAAACTGAGGGTTAACTTTCTCGCGCAAAGGGTGGTGGGTGCATAGAGCGAGCTGCCGGAGGAAGTAGTTGAGGCAGGGACTACCACAACATTTAAGAAGCTATTAGACAGGTACATGGATATGAAAGATTTAGAGGGATGTGGGCCAAATGCAGGCAAGTGGGACTAGTGTAGATGGGACATGTTGGTCGGTGTGGGCAAGTTGGGCCGAAGGGCCTGTTTCCACACTGTATTACACTGACTCTATCTCTGCAAGCATACAGCTTGAGTAGATTTCTGAGTGTGTCTGATTCACATCTCTTAACTGCTTCCAGCATCAGCATCTCAGTAAAGTGGCCCACAAGTGGAAATTGACTGTTCACCAAATCATGCTTTTGTGTCTCTCCAAAGAAGAGACGAGAACTAGCAATAACTTGGGAGCTGTCTGTTGGATGCGAAAGGAGCTGAACGGGAGACACAAACTTAATAAAAGTATACTAAACATGGGCACAAAATGCTGGAGTAACTCAGCGGGTCAGGCAGCATCTCTGAGTTGAGTGAAGCTTAATTGTGTTTAGTTTATTGTCACGTGTACTGAAGTACAGTGAAAAACTTTTGTTGCATGCAAACAAGTCAGCAGAAAGACAATACATGATTATAATCCGCTGTAAACATATAAATGATAAATGGAATAACGTGAATAACGTTTAGTGCAAGATAATGTCCAATAAAGTCAAATCAAAGATGGTCCAAGGGTCTCCAATGAGATTGGGATGGTTCAGTTGCCATCTTTGGTGTGTGTTTTCATATTTCTAGACCTTTTGCCCGATAGGAGAGGGGAGAAGATGGAGTGGCAAGGGTGCGGCGACTCCTCGATGATGCTGGTGGCCTTGCAGAGGCAGCATTAAGTGTAAATGGAGTCGATGGAAGGGAGGTTGGTTTGTGTGATGTTCTGGGCTGCATCCACAATTCTCTACAATTTTTTGCAGTCTTGGGAGGAGTAGGTCCCAAAAGGAATAGATGAAGTTTCGGGTCGAGACTCTTCTTCATTGAGCGAAGGGGAGAGGGAAACAGAGGTAAGACAAGGTACAGGACAAATCACAGATTGCACCCATGACCAATCAAAGGTGGAACCCACAATGAACCATTGTTAGTTGTGGAAGAGGTGATAACGAAGGGATGTATGGATAGATGCTCCTTGCTGAGATGAAGATTCTGAGTTTCCCTAAGATTAACCTAATATATTGCACTACTGGCATCTAAATATGTGTTATTGTGCAATAAAATGGTCTATAAATTTACCACAGCAGAAAAACATGACTACTTTGTAAATGGATTCCTTAAAGAATGTTATCTTTAATTACTACATTAACCCAGTAAGAATAGCTGAAGTCATGTTCGTCTGCTAAAAGCTGGATGGGAACTATTGAAAGGAGAAAAATAAAAGCATCCAACTATTTTGGGACAAAAGGATACTGTAGCAATTTTGAGTGGATGTTTTTGTGTCTGGGTCACAAGTGATTTCCTGTTTCAGTTGTAATTAATACCAACGATAAAATTAATGTATATTTTACAATTTTATCTCTTTGCAGAATTATATCAAAAAATGCAAATTCACAATTTTTTTTAATGTTGAGTTGCACTGGTTGAACTCTGAATCACCTCGTGTATTAGAGAGAGAGAGAGAGAGAGAGAGAGAGAGACCGCAAGAGGGAGAGTGATGTTCTGAGGGATAGGGGAGGGTAGAGGTGCATGCATCCTAACAATGCATAAGGCACAGGTGCAGACGGGCAGGCAGGAAGACTGGAGGCGATAGACAGACAGAAAGGAAAACACATACTGTGTATATTCAAACACGCATACAGATATACACGTGCATTTATAGATATACACATACATGCTCAGACGTGTGTTCTCACACACGCCCTCAGACAAGCGCTCAGTCACACGTTCAGACACGCGCTCAGACACACGCTCAGTCACACGCTCAGACTCGTGCTCAGGCGCATTCAGACACACGCGGTCAGCGACACGCACTCAGACACTCACTCAGACACGCACAGACACACGCACTCGGACGCATGCACTCTCAGACACACGCATTCTCAGACACGCCAACTCCCAGACACGCACTCTCACACACATGCACTCTCAGACACACGCACTCTCAGACACACACGCGCTCACACACACGCACTCTCACGCACGCACACTCGCACTCACACGCACTCGCACGCACACACGAATTCTCACACGCACTCACACACGCGCACTCACACACACATATTCACACACATGCACTCACACACGCGCACTCACACACACACTCACACGCACTCACACACGCGCACTCACACACGCACTCACACGCATTCTCACACACAGGCACTCACACACATGCACTCACACACGCACTCACACAAGCACACACACAAGCACACACAAGCACTCACACAGGCACACACACACGCACTCACACACATGCACTCACACACAAGCACTCACACAGGCACACACACGCACTCACACACACGCACTCACACGCACTCACACACACGCACTCACACACACGCACTCACACACACGCACTCACACACACACGCACGCACTCACACACACGCACTCACACACACGCACTCACACACAAGCACTCACACAGGCACACACACACACGCACTCACACACACGCACTCACACACACGCACTCACACACAAGCACTCACACAGGCGCACTCACACACACGCACTCACACAGGCGCACTCACACACACGCACTCACACACGCACTCACACACATGCACTCACACACGCACTCACACACACGCACTCACACACAAGCACTCACACAGGCACTCACACACAAGTGCTCTCGCATGCACTCTCATACACGCACTCACACACAAGCACTCACACACATGCACTCACACAGGCACTCACACGCAAGCGCTCTCGCACGCACTCTCACACAAGCACTCTCGCACACCCACGCACATGCACTCTCACACATGCACTCTCACAGATGTACTCTCAGGCACACGCACTCTCACACGTGCTCTCAGACACGTGCTCACACACACGCACTCTCACACACACGCACTCTCACACATGCGCACTCTCACACGCGAGCTCACATGCACTCTCACATTCACACACACACACACACACAGTCACACGCACTCACACACATGCACTCTCACACACACCACACTCTCAGAAACACATGCGCTCTCAGACAAATACATGCACACTCACAGATACAGACACACACATAGGATGATGATATTTTATTGTCATCTGTACCTGGCTAGGTGCAGTGAAATTCTTTGTTTTTGCACAAGCGCTGCCACAAAAGCGTCACCAAAGTTACAGAAAGTTTCATCATCCCCCCTCACCGGATCCCTTCTGTCCATGGAGGTGCGGCCCTTAGACTGTCCCTGTCCTCAGCCCGTCCCCGTCCTTGGCTCGTCCGCAGCCCAACCTCAAGGCTCTGACTCGTCCTCTGCCCAGCTCAACCTCAGGATTCTGACCTCACCACCGGGGCTTGGACCACCTCGCTCCACGCCGGCGTCTCTGAGGCCCTGTGGGGTGAGTCCTCGAGAGAGAGAGTGATGTTCTGAGGGATAGGGGAGGGTAGAGGTGTCCACGCCGGCGTCTCTGAGGCCCTGTGGGGTGAGTCCTCCTCCATCGCCTGACTGGGCCTGCTCACCGGGAGTGTTTTGGCCTGCTGCTCACATTTTTGTTTAGATAATACAAAATGCTTTTTTTTTCAATTTTACACTAATATAGAGTAGTAACAGAATGCAATCAAACATTTATCAGATTAAAGTATTGTCAGCTTTATCTACAATATACTGGACCCCCCCTGTGGCAACCCGCATTCACAGAAGGCCTCCAGGGTCCCCATGGGCACAGCATGCTCCCTGTCCAGGGACACGCGGGGACGGACGTGGGACGGAAGTGGGACAGGCATTCGACTCGGGCAGAATGCTCGACTGCCTGCTGCCTGGACCCGCAAATGGCCATCTCCGGTCGCTGCTCACCGTGAGTGTACACAAACACACAGAAACAGAACATCCTCGCAAATCTTCTCTTTACCCTTTCCAACGACAACACCATTCCAAGAACATGGTGCCCAGAACTGAACACAAAACTCTAAATGTGGGCTCACCAACATCATACATAACTACAGCCTGACCTCCCAACTTCTATACTCAACGTGTATAGAAGAGATCGATGTACTACCTGTAGATCACCCATTGTTCCGATAAGTCATTAAAAACATTATTTCGTAATACGGAGCTGTAAGTAACTTAATTCTGGAATACTCAGATATTGACTGCCAAGGTTTCTACTGCTAAAATAAACAGTGGAGGAGCAGCAGAGACAGAAGACAATCCTGTCTGGTGGCTGTTTTTTAAAATATTTTAAAAATCAATCCTCGAGCTGGCGGTGACATTAGAGGAGCTAAGTATATCCTTCAAAGTTCTTAATTCTTCATCATTGTCGAGAGTTCATCACATACAATTCTAATTATCAGTGATCTTGTTCTTTGCAATGGCATCTGAATCTCACTTAATCTAGTAAACTTTTTCAAGTTGGCATTATATTCAAATGTTTGCACAAGTGTTGCAACCTTTTATGTGGCAATACTGTGTGCATCTCTCTCTCTCTCTCTCAGTCTATCTCATTTGCTGACTTCCTGAAGTTGCCAGTGTGCCTCGTTCTCTCTCTCTCTCGCTCTCTCTCTCTCTCTCTCTCTCTCTCTCTCTCGCTCTCTCTCGGTCTCGAAAGGTGTTTCTCTCGCCCTTGGTATGTGGCTGTGTATCTATGGTTGTGTGCCTGTGTGAGAAGATTTACGAGGATGTTGCCAGGACTCGACGGACCGAGCTATAGGGAGAAGTTGAGAAGGCTGGGATTCTATTCCTTGGAGATCGGGAAGACGAGGGGTGATCATACAGAGGTGTACAAAATCATGAGAGGAATAGATTGGGTAGACGCACAGAGACTCTTACCCCCAGAGCAGGGGAATCGAGATCGAAAGGACATAGGTTTAAGGCAAGGGGGGAGGTCTGAAGAAGGATCACAAACCGAAAAGTCACCCATTCCTTCTCTCCAGAGAAACTGCCTGTCCCGCTGAGTTACTCCAGCATTTTGTGTCTATCTTCATTCCCAAATGAAAGATGCATTCAGAAAGCAACAATTTCCTTGCATGCCCTAATGTTTTACACTTGTCCGCTCTCAAGTTTCAAAAGAATATAGAACAGTACAGCACAGGATTATACTAATCTCCTCTGTCTGCATGCAATCCATATTCCTCTATTCCTAGCATATCCATGTGCCTATCCAAAAGTCTCTTAAATGCCAACCATAGCCTCCACCACCAGCCCTGGCACCAAGTTACTGCCACTCACCACTCTCTGTGTAAAAGAGATCTTCCCCATGACATCACCTTTAGACTTTGCTCCTACTCGCCTTAAAATGATACCCTCTAGTTTTATCCATATCCACAATGATGAAGCAGGATCTGACTGTCTATCCTATCTCTGCCTCTCATTATTCAGTGTACTTCTGTAGGGGATATGCGGAGAAGGCAGGAACGAGGTACTGATTGGGAATGATCAGCCATGATCGCATTGAATGGCGGTGCTGGCTCAAAGGGCCGAGTGGCCTACTCCTGCACCTATTGTCTATTCTATCAGGTCTTCCATCAACCTCTTATGTTCCAGAATAAACCTAATTCATCCAACCTCTCCTTAGCTACTATCTTTAATCGGACTTTACTGGGCTTTTATCTTGCACGAAACGCTATTCCCTTGATCATGTATCTGTACACTGTGGATGGCTCGATTGTAATCATGTATTGCCTTTCCACTGACTGGTTAGCACGCAGCAAAAGCTTTCCCGCTGAGTTTCTCCAGCATGTTTGTCTACCATTTTTGTCAATCTTTTGCGTCCTCTCTAAACATTCCACTTACTTATTGTGATGAGGCAACCAGACCTGCACACAATGCTCCAAATGTGGTCTCATCAGAGTCCGATCCAAGGAAATGACCAGCTTCCTTTAGTGTATAGTAATAGAACAGAATATAACGAGCTGGCTCTTTACCCCATTGAGTACATTGAACTTGTTGTGCTACAATGCTGAGAACTATATTCTGCACTCTGTATCTTCCCCTTTGCTCTATTTATAGTACTTGAGTTTGAACTGATTTTATCTGTGTGGTATATTTTCAATCTGCTTGGATAGCATGCAAAACATAGCTTTACACTCGTTAAATGTGGCACTAATAAACCTAAACCTAAAAGGTGCATGCTTGCCTTTATCATGAGTGGGCAGCAGTGATCCAGGTTACTGTGGAAGAGTGTAAAGGAAGAGCTGCAGATGCTGGTTTATAGTGAAGACACACATGTTGACGTAACTCAAAGGAATCGGTGATGTTTCGGGCTGGAACCCTTCTTCAGACTTCTGAAGTCTAAAGGAGGGTTTCAACACGAATCCTCACATATCCATGTTTTCCAGAGATGCTGCCTGACCCGCTGAGTTACTCCAACATTTTTGTGTCTATCTTCACTGTGAAAGGGAGCAAGTCTTCCCAGCTTCTGTCCCTTTCCCTTGGCTCTCAACGATTCAATGATACTTTATTGTCACTTGAACCGAGGTGCAGTGAAATTCTGTCATATTTTGCATACAACCTGGTAATATCATACAGCAGACCTCACCTAGGTACACAAGAGTTGCCACGTACCTGGCACAGACAAAGGCACAAAAAGTTAATCAAACAGCGACGAACCTGGCCTGCCCCCACTTGCCGGGTCCCCCCTTTGTTCTAGGCAGCCCCCCTGGCCGGGTCCCTCCTTTTTCTCCAAAGAGTATTTAGTTCTTGGAGCACACGGGTGAGGCTTGACTCATTTGGCTTGGCTCATTCCGTAACTACTTTCCTACATGGACTCGCAGTTCATGCACAGTTCATCTTGCCTGCAAGCCGCGCTTGCTCAGCGCCCTGGCCAGAAGAGATAGTCTTGAACTGTCTTGGACTGAATTGAAGTTAATTGTGTTCTGGTCTTGTCCTAGATACCCCGTGACACCCAATCAATTCTGCTGCTCGTCCAACGACTAAAAAGACTGAACAACAGAAGAACTTGATGTTTGCCCAAAGCCCACACAGAGATGGGGAGAGCGCGAGGGAATTCTGAAGGCTTGCGTCCCAGACCTGTCAGGAAACGGGCTGCTTGTTCTTTATCGTGGCGCTGAGCAGATAAACAAAGCGAGACAACCCACTCTATCAATCGCACTGTATTGCACAAGGAATTGCATCCAAGTGTCGGTGGACCACACAAGATCCCTGTGACCTGGTCACCATGTTATGGGAAAGATGTTGTCAAGCTGGACAGGGTGCAGAGTAGCTTTACGAGGATGTTGCCATGACACGAGGGACTGAGCTAAAGGGAGAGGGTGCGCAGGCTGGGGCTTTATTCCTTGATGTGCAGGAGGATGAGGGGTGATTTTATAGAGGCGTACAAAATCATGAGAGGAAAAGATCAGGTAGATGCACAGAGTCTCTTGCCCAGAGTCAGGGAAATGAGAACCAGAGGACATAGGTTTAAGGTGAGGGCGAAAGATTTAATAGGAACCCGAGGGGTAACTTTTTCACACACAGTGGTGGGTGCAGAGAAGGAGCTACTGGAGGAGATAGTTGAGGAAGGTACTATTGCAATGTTTAAGAAGCAGTCATACCGTGCGGAGACAAGCCCTTCAGCCATTCTTGCCCACACTGACCAACATGCCCCTTCTGCACGAGTCCCACCTGCCTGCGTTTGGCCCATATCCTTCTGAACCTCTGCTATTCATGTACCTATCTAAATATTTCTTAAGTGGGACAAATGGTATCCTCAACACATCTCCCGACTCTCCAAAATATTTCCACCATCTACAAAGCGGACATCAGAAGAGTGATGGGGTGGAAGATTGCAACCTTCACGTGGTCCGCCCTGTTTCGACTAATGCAATCAACTCGACGTGCACAAACAGAAGATCAAACAGAACAAGTTGTCCTACAACATTAGGCTGTGCACGCCACACGAAAGAAGAAAAAGAAGAAGAGTGATGATGTGCTCTCCACATGCCTGTACAAGCCCCGGCTATCAACACAACCCAGTGGAAAGGAGTCAACAAGTTTGGCATTCGATCCTCTATCCTAAACATTCACCTTCCAATACCTGCTGCCTCCACCAAACAGGTACGATCCTGTCCTTTGAGATGCAATGAGGAAACAGGCCCTTCAGCCCCCCGAGTCCATGCCGACCAACACTATCCTACACACTAGGGACAATCTACAAACGAGTGCTGTCTGTACAGACTTTGTACGTTCACCCCGTGACTGCGTGAGACTTCTCCGGGTGCTCCGGTTTCCTCCCAAACTCCAAAGATGTACAGATTTGAAAGTTAATTGGTTTCGGTAATATTGTAAATTGTCTCTAGTGTGTGTATGTCAGTGTTAGCATATGGGAATTGCTGGTCGGCATGGACTCGATGGGCCGAAAGGCGTGTTTCCTTGCTGTATCTCTAAAATAAAATAAACTAAACTTTTAATCTGTCATTAAAATTTAACTTACAACTTCTCCAATCTACAAAATTATGTTTTATTTTATTTTAAGCACCCTAATCAATCTGGTCCACATATTGAAATTAAATTCGATAGAGAGCATTGAAAAAAACCCCCCATATTTTAGGGAAATTTGAAAATAGCAACAAGACTAATTAGATAGCTATGCAGAGTTATAGAGTCACACAGCACAGAAGCAGGTCCTCTGGCCCTAATCATCCATGATGATCAAGATGCTTCATCCAAGCTAACTCCATTTGCCTACGCTTGGGCATATCTTTTTAAACCTTTCCAATCTATGTACCTGGCCAAACATCTTTCAAATGTTATTTTACCTCTCCCAACTACCTCCTCTGACAACTCATTCTATATATCTACATGAAATGGTTGCCCCTCAGGTTCTTATTAAATCTTTCCACTCACACTTTAAACCTGTGCCCTTGAGTACTTAATTCCCCTACTCTGGGCAAAGGTCTCTAAGCATTATCTACTCCTCTTGTTTCAAACAGAGCCACAATTAACTGAATGGCCTCCTTATAAACGTCATGATTCTAGACACATTAATATGTTTGTCTTAACCTAAAACCAGTTTAACAATCATTGTTTGAGCCACTAAATTCCATAATCAGTCTTGCTGATCTCTTCTGTACCATCCCCATGTATTTATATATTCTGTTAAAGATAATCTGACAAGTTTTCATCATTTCAAAACACAGGATTGAAGCAACCTGTTGTAACTTGTGCATAAGTGCCTTCACGATGCATAGCAGTGGGTGATAAGGTTGTTGTACACTAAGTGACTGGGTACTTACAGCTACAGATAAATAATCATCCCCAAATCCTGTTGGTTTTCCACTGATTGCCAACGAGAACGCCTTCCTTTTCTGTATCACTGGTACTAGATACAGAAAAACATACATTGACCAGGGCATAAGTCAGACAATCCCATACAACCGAGAACAAAAACAATGCTGGAGTAACTCAACGGATCAGGCAGCATCTCTGGAGAACATGGTTAGGTGACGTTTAGGATTGGGACCCTTCTTCAGACTGTTTGAAAAAGGGTCCCGACCAGAAATGTCACCCATCCAAGTGAGTCTAAAGAAGGGTCCAACCTAATTCAATGGTTCAATGGTTCCTTTATTATCACGTGTACCAAGGTGCAGTGAAATTTTTTTTTTTTTGCACACTGGTCATGCCATACACAGGTACAATAATACATATAAACACCTCACTGATTCTATATGCAATAGTCGCCAGGTTTTGGCACCATTTCACAGTCCTAACTGCAGCTGAGCATAAAGGCAGCCATCCCCTCCATTTGCTCATCCCACAGACCATCGTCCCTCTCCTAGCCCGACCATATTCAACCTTTGTGCCTCGGGGTTGAGTTAGAAGGGTCCCGACCCGAAACGTCACCTATCCATGTTCTCCAAAGATGCTGCCTGACCCCCTGAGTTACTTCAACACTTTATGTCCTTTTTTGTAAACCAGCATCTGCAGTTCCTTGTATCTACATTTCGAATGCCCTACGATGGAACTGGTTCAGACCTAACCAGTCATCAGTTAATCCTTTAGTTTAAGTTCAGATTTACTATTGTCACATGTACTGAGGTACAGTAAAAAGCTTTTGTTTACATGCTATCATATCAAAAGAGATAATACTAGACATGAATACAAACAAGCCAAACACTGGTAATTGCTCTATCTTTTGTTCTACAAAAGATAGAGCAAAGAGAAAATGGCAGATTGCAGAATTTACTTCGCAGCGAAGATAGACACAAAATACTGGAGTAACTCAGCGGGACAGGCAGCATCCCTGGAGAGAAGGAATGGGTGACGTTTCGGGTCGAGACCCTTCTTCAGACTGAGTGTAAAAGTTCCAGAAAAAAAGTCTGCTGTCTGCAATGCGGTAGGTTGGAAGTTCGAGACTGTGCCCTAGATTATTGACGGGCCGTTCAGAAGCCTGACAGGGAAGGTGCTGTTCCTGAGCCTGATGGTGTATGCTTTCAAGCTTCTGAACCTTCTGCCCGACAGGAGTGGAGAGGAAAAGGAATGACTGGGGTGGGAAAGAACCTTGGCTGCTTTCCCAAGTGTAGATGGAGTCAATGGTAGGGTGTCTGGTCTCTGGTCCCTGGGATTATATCAGCCACTGGCTATTTGAAAATCATCCCAGTTTTATATGAGCAGCTCTCTGTATGGAGTTTTTTTCTATGCGTGCATTCATCACTGGAAAGTATTGGTAAGGGGCACATGGCAAGGATAGGGTGCGACATGCCTAGAGTTAAAGATAGTGAATCACTCTCCACTGTTAATCTGATCTTTCGCTGAAGATGGTGACTATTGCTTGGTTAACGGGAAGCAATGTGCTGTCGGCTGGAAGCCACCCACTCTCTCCTCTGACCTACGTGGCACATACCAACTCAGATTCCGTCACTCCACCAGTATCAACCTACACACCCAAGGTGGCCTGATCCCCAGCAGAGAGTCCCTGTGTCAATCTAGGCATTGCACAGCAAAATGCCAGCAAGAAGGTTGTAAGGGAGGGCAGGGTGAGGGGAAAATAAGTAGGAAGGAACCGCAGTTGCTAGTTTATACCAAAGATAGACACAAAGTGCTGGAGTAACTCACTGCATCAGGCAGCATTGCTGGAGAAAAAGGGTGAGGGACGTTTTGGGTTGGAACCCTTCTTTAGACGATCCGACATGAAAAGCCATTGTTTTTCTTCAGAGTTGCTGCCTGACGCGCTGAGTTACTACAGCACTTTGTGCCCATCTTCGGAGGGAAAAATAAGTTTGGTATAGGTTAGAGATACAGCATGAAAACAGGCTGTTTGGCTCAATGAGGCCTCACCGACCATCAATCACCTGTGCACTCATTCTATTTTATCTCATTGTCATATCCTACACACTTGGAACAATTTACAGAAGCCAATTCATCCACAAACCAACACGTCTTTGCAATTTGTGGTGGTGCAGTGGTAGAGACCCAGGTTCGATCCTGACTACAGGTGCTGTCTGTATGGAGTTTGTACATTCTCCCCGTTTCCTCCCACACTCCAAAGACATACAGGCTTGTAGGTTAATTGCTTTCTGTTAATTGTAAGATTGTCCCTTGTTCGTGGAACAGTGCTAGTGTACGGTGTGATCGCTGATTGACGCAGACTCGATGGATCAAAGGGCCTGTTCAATGCTGTATCTCAAAACTCTAGAGTCTAAAGTCTAAAGAAACCAGAACACCCGGAGAAAACCCACATGCGGAGCTGGGGAGATGGCCGCCCTGCTGGCAGTCTGTTCGTTTTTCCATTTTCTTTGTTACTTTTTAGTGTGTTAAAAGTTTGTTTGAATGTTCTTCGGTTTGTTTTATGTGGGGGAGGCGGGAGAGGATCGGGGGAAACGTTTTTTTTTCAAGTTCCTACTTTGCCGTGGATGTGATTATTTTCGGATCACATTCTCCTGCGCGCTCTGCGGCCTTCCATCGCTGGAGCTGGAGGTCTCCTCGGACTGTCGTGAGCTCCCACCACGACCACCGCAGACTTTACCATCAAGAGCTCGCAGTCTTCGGGAGAGGCTAGCCGGGAGCTCCAACGCCGCAGAAGGTTCGACCAGCCCCAATGCGAGGTTCGATCGTCCAGCGCGGGGGAGCTAACATCCCCCCACTGCGGGAGCGGATCGCCTCGACGCGGAGGGCCCGAAATGCCGCCGGCTACGGGAGTCAACGGGGGCTCGAGACCCACGACCGTGGAAAAACTAAGGGAAAGGAACTTGATTTTGCCTTCCATCACAGTGAGGAATGTGTAGGAATCACAGTGGTGGATGTTCATGTTAAAATGTGGTTTTTTTTTTGTTTTAAAAAAAAATATTTTTATTGTGATTTTGAGTGATCTATTCATGTTTAAAATGTGTTTTTGAGTGATCTGATGCTTTTAATTGTATGACTGACCTGGCCAATGAAATTGCTCGTATGTTGCAAAACATACTTGCCGAATAAAGTGTGATTCTGATTCTGGTCACAGGGGGAACGCACACATTATGTACAGACAGCTTCCGTAGTCGGGATCGAACCTGGTTCTCTGATGCTGGGAGGCAGCAACGCTACTGCTGCAGCACTGTGCCGCCCTAAAAAGAAGCTGTTATTGACGTTATTCCCTTTAGCATGTATCTGTACACTGTGGATGGATTGATTGTAATCATGCGGTGTCTTTCCACTGACTGGATAGCACCCAATAAAACCTTTTCACTGTCCCTCGATACATGTGACTAACTCAAACTCATATAGCTACGACCTGATCAGCTGGGTATGTCCATCGGTCATTTTGTTTCAGGCTTTCACCGACTGCTGTTTTCTTCATCTCGCAGTTCCAGCTTTATTTTTGTGTTTATTTTTCTAAAACTGCCCTTACTCATACGTTAACTGGAGCAAAGCACAAATTGCTGGAGGAAGTCACCATTTGTGGAGGCATTGGAGAGATGACATTTCAGGTATTCAGGTCTGAAGAAGTGTCCTGAATTGAAACGTCATCTGTCTATTCACACCATAGATGCTGCCTAGACCCGCTGAATTCCCCCAATGCTTTGTGTTTTGCTCACGATTCCAGCATCTGCAGTGTCTTGTGTCTCCATTTGTTTATTAGATTACAACAATTAACAATCTAATTAATAGTTTGTTAACAATTAATTGTTCACAACAATGCAAACATCTGTGCTATCTGATCTTGGTCTCCGCCAGATCAAAGATATCCACTTTGTTCTTTCCACCCCTAGGGCTTTACAGTGGTGCAGTGGCAGAGCTGCTGCCTCACGATGCCAGAGTCCCAGGTACTGTCTTTGCAGAGTTTGTACATTGTCTCTGTGACTGCGTATGTTTTCTCTGGGTGGAAGATTCAAAAGTGGAATCACATAGAACTAGTGTATGGGTGATCTATGGTCCACGTTGTATCTCTAAACTAAACTAAACTAGACCTCTCCCTCACTGCAACTTAAAACCTTCTCGAGTTCTTACATTTCCAGATCTGATGAAACATTGATTGCTTTGAAACATTAACTCTGTTTCTCTGTCCACAGATGCTGCCTGACCTGCTGAGTATTTCCAGTACTTTTGATTTTGCATTACCTCACATTTGCTCTCCTGCCGCCACTCCTTTCCACTCAAATGAATGGAGTGCCTGTTGCTGTAGCAGGGCAGATTACTCAGTGTAAATGCTGGATAGCTTCTGCAAGTTCCTGTTGTGCTACTGAGCTTCAGTTTGGAGAGCAGCCAGGAAAACACTAACAAAGAATGGCCTGTAAGTTTGGAACTTTACTGTATTTGCCCTGAAATCCTAAAGTTATTAGCACTTGCACGGAGAAACGGGAGACTTCTGCGTGGAAGTCAATCATTTTCCTTCAGGAGCAGGTCAATAATTGCATAGAACAGTAACGCAGCAGGCCTGGCAGCAAAGCATCTCTAGAAGACATGGAAAGGCAATATATTGGGTCGGGATACTTATTCAGGCTAATCAGTCTCGAAGATGAGTCCAGACCTGAAATGTTGCCTATCCATATTCTCCAGAAATGCTACCTGACCCGTTGAGTTACTCCAGCACTTCGTGTTCTACACAAGATTCGACCATCCGCAGTTCCTTGTGTCTATAGAAGCATAACCTTCCTCTCACAGTCATTTAGGTATCATTACTAATATGAGATATCATAGCAAGCAAGATGGTATTACCCAGCTCACCAGAAAGCTCAATAATAACTTGATAAATGTTGCTATAGAAAGAAACTGCAGATTCGGATTTATACCAAAGAGAGACACAAAGTGCTGGAGTAACTCAACAGGTCAGGCAGCATCTCTGGAGGACATTGATAAGCAACATTTCAGGTCTTGACCCGAAAGGTCATCTATCCATGTTTTCCAGAGATGCGGCTTGATCTACTGAGTTACTCAAGCATTTTGTGTCCGTTTATGCATTAAACAGCATTTGCAGTTCATTGTTTCTGTATTTCTGCTATATCTTGATCTGAGGTGCTGACAATGTCTCAACATCGCCAGGTTAACTGGTGCAGGAATGTTAATGTGTTTGTTCCAATTACATCATATTGAAAAAGGGCCCCTACCATGCCTTCCCATTCAGTTACTCCAGCACTTTGTGTGATTTTTAATATCAAACTGATTGAAACAGCTTGGGAACAGGCCCTTCTTCCCATCGAGTCCATGCCGACATCGATCACCCATCCGCACGATTTCTATGTTATCAGAGTTTCACATCCACTCACTACACACTAGGGGCAATTTACAGCAGCTAATTAACCTACAAACCTGCATGCCATGGCAATGTGGGATGAATCCCATGCGGTCACAGGGAGAATGTGCGCACAGACAGTAAACATAAAGTCAAGGAAGCAAAAAAAAACAAGTAAAAATCCAATAAAAATGAATAAAGGTGCATTTGATCCCATGAGCTGAATGATACAAATGCATACACCCTTTAAGTTCTGTTATAAATTACTACCATAACTTTCCAAATAACATTAGGTTCTGTAGTAGGACAGGACAGGGAAAGGTACTGAGCTTCCCACCATTGAAGGGATCTACAAGAGTCACTGCCTCAAAAGGGCAGCCAGCATCATCAGAGGCCCACACCACTCAGGCCATGCTCTCATTTCACTCCTATGGATATGGAAGCCTGAAAACCTGTAACCATCAGGCTATTAAACACTACAACCTCCAAATCAGCTCTGAACTACATGGACTTGGCACATTATTTTTGACTTTGCAATATTATGGGTTTTACAGAGTACTATGTTTACATATCTGTGTAAGGAACTGCAGATGCTGGTTTGAACCAAAGATAGACACAAAAAGCTGGAGTAACTCGACCCGAAACGTCACCCATTCGTTCCCTCCAGAGATGCTGCCTGTCCCGCTGAGTTACTACAGCTTTTTGTGTCTATGTTTACATATTTGTTGTGTTGCTGCAAGTAAGAATTTGATTGTTCTTTTTCGGGGCATATGACAATAAAACACTATTGCCTCACTATTCACAAACTTCAGATGAAATTCACCCGAAAGAACGTTATCAAGCTGAAACATTAACATGTTTCTCTCCACAGATACTGACTGATCTACTGACTATCTTGTCTTCAACAGTTTCAATTACAAAACTTGAAAATATAGACATTTTGTTTTAAATTCAAGAACTTCTTTATTATTTTCTTCTATATAATTTACAGAATACCTATAAAATAATCATATTTCTCAGTGTGATAGCAATTCTTCATTTTGATAGTACTACATCCATACAACTTTTGTAAGTTCTTTTAACCAGTTACAAGCCAACCTTCTTTATACGTTATGACTCCCCAATAGGAAGTTACATCGCTTAGATTAAAAAAACTAAGAAACTTAACTCTTGGAACAAGTCAAATCTAAGCAGATGCCAGTTATTAAAGATAGACACAAATTGCTGGAGTAACTCGGTGGGTCTGGCAGCATCTCTGGAGTTAAGTTCTCATACTCCGTTCCCCTCCCTCCAAGCCCCCTTCCTTCTCTCCAGTCGTTTTACCAGTTCCACGGTTCTCCACATTGTTTCTCTTGAGATTACATCTTCTCTTGAGATTACATCTTCCCACACGGTCTGAGGTCATTTGTGGCTGGCCAGAATTGGTCCTGGTCTTTACTCGCCTCCAGTTCTTTAGCTCCCCCCCCCCCCCCCCCCCCCGCCCCAACAGTTTGAAGAAAGGTCCCAACCCAAAACATCACATCTTCTATCTCCAGAGATGCTGCCTGACCCGCTGAGTTATTCCATCACTTTGTGTCTATCTTTGGTATAAACCAGCATCTGCAGTTCTTTGTTTCTACAGATGCCAATCATTCCTTGGGTATAAGTTTAGTTTAATTTCGTTTTGGTTATTGTCAGGTGCAGTGAAAAGCGATTATTATTAGTAGAGAATGCATATTTAAATGTAATGGTGGACATTGGCAGACTTCTCATACGTTAATGACTGGTTGTGTATAGGATTTAAAGGATAAGTCTGTTATCACTGAGCGAACAGAAAATAAGCAAATCGGACTGTGACAATTATCGAGGTAAGTCCTTCCTACCTATAAATGCTACTCAATTGGATCAAACTAAGATGGGCGGCATGGTGGTGCAGCGGTATAGTTGCTAGCTACAATGCCAGAGACCTGCGTTCGTACCTAACTACAGGTACTCTTTATACGGAGTGTGTACGTTCTCCCTGTGACCGCGTGGGTTTTCTCCGGCTGCTCCAGTTTCCTCCCACACTCTAAAGACGTAGATTTGTAGCATAATTGGCTTCGGTAAAATTGTAAATTGTCCTTCGTGTGTAGGATCGTGCTAGAGTGCGGGGTGATCACTGATCGGAGCGGACTTGGTGTGCTGATGGGCCAGTTTCAGCGCTGTATCTCTAAAGTCTAAACTGAGAATAAGAGTGTTCAGAATCCTACCTTCATTAACACTGTGAGTACTTTGGTGTATCTTGTAACCTGGCTGGGAAGACGATGCCATGTTGACCTGCCTAGTCCTCTTATTGTATCAAATTAAAGGTCCAGGCATTTACATTGTGGCTGTGATATCAGGGTGACTATCCATAGCACATCAGGAAACTAAAGGAATTTTCTCATGTAAAATGTGTTCCTGCTGGTTGTACAGCAAACGACAGGACAAGTCTGATAAGCTGGTAAAGTTGCTGCCTCACATCGTCAGCAACATGGGTTTGATCCTGACCTCAGGTGCTGTGGGTGCAGCCAGGTTGTAGGTTAATTGGTTTCTGCAAATTGTAAATTGTCCCTAGTTTTGGGTACAGGGTGATCACTGGTTGGCATGGACTGGGTTGAGATGGAGGGCCTGTTTCCATACTGTACCTCTAAACTAAACTAAGACCTCCAATACTGATACCTTCCTATGGAACAACCCGGGAATGAATCCATGATGACGGAAGCAATAATAAGGTTATAATATGGTGTGAATGTTAGACCCGCAGGACTGTACTGCTCTATACTAAGAGCGTGGGATTGGAAAATCAACTTCTGTTGGACAAGAAGAGAAGTGTTCCAAAAACACCATAAATCATAGTGTGAGGAGCTGCCAAAATCAAATTGGCTCCTGGGAAGTTATAACTAAGTGTGCGGTTGGATGAAGAACCATTGTCCATGATGTAGTTCATATGATGGAAGCCAGAATTGGGAAAAATCTAGTAAATGGTCCGGAAAGCCAGACCACAGTCAAAACATGAAGGAGATTTGATGGAGAAAATGCTACCAGCTACCACTGTTAAAGACCCAAGGCTGTTGCTCAGCATCACGGTGGACAGAGTGAGATCTTTTATACCAAACCATTTCCCCAGATGGTGGTCAGCTCAGCACAGCATGTTGTATTGGCATTCAAATGTTAAATAACATTGATTCATTACACCAAGGGCTACAATCACACAGCAACGACCTCTGAACAATGCTTGATGCAATCTGCAAAGCAAAAATATACTTGCCTATAAACTGACAGAAGTGTTCAATTAAAAAAGCTGTAACTCCACATTTTGCTCATTATGTCTTTTGGATCCCAAGTGCTTAACATCCTTTAATGTGTAAAATAGCAATGCAACAAATGGTTTTCTGCTTGTTCTTCATAGTAATCTGCAGTAATACTTGGTGTATCGATGTTTCACTAAGAGGGTTTTAATTGAGCACAAGATATTTACGGCACAGTCTTTTCTCTTAATTAATACCAAGTCACTTCCGACGGTTAAGTTTCAACTTGCATTTCTACATGATAATAAATGCAATAAAAGCATATAGTGGAATAACTACATTCTATTATAATGAAATATTATGGAGACTGCCATAAACTGTCACTTCTGAAACACCAAGACAAAATAGGGCCGACATGCAGTTTAAAAAGATAGAATAAAGAATATACATCAATAACTGTACCAATTTACACTTTCATCATATATTAACAATAATCGTTTATAAAAGAAGGAAAGGAAATATTATCCATTGTCAATTTAGTGCCTTTTCTATATTCAGCTCCATTGAGATAATGTTTGAAAAAGTGCCATTAATTTATACTTGCATGTACAAAATTATGGTAATGAATACTGAAATATAAAAGGCAAAGGAAGGAAAATAATAATTAAAACAATGTTTTTGAATAGTTAAATATATACTATCATCTTCAATGCAGTTTGATCAGAATAATCCCACGTAAAACACGGTGGAGACTTTGGATTTCTGGCAGTTCAGAGGTGCAAAGTACTGGTCGAGTCCCAGGCTCGTTCTCTGTGCTCCAGGAACACTGCATGTCTGTCCACAGTCTAAGCTGTTCAAATTCTCTTATCTGCATTGAACCATCAAACAAAAAGTCTCCTATCTGTTTTGGCACCACATCCGCATCAAATCATGGGCGACAGTGATGTGCAAAATGAAAGTGAAAGTGTCCAGACTGTAGGATAAAATATCTTTATAAAGATGGTCAGAATAGGGACGGCTGCACTTCAACTGTTTGTGGAGTCTGCATCTGGGTTTAGGGCGGTGTAATATTAGGACTGGAATTCGTTTTTAAGCAATGTTTTTGTCAAAAGTATTTTGCTCTCCCTTCTGTAACAAACAAGATTTTTTTTTAACAGGCATCCTATATCTGGGTGACCAGGGCATCCAGCTCAATGCTCCCAGTTAAATAAATGCAGTTTGTGTTGGAAGGTACTGCAAATGCTGGTTGAAACCGAAGATAGACACAAAATTCTGGAGTAACTCAGTGGATCAGGTGGTAACTCTGGAGAAAAGGAATTGGTCTAGATCCTTCTTCAGACTGAGCTGGAGTAACTCAGCGGGTCAGACAGTAACAAATGCAGGCCACGTTCAATTTAAAATATTACTCGCACTTTAGGGCAGGTTTTGTACCACATTTGCTTTCTACCAGTATTGAGGGCTGATGGATGCGTTGGAAGTCAGGTGTATTTCCTACTAACTATAGGGAGGCTGTGATTGTTTCTCTTATTTCACTGTTTGCTCCAATCATTCACATTTACTGACATGCACTTGCACTGTTTCACTCTTTGGATCTTCTTGTGCCTAAAGGGAGGCTGCAAATCAGGACAGTTCAGCTTGACAGTCAGGGTAGTGAACTTCTGGGGTTTGCAGAAAGCGCAGGACTGGAACGATTCTTGATCCCTTTTAATGTGCCGGGGGATGTAGAAGGAATTGCACTGTCCGTAGCAGAACCTGTTGATGACGGTCTGGCTCAGGCACCCATCCTCGTTGATGGTCTGCCTGAGGGGCTGAGTTTTACACCAGTCGCTCTTCAGGTACTTTCTCTCCGTCACCACCAGCGCCTCTTGGCTGGAAGCAAGGACATCGGGCCTTCGATGTTGCCGCTTCTCCGAGCTGTTGGTGTTCCCCTTGTAGAGTGGCGGAATGGCTCCTGGAGGCCGGTTTTTCTTCAGTTCCACTGCCACCATCAACGTGCCGACAAGGAAAAGGAGGTTGATGAGCTTCTGATACATCCTACAGAAAAAACAGAGCAGAGAGTGAGGCCGGGATCTACACCTCTAATACACTTGTTTTATATTCATTCAGCTACACAGTGAGAGTCATAAATTCATAGTGTGGAAAAAGGCCCTTCAGCGCAACTTGCCCACATCGACCAACATGTTCCATCTACACTAGTCCCACCTGTCTGTGTTTGGCCCATATCCCTCTAAACCTATCATATCCATGTTCCTGTTTCAATGTTTCTTTAACGTTGCAATAGTACTTGCCTCAACTACCTCCTCCGGCAGCACGTTCCATACACTCACCACCCTTTGTGTCAAAAGGTTGCTCCTCAGATTCCTATTACATCTTTCCCATAAATGAAACCTAAGTCCTCTGGTTGTTGATTCCCCTCCTCTGGGCACAAGGCTTTCTGCATCTAACCGATCTATTCCTCTCATGATTTTGTACACTTCTATAAGATCACCCCTCATCCTCCTGCGCTCCAAGGAATAGAGTCCTAGCCTGCTCAACCTCTCCCTATAGTTCAGAGTTAAAGCTGTCAAAGGTTACAGGGAGAAGAACGAAGAATGGGGTTGAGGTCCTCCCTCATCCAGCGTGTCCAGGCCCAGTGCCATCAAACATGAATCGTATATGTTAAACCAATAGCTTCCGGAATCATTCTCCTAAACTTCCTCTGGACCCTCTCTAACGCTAGCACATCCTCCCTCAGATATTGGGCCTAAAGCTGCTCACAATACTGGCCTGACTTGTGCCTTATAAAGTCGCAGCAGGTCATCCCTGTACATAATATATGCAACATTGACAAATGCGAATCTGAATTCAGGGGCTGTGCTACCTGCCAGTTTATTGATCTCAAACAGCCATAGCCAGGACCATATTAAACCAGGTCACCAGTTAGAACAGTTTCCTCACCACCAGGAGATGGCACATTTGAGACCCCAGTCTGACTTTCACCTGACTGCAACGTTCAATTGATATTTCTATTAACTTCTAGTCCCTCCACTAGGTGGAGCACTGCACAGAGATGAGTGTCCCATTTTTGGAGGGAAGGTCAACTTTTGATTAATTGATTGTAAGGAACAGCATGGAAACAGGTTAGTTCCATGTTATCCCACATTCTAGTTCCATGTTATCCCACATTCACATTCACTCCCTACGCAGTCGAGGAAATTTACAGAAGCCGATTAACCTACAAATAACAGATAACTTTCTGCTGATATCTCCAGTGTCAGGCATTAAAGGGAGACTATGTAGAAATGTCAAACTGAGGAAACGTATGTAATTCTTTTCCAAGGTATATGAACTGAGGTGCAGAAATACACAGTAGATCGGGCATCGTATTTGGAGCGATAAACAGGATTAACATTTCAGGTTGATGGTCTTTCATTGGAGTTCAGGCAAAGGTCATTGATGCAAAAGGTGAGCTAAAAGGCCAAAAATCCTTCCTGGCCTGCAAAATATATTCATTCTGTAGGAAGAAACTACAGATGCTGGTTTATTTGAAGATGGACACAAAATATAGCAGTAACTCAGCAGGATAATGTCCCACAAAAGGAGATTAGTGGGCATAATTAGGGCACATGGCACTGGGGGTAGAGTGCTGACACAAATAGAAAATTGGTTGGCAGACAGGAAACAAAGAGTAGGGATTAACGGGTCCCTTTCAGAATGGCAGGCAGTGACTAGTGAGGTACTGCAAGGCTCGGTGCTGGGACCACACCTTTCTACATATATTATTAATGATTTAGATGAAGGGACTACAAGTAATATTAGCAAATTTGCAGATGACACAAAGCTGGGTGGCAGCATGAACTGTGATGAGGATGCTATGAGAATGCAGGATGACTTGGACAGGTTTGGTGAGTGGGCAGATGCATGGCAGATGCAGTTTAATGTGGATAAATGTGAGGTTATCCACTTCGGTGGCAAAAACAGGAAGGCAGATTATCATCTAAATGGTGTCAAGTTGGGAAAAGGGGATCTGGGGGTCCTTGTTCATCAGTCAATGAAAGTAAGCATTCAGGTACAGCAGACAATGAAGAAAGTGAATGGCATGTTGGCCTTTATAACAAGAGGAGTTCAGTATAAGAGCAAGGAGGTCCTTATGCAGTTGTACAGGGCCCTAGTGAGACCACACCTGGAATATTGTGTGCAGTTTTGTTCTCCAAATTTGAGGAAGGACATTTTTGCTATTGAGGGAGTGCAGCGTGGGTTCACAAGGTTAATTCCCGGGATGGCGGGACAATCATATGTTGAGAGAAAGGAACGGCTCGGCTTGTATACTCTGGAATTTAGAAGGATGAGAGGGGCTTATTGAAACATATAAGATTATTAAGGGATTGGACACGCTACAGGCAGGAAACGCTACAGGCAGGAAACGCTACAGGCAGGCATGTTCCCGATGTTGGGGGTGTCCAGAACCAGGGGCCACAGTTTAAGAATAAGGGGTAAGCCATTTAAGACGGAGATGAGGAAACACTTCTTCACACACAGAGTTGTGAGTCTGTGGAATTCTCTGCCTCAGAGGGTGGTGGAGGCCGGTTCTCTGGATACTTTCAAGAGAGAGCTAGATAGGGCTCTTGAAGATAGCGGAGTCAGGGGATATGGGGAGAAGGCAGGAAAGGGGTACTGATTGTGGATGATCAGCCATGATCACATTGAATGGCGGTGCTGGCTCGAAGGGCCAAATGGCCTACTCCTGCACCTATTGTCCATTGTCTATTGTCTATTTGGACAGGCAGCATCTCTGGAGAAACAATTCGGGTCTTAAGATTGAGAGTAAGGGGAGAGGGTGACTAGACATAGGGAAGGGTAAGGCTTGAAAACAACAGATCAGAGCAGACATTGATCAAAGAAATGGTTCATGGTTAGCTGCGGGGAAGGTGCATGGGAGCAGGCCCTTCAGCCCACCGGGTCCACGCCGACCATCGATCACCTTTTCATACTAGTTCTATGATGTTCCCACTTTCAGATCCACTCCCCACACATTGTGGGCAAGTTACAAACACCAATTCAACTACAAACCTGCATGTCTGTGGAATGTGGGAGGAAGCCAGAGCACCTGGAGGAAACCCACGCGGTTACATGGAGAATGTGCAAACTCCACACAGACATAGCACTCGAGGTCAGGATTGAACCAGGGTCATGATAAAGAATGCATGATAAAAGAAATGTTGTCAATAGTTTGGGTAGAGTCTGGCGTAATAGTATGTCAACCGTAGAGCAATTTTATTAGGCATTTATCAAGAGTTGTATTGAATATTTTAGCTGGAATGGTCTTATCTTAAGCTCTCTGTCCCGTATTGCTTATCCAAGTACAACATTTCCAGGAATGTGTTTTTTTTTAATTGTGCTGACCTTTAAAGAGTCCAGGACCTGCATGTTCCTGTTAGAGCAAAGGGCAAGATGAAATGTGCAATAGTCTGAAATGTGGAGTCTGAAGAAGGATCTCAACCCGAAACGTCACCAATTCCTCTCTCCAGAGATGCTGCCTGTCCCACTGAGCTACTCCAGTATTTTGTGTCTATCTTCAGAGTGTATGGCACAGCAGGTGGCAATAAGGACGCTTGGATGAAAGCTCTGGTCAAGAATAGAAGGAGGCATGGGGCAGGTATAGGTAGCTGGGATCCCATATATCTCTGGAGGACTTTCAGGAACTGAGAAGCAAGCTAAAAAAGGAAATCGGGAAGGCAATAAGGGGCCATGAGATAGCTCTGGCAGATAATAGTAAGGATAATCCCGAGAGATTTTATACATACATTAATGAAAAAAGAGTAACCAGAGAGAGAATGGGGCTCCTCAAGAATTAAAGCAGTCAACTCTGTCTGGGGCCAAACGTAATGAGTATTTCTCCTCTGTTCTTACCGTGGAGAAAGACATGAGGACTGAGGAACTTGGGGCCGTCAATAGAAGTGTTTTGAGAGCAGTCTGTATTACTATGGTGGAGGAGGTGCTGAAGGTCAGTTTAGTTTAGGTCATTGTCATGTGTACCGAGCTACAGTGAAAAGCTTTTTGTTGGGTAGCAGAAACACAATACATGATTACAATCAATCCATTTACAGTGTATAGATACATGATAAGGGAATAATGTTTAGTGCAAGGTCACGGTGGAGCAGCGGTAGAGTTGCTGCCTAACAGCAAAGTGCAGCGCCGGAGACCCGGGGTCGATCCCGACTATGGGTGATGTCCGTATGGAGTTTGTACGTTCTCCCCGTGATCGGCGTGGGTTTTCGCCAAGATCTTTGGTTTCCTCCCACACTCCAAAGACGTACAGGCTTGTAGGTTAATTGGCTTGATAAATATAAACATTGGCCAGTATAAATTTGTCCAACTTCCAGTATAGCCCCTGGTGGGCTCTTCAGAAGGTACAAGGTACAAGGTAAAGCCAGCAAAGTCTGAACAAGGAAAGTCCGAGAGTCATCAAAGAGGTAAATAGTAGTTCAGCACCCCTCTCTGGTTGTGGTAGGATGATTCAGTTGCCTGATAGCAGCTGGGAAGAAACTGTCCCCGAATCTGGTTGTGTGCATCATCATGCTTCTATACCTTTTGCCTGATGGGAGTGGGGAGAACGTACAAACATCTGTGGTCGGAAAGTTACTGGATAATATACTGAGGGAAAATATATGTATGCATTTAGATGGACAAGGCTGATTAGGGATAGTCAGCATGGTTTTGTACAAGGGAGATCTGGTCTCACAAATCTTATTGAGTTTATTGAAGATGTGACCAAAATAGTTGATGAGGGTAGAGCTGGAGATATTTTATAAATGTATTTCTGCAAGGTATTTGACAATTTTCGCATGGTAGGTCGCTCTGGAAGGTTAGGTCCCATGGGATCCATGGAGAGCTAGCTGAATGGGTAGAAAAATGACTTCATGGAAGGAAGCAGAGGGTGATGATGGACGAATGTTTTTTAGACTGGAGGCCTGTGACTGATGGTGTGCCTCAGGGTTCAGTACTGGGTCCATTGCTGCTTGTCATTTTTATCGGTGATTTAGTAAATGTAGAAAGCATGATTAGTAAGTGCAGATGACACCAATGTGGGTGGTATTGTAGATAGCAAAGAAGATTGTGAAAAATTTCAGCAGGATCTCAATCAGTTGGGCAGGTAGGTTTAGGAATGGCTAATGGAACTTCAAGGTGTTACATTTTGGGAAGTCAAACCAGGGCAGGTCCCACACAGTGAATGGCAAGGGTATGGGGAGTGTTATGGAGTAGAGGGGTCCAGGTATGCAAGTACATAGTTCCTAGAAAGTGACATCACAAGTAGACAGGGTAGTCAAGAAGGCTTTGGGCGCATTGGCCTTCATCAGTCAGAACACTGAATATAGAAGTTGGGAGGTCATGTTAGATTTGTACAAGACATTGGTGAGGCCATATTTTGAGTATTGTTTTTAGTTGGTGTAGGAAAGATGTTGTCAACTGTAAGGGGTGCTGAAAAGATTAACGAGGATGTTGCCAGCACTCTAGGGCCTGACATTTAGGGAGAGGTTGAACAGGCTAAGACTTTATTCCTTGGAGCACAGGTGGATGACCTTATAGAGGTGTGAATGATTGTGAGAGGAATAGAAAGAGTAAATGCACAGTATTTTACCCAGAGTAGGAGAATCAGGAATTAGAGGACATAGGTTTATGGTGAGGGGGAAAGATTTAATAGGAACCTGAGGGGCAACCGTTTTGCGCAAATGGTGGTGGGCGTATGCAACAAGCTGCTGGAGGAGGTAGTTGAGGAGACATTTACATGGACAGGATAGAGGGATATGGGCCAAATGCAAGTGGGTGGGACCAATGTAGATGAGGCATGTTGGTCGGCATGGGCAAGTTGGGCCGAAAGGCCAGTTTTCACGCTGTAAGACTCTATGAATGCCAGCAACTTCCGTAAATGACTGCTGGCTAGAATAGTTGATTTTGCCAAACTATTTGCTAATGGCTCCTTAATAACAAAACTGGAAAGCAGCAGGGCCTGATTAATAGTGACATCTCCACATGATGGATTCACACAGAGCCGTAGCTCTGGGCATGCTTTACCCTAATCTTCACTCAAAGAATGTTACTAAAAAGTCAACTATCCCTCATAATATTTTCATTGGAAAGTTCCCTTCATGCCAGTTACACCACAGTTTAACTGGGTCAAAATTTCCATTGCTTGTAAGTTGACAAACTATAACTCCAGTTATAGTTTAGTCCTGTTGAAATGCTGCCCAGTGCTCAGCTCCTCTTCGGAAACCCTTCTCCCTGCATCTGTTGCCTTTATGTTTCATTCAGAGATACAGTGTGAAACGGGACCTTTGGCCCACCGGGTCCATGCCGACCAATGATCACTCGTACACTAGTTCATCCTACATACTAGAGGCAATTTACAGAAGCCATAACCTATAAACCTGCATGTCTCTGGAATGTGGGAGGAAACCAGTGCTCCCAGAGAAAACCCACGCGGTCACAGGGAGAATGTACTGTACAACCTCCGTACAGACAGCACATGTGGTCGGGATCAAACCTGGGTTTATGGCGCTGTAAAGCAGCAACCCTACCACTGAGGCACTATACCTTCCTTCCTGTACCACCAAAGGCCCCTTTGGCTCAACTTGCCGTACCTCTCAAGATGTCCCATCTACACTCGACCTACTGAACATGCCCATGCTTGGTACACATCCCTCTGAATCCTTCCCATCCATGTACCTGTTCAAATATATTTTAAATGTTTTTTTTTAGTCCCTGCCTCAACTACCTCCTCTGGTAGGTCGTTCCATATACCCATCACTCTTTGGTAATACCTCACCTTTATATTTTTGCTTATTAATATGATAATCCTTGGTATGATTTTGCTCTGTTACAAGTGCTATTTTAATTTGGTGTCAAAGAAACTGTAGCAGCTGATTCAGCTAGAGAATATTTGAATGAATAATCAATAGGCAACGCACATTTACTCTGCTTTACAGTACTTTGTAGAGCATGAATGCGCTGTAAATAATCATTAATATCTCCTGCGGAACTAGTTACTGTGGATAAAGATAGGCGATTTAAAATAAGAGTGGATGAGACTGTGGGATAATATTAAACTAATGTGAATGGATGATCGATGGACAGCATGGAATTCAGTGGGCCAAAGAGACTGTTTCCATGCTCTATCTCTAAACTAAAACTATGTCCTGGGCAAGTAGATTTAACCAACACTGTAACATAAAGATCTAATTATTTAGGAAGACTATTCACTGCACAAAATAAAAGCTGCATAAAAGAAATGATGGTATAATTCAGTATACTGTATCTATTGGGTTATCATTGGGAACTATGATCCTAGGCTCTTTTTAACATTAAAATAAATCTAATGAGATTGGGCAGCTCAGTGGTGCAGCGGTAGAGTTGCTGTCTTACACCGCCAGAGACCCAGGTTTGATCCTGACCACGGGTGCTGTCCATACGGAGTTTTATGTTCTTCCGTTATCTGCGTGGGATTTTTCCGGAAGCTCCGGATTCCTCCCGCACTCCAAAGACGTACAGGTTTGTAGGTTAATTGGCTCGGTAACATTGTAAATTGTCCCTAGTGTATGTAAGATAGTGCTAGTGTACTGGGATCACTGGTCAGTGCAGACTCAATGGGCTGAAGGGTATCTCTAAACTAAACTAAATTAAACTAAAATAAACAGAAAATTGAGGTTACGCATATGTTGAGGCATTCTCTTGCCAATTACATTACATAACTTAGACCTTCAAGTCTCAACAGCTGATTGAACACCTCCATTTCAAGTGCAATATCAGCTCTGCACCTCCATTTCCTCACTTAAAGAAAATAATGTGTCAATTCCTGGAATCAATGCTTTCTCTGTATTATCCATGAATATAAAGCAATCTGGATAAAATTATTTTAAATGCATTCCATTGAGATCATTGTTGCTGTTATGGATGTTTTTGAAGTTCAACAATATTTTTCAAATTAACTTTCAGTGATTGTGTGTAAAACAAGCATTTAGGTTCCAAAAGACAGTTATTTTTAAAATTTATTCATTTTCTTGAGTCCTGGCCTATTAGAATTTATTCCACATCCATAGATGACACTGAGGAGGTAGTGGCGGGTTCTTTTCTTTTAGTAAAAGTGCATCCACACTGTTATTTTGTCAGGGGTTCCAGGATAGAGAACTAATGATGATGAAGGAACCAGCCTCTCCAGGCCTCTCATTACTCCTGACTTGCATCTTGTAGATGGCAGAATTCCCTTGAAGCTTTCAGGAGGTAAGTCACTCATTTAGGGTTCTCTCACTGTAACCATGGTTTAATGTGGCTGGTCCAGTTAGATATTTTCTCAGTGGTAACTTGTAGGTTATTAACAGAGTTGGGGAGTTTTAGTGGTAGTGAGATTGGCAATGCCAAGGGTAGGTCATCTTTTTACTGACTATGCAACAAAAAAGCTTTTCACTGTACCTTGCTACATGTGACGATAATAAGCTAAACAAAACTAAACTAAATGTGTAGGGAGTGGATGAGAAGGTGGGATAGCATAGAACTCCTGTGAAGGTGCGGTCGATGGTCGGTGTGGACTCGGTGGGCCGAAGGACCTGTTTCCAAGCAGAATCTCTAAAGTAAATCAGATGAGTGATAAGGAAGGTTGGACAAGAGAGGCAGCCCATCCAGAGGCAGAAGAGTTTGTCTTCTCCTTTCCTTCCAAAGCCTAGGACCAGGCAAGCAGTTCAGTGGTACAAACACTGAACGTTGTTAGTTTTTTCTCGCTGGCTCATCATTCAGACCATGATGGCACTGCTTGAGCTGTAGAGTGTTTGTTTATAGTGAGTGATTTTCCATGCAATGTGGGTGCAGAGCAGACTGTGGTAAGCACTTAAAAGTGTTTGCACATTACTACATCATGGAAAAACTCCGCGTTGATCATGCACTGAAAATGTCAGCAAGAGATTTACCCTGATCTTATAATGAAGGCATTCACCTCACATATGGTTTATCCCCCAAATTTACAATGGACTTGAATGGGCCAAGCCCGTCAGGTTATTTACAGACTTTGATTTTGCTCCCAGATTTCTGCCATGATTTTGCCAGTCGTGCATCTTTTCACAAAGTTTATTCCTCCCTCTATTTGGCTGCCAAACATCTTTGGAAATAATCTCAAAAAACGATGGGATGATGGGAACGCAGGAAGAATAAACAGGTATGATTAATGTGGGGCAAAACATGTTGGAGCAATGCTACTGCCACGCCACTGTGCCACCCATTCACCTTATCTATGCCCCTGTCTGTAAAGATTAGAATGTCACCCTATAGCTCAGGTAGTTTGTTGCAAAGTAGTTAGTGTTATAGAACCTTACTCTGGAAAGTGGTTAGTTCAACACCCAAGGCAGCCTAAATGTATTTTCAAGGCACAGAGGAATTCAAAAAAAATTATGAAAAGTTGGATGTTGCTCTGTGGGCCCCTTTTTATTGTAAAAAGTCCAACTTGGAATTAGAAGACAGGAATGTTTGGATATAAATCAAGAACTGATTTAATGAACATGGAATGGAATGGTTGCAGGGAAATTTGGTAGAAATACAAAAAATTGTGAGAGGCATAGATAGGGATGACAGTCAGAAATAACAAGCACTAGAGGGCACATCTATAAGGTGAGACGGGCAATGTTCAAAGGTAATGCGCGGACAAGTTTTTTACACAGAGGATGGTGAGTGCCTGGAAAACGGTGCCAGGGGTGGTGGTAGAGGCGGCATTTGAGACTTTTGGATAGCCACGTGGATATGCAGTGAAAGGTGGGCAGGCACGTGCCGTGAGTAATTACTCAATATAGGCAGTCAGTCGGCTTTAAAAAAAATTCTTAAACCGTGCATGCGCAGATTGTTCTCTCCGTAAAAATAAAAAATAAAAATAAGTAACAATTGAATTTGCCCAAGGCTTCCAAATCTCCTTCATTTTTTAATTACTGAATGGTGGGGGATGGAGGATGAAGGCAGGTGGAGAGATGGTGGGGAAAACGGGAGCACCCCAGGGCAAGTTGAATCAATTGTCATCTTATTGGATGACAATACTAATTCAAGGGACCAATTCAAGGGTGAGTTCCTTTCACAGCTTGTGGAGAGTCAGTGCCAGGGGTTAAAGATGCGTTGAGAAGGAGGGGGTCGGAGATCATGTCAGTAACTCACTCAACACTGCCACAGCACTCTGGGCACGGACAGCAGAACTGGCCGCCACTTCCACGGAGGGAAGCAGCTCTGGTGACTGCGAGCGACCGCCGGGACCCGACAGCAGAACCGGCTGCCACTTCAGCGCCTTCTGCCAGCCCGCTTACCTTTGGCAGTGCTCCGACTGAACACCTCTCACATGCTGCTCGCCGGCTTTGCTCATGTCTGCCGCTTTCCGCAAATCCTTAAATTCCGATAGCCGGGTAACGTCAATTGGTCCCTTGAATGCGCTGTCAGAATTTAAGGATTTGCTGGAAGCGGCTGACATGAGTGAGGCCGGCGAGTGGCAGGAGAGAGGTTTTCAGATGGAGAGCACTGTCAGAGGTGTGCGGGAACTGGCAGAAGGGGCTGTCCGGTCCCGGCGGCCACTCGCAACCACCCGAGCTAATTCACTCCCCGGCCACAATGCGGTGGCTCCGAGCCCGGAGCGTCGCAAGTATGTTACTGGTCCCGATCCCCTCCTTCACAACGCTCCTGCCCTCCCCGCAACTTTACCCCGGGCCAGACTCCTCAAACGGTGTGAAAGGAGCTCTCCCCCCACCCCGGGAAATACGATATTTAAAAACATAAAGCACCAAGAAATGTACTTACCACGTTATTGGTACACAAACTCCATTCTTCTCTCTTTGTTTCCAAAGATATTCTTAAAATAATGACAATCCATATTTGAAAAACACGCAAAGAAACAGTAGGCTGCTGTGCATGCGCAGTACAGCAAAGGCAGAATTTCTGCTGCCTTCAGCCCCTCTTATCATTGACGGCTTGAAGCAGTGCTGATGGCACGTGGGCTGCACAGAGCTTCCCGTGTTACAAGCGCTGCGGATGAAAGGCATGGAGAATGATGCCTACCTAAGAGATCGATCTCTTGCATAGGCATAATTCTCCCATGCCTTTACTATTTATATTTAATAATTAGCATTTCATAATTTTAGGCAGGGTAGGCAGTGCCTACCTTGCCTATCCTGACGGCACGTGCCTGAAGGTGGGATATAGATAATGTCCAGGCAGATAGGGGTTGGTGCTGGCATCATGTTTGGCAGAGACATTGTGGGAAGAGGGGCCTGTTCCTTTGCTGTGCTGTTCTATGCTCCATGGAATACGTCATACTCAAACATATAATTTGCAGTTGCATTGTTATGATGAAAATAACGTGTCGATTTCTAATGGCTTCAAACAAAGATTTGTTAATACTCAGTTAATAATCTCCTTTCTTATAAAGCACAGGAGGTCCTGTGTCCATTCATCCATACTGGCTCCCTGGGAATCGGTCCTATTTGTACTAGAGGCACAGTGGAGCAGCTGGTAGAGCTGCAGCCTCACAGCTCCAGAGACCCGGGTTCGATCCTGAACTTGGGTGTTGTTTACATGAAGTCTGCACGAGCTCCCTGTGACCGCACGGGTTCCTCTGGGTGTGCCTGTTCCTCCCGCATCCTAAGGACATGCGGGTTTGCAGGTTAATTGCCCTCTGTAAATTGCTCCCTATTGTGTAGGGAGTGGATGAGAAAGTGCAATAACATGGAACTAGAAAATTCTACCGACATTCTCGGAGGCTGTACATCCAGTTCATTCATTAGCATTGTATTCGGTAGTGTTAACGGGAACTATCATTATACCTGGCATCCTTATCACTCATGCGGCCCCCTGGGGTTTCCCTCATTTGAGGGGCTTCTCCACAAGACCCTGTCCCCCAACGTCCAGCATCGGAAGGACCTTAGACTGTGGTCCTCCCCATAGAGCCTTGGAATTGGCTGCACCAAGCTTCAGCGAGTCCACTAGGGGCGCTGCATTGAAGGCCTCTACCTACAGCCTGTCCGTTTTTTTCCCTCTTTTTTAAATTTTAGTTTGTCTAAACTGTTTGTTTTGGGGATTCTTTCGTTTTTCTATGTGGGGAGGGAGGGAGGGCGAGGGGGAAACCGTTCCTTGTCGCTTCCTGGCGAGGATATTTCTCTGAGACGCGTCCTCGCCCCCCCACGTCGCGGCCTACCACTGGATCGGAGTGGCCTTTCCTACCGGAGACCGGGGACCAGGCCCGAGCTTCGACAGCGGTGGCACGGCACTGGATTCACCGCAGAGCGGGCGATACCTACCTGGTTCGCCGTTTGTAGCTCCGGAGCATTAGGCCGCTGCTCCAACATCGAGGAGCTGTGGTTCGCGGAGCTCCCAACGCGGGCAGCACTGACTACAACATCGCGGAGTCCCTGGGGCACTTTGCCGATCGAATCTCCGCCCGGCGCGGCCTGGGGACGTCGGGAGCTGCGGACTCTGGTAGGAAGTGGTCGATTCGGAGGTCCAAGCCGCTGAGGTTGGCCTCCAGTCCCGACATTGGAGTTCCAACATCCCGGCGAGCGGGCCTGAGCGGCTGGTTGCCCGTAGCGGCGACTGCGGAGGGCTCCGGAGGCCCCGACCACGGGCGAACTTCGAGGAAGAGACTGACTTTGGTGCCTTCCCTCACAGTGGGAAACATTTGATTCTGCTGTGTGGGGATGTTTTATGTTTAAATATATCATGTGTTGTGTTCTTTATTTTATTGTATGGCTGTATGGTGATCACATTTCACTGCGCCAACTGGCACATGTGACAAATAAATATATTTTGTATCTCTTGTATCTTGTCCCTCAGCACTTATTCCTGCAGTCTGGAATGGGCCAGTCGGCAACTTTCCCTAATGGACATCTCGCTCTGCTGGGAGGCCAAAGAACGTTTTTCACAGAGTTAATGACCTTCCAGCAGCATTTGGCGTAACTAAACTAAAATAAACTAAACTATGTTATCAATCCTATTTCCGTATCACTCATTCTCCTCCTAGAATCTTCAATCTCTTATCTCTCGACACAAGGGGTAACGTACAATTGCCAATTAACTACCAGCCAACACATCTTTGGAGATGTGGGAGAAAGGGGTCAAAGTCAGCTCCTTTTTCCCAGAATGGAAAAGTCAAATATGTGAGGGCACAGCTTTAAGGTGAGAGGGGCAAAGTTTAAGGATATGTGTGGGGCAAGCTTTTTCCACAGAGGGCAGTGCATGCCTGGAATGTGCTGCCAAATGTGCTGGTGGAGGGAGGTACGATGAAGCTATTAGATAGGCACATGGATATGGAGGGAATGGAAGAATATGGATTATGCGCAGGGAGATGTGATTAGTTTATCTTGGCATCCATCAAGTTCAGTTGAGGCATTGTGGGCTGAAGGACATGTTCCTGTGCTGTACTTTTCTATGTTCTATGAAAGCAATACGAAGACGGGTAGAATATGCTGACAGTACTGAGGTCAGGAATGCACCCAGATCACTGAAGTTGTGATCCGGGTGCATTCCTGAAGTTGTGAACTCTAAGTGCTGGGCCATTTGCCGTCCAACTTAATAACTAACATTGCGACTAGACATTGAACAGTAACATTGTGAGTATACATGTTCAGTAAGTGAAGCAGCCACATTGGCATTCAGTGAAAAAGAGAACTAATTATAAAGGCAACTACTCCATTCTTTCTTAAACGTATTGCTTGATGCAGCTGTCGCTCACAAGGATAGCATTTAATGCAGATATCTGACTGCCCTTGCAGAAGAGACCATAAGACCATAGGAGCAGACTTAGGCCATTCGCCCCTTTGTTCCGCCATTTGATCATGGCTGATCTATCTTTCTCACTCAACCCCATTCTCTTGCCATCTCCGCGTAATCTTTGACACCCTCACTAATCATGAACCTATCAATCTCCGCTATAAAAGTACTCAACTTGGCCTCCACAGCCACAGAATGAATTCCACAGATACAATTCTTCCTGATGTACTTTGCAGTGGCATAGCAAGTCAATCATTTATATGGACAAGAAAAAGACACAAAGTGCTGGAGTAACTCAGTGGGTCAGGCGGCATCGTTGGAGTTAAAAGATGGGTGACGTTTTGGTTCGGGACCCGTCTTCTGACCCGAAACGTCTCCCATCCTTTTTCTGCAGAGATGCTGCCTGACCTGCTGAGTTACTCCAGCACTTTGTGTCTATCTTCAGCATAAACCAGCACCTGCAGTTCCTTTCTACACAGTTATAGGGACAATCCTGATAAAGTGAGATGATCCATTACCATCTCCTGTTGTGACTAAAGATGATGCATAAATCTCTTTTTTCCCAGCCTCAAATGCACTCCAAGCTGAGACTGTTGGTAGCTGATCAGCAATATCAAGTTGCCACCCTGCTAAATGTAGTGGCCTTCAATCATTAATTAATTCATTCATTCATTCAATCATTCACTCATCCATTCATTCATTTGTTCATTCAATGCCTCTCCCCAGATGCTTCAGTAATAAATAATTATCTCAGATAAATCGCTTTCCATATACTTAAACAGCACATTGCACCTTGATATCCCAAGCTAGTGATTCCAGTTATAGATCAACTTCAATGAAGAAAACAATTGGGGTTACTCATTCTCTCACTGGAGCAAAAACCATTCAGAAAAAAAAGTTTTTCCTTAAGGGAAAATATTGCCCACAACCCTTAAACTGTTTTGCTTGCGAGTGGGAGGGATTGTAATCCCATTTTGACTGATAAAAATTCACACGGTAGCTACAGATGTTTCCGGCAACTTGCTTCAAAATAGTATTTGACAATTACACATGTGGATTCAAGTTGCTTTTTGGATAGGATAGTTTTAACATGTTATTGGATAACCTGTCAATCCATCAATGGTAAGCATTGCATGGCAAGGAACCTGCCACTGAATGACAATTGTGGGTTTCCTCATATCCATGAGCCACTGAAATTTCCATTTCACCAATATTACTGAGCTCCAGTTCATTAGTTTAATTTTAGTTTAAAGATACAACATGGAAACAGTCCCATCGGCCCACCAGGTCCGCACCGACCAGTGATCCCCGCACATTAACACTATCCTATACCCACAAAGGACAATGTTTTCAATTTTACCAAGCCAATTAACCTACAACCCTGTAAGTCTTTGGAGTGTGGGAGGAAACCGAAGATCTCGGAGGAAACCCACACAGGTCACGGGGAGAATGTACAAACTCTGTACAGACAGCACCCGTACTCAGGATCTAACTCAGGTCTCCGGCGCTGCATTCGCTGTAAGGCAGCAAGTCTACCACTGCACCACCGTGACATGTTTCTACACGTCTATAAGATCACCCCTCAGCCTCCTACACACTAGATGTCCTCACACTAGACGTCCCGCACACTAGACGTCCGCACACTAGACGTTCCGCACACTAGACGTCCGCACACTAGACGTCCCACACACTAGACGTCTAGGACACTAGACGGTCCGCACACTAGACGTCCGCACACTAGACGTCCCGCACACTAGACGTCCGCACACTAGACGTCCGCACACTAGACGTCCGCACACTAGATGTCTACACACTAGACTTGCACACACTAGTCTGCACACTAGACGTCCGCACACTAGACGTCCGCACACTAGACGTCCCGCACACTAGACGTCCGCACACTAGACGTCCCGCACACTAGACGTAGACGTCCGCACACTAGACGTCCCCACACACTAGACGTCCGCACACTAGACGTCCGCACACTAGACGTCCGCACACTAGACGTCCGCACACTAGACGTCCCGCACACTAGACGTCCCGCACACTAGACGTCCGCACACTAGACGTCCCGCACACTAGACGTCCGCACACTAGACGTCCCGCACACTAGACGTCCGCACACTAGACGTCCGCACACTAGACGTCCGCACACTAGACGTCCCGCACACTAGACGTCCGCACACTAGACGTCCCGCACACTAGACGTCCGCACACTAGACGTCCCGCACACTAGACGTCCGCACACTAGACGTCCGCACACTAGACTGCACACTAGACGTCCGCACACTAGACGTCCGCACACTAGACATCCGCACACTAGACATCCGCACACTAGACGTCCGCACACTAGACGTCCCGCACACTAGACGTCCGCACACTAGACGTCCGCACACTAGACGTCCGCACACTAGACGTCCGCACACTAGACGTCCGCACACTAGACGTCCGCACACTAGACGTCCCGCACACTAGACGTCCGCACACTAGACGTCCCGCACACTAGACGTCCCGCACACTAGACATCCCGCACACTAGACGTCTACACACTAGACGCACACTACACTAGACGTCCCGCACACTAGACGTCCCACACTCTAGACATCCCGCACACTAGACGTCCCGCACACTAGACGTCCGCACACTAGACGTCCGCACACTAGACGTCCCGCACACTAGACATCCCACACACTAGACATCACACTAGACATCCCACACACTAGACATCCCGCACACTAGACTTCCCGCACACTAGACATCCCGCACACTAGACATCCCGCACACTAGACATCCCACACACTAGACATCCCGCACACTAGACATCCCGCACACTAGACGTCCCGCACACTAGACGTCCCACACTCTAGACATCCCGCACACTAGACGTCCCGCACACTAGACATCCCGCACACTAGACGTCCCGCACACTAGACGTCCGCACACTAGACGTCCCGCACTCTAGACATCCCGCACACTAGACGTCCCGCACACTAGACGTCCCACACACTAGACGTCCCGCACACTAGACATCCCGCACACTAGACACATCCCACGCACACTAGACATCCCGCACACTAGACATCCCACACACTAGACATCCCGCACACTAGACATCCCGCACACTAGACATCCCGCACACTAGACGCCCACACACTAGACGTCCCGCACACTAGACATCCCACACACTAGACATCCCACACACTAGACATCCCCGCACACTAGACATCCCGCACACTAGACGGCACTAGACATCCCGCACACTAGACATCCCGCACACTAGACATCCCGCACACTAGACATCCCACACACTAGACATCCGCACACTAACATCCCGCACACTAGACATCACACACTTAGAGCTGGAAGTGACACGCACACTCGCAGGGAAGTAGCCCGCCCAAACACCCGCCCTATGACTCAGCCTCAATTTCACTAGTCTCAAATAGTGGGTGGTGAGAAAGAGGTGACTTTACAGAATGGCCTCCATCGCACCTCAGTGTATTATAGGCAACTTACTTCACTTTGAGTGTTGTCTTGCTTGTAGTGTAGGAAAACATGACAGCATTCCTTTTACAGCAATCATTGTCAGAGAACATAGAAAAGCACAGCACGGGCACAATGGCCCAAAATATTGCTGATGCTGTGATAAGATAATCCTCTCTTCTGGCAAGTAATGTGGAGAGGATGTTTCCACTGGTGGGAGAGTATAGGACCAAAGGCCATAGCCTCAGAATAAAATCTTTAGAAAGATGACAAGAAATGTCCTTAGTCAGAGGGTGGTGAATCTGTGGAATTCATTGCCACAGAAGGCTGTGGAGGCTGTCATTGGATAATTTTAAGGCAGAGATTGACAGATTCTTGATTGGTAAGGGTGTCAGAGGTTATGGGGAGAAGGCAGGAGAATGGGGTTAGGAGGGAAAGATAGATAGGCCATGATTGAATGGCGTAGTAGATTTGATGGGCCGATTAGGAAAAGGGGAGATGCAGCGAGACCTGGGTGTCATGGTACACCAGTCATTGAAAGTAGGCATGCAGGTGCAGCAGGCTGTGAAGAAAGCGAATGGTATGTTGGCATTCATAGCAAAAGGATTTGAGTACAAGAGCAGGGAGGTTCTACTGCAGTTGTACAGGGTCTTGGTGAGGCCACACCTGGAGTACTGCGTACAGTTTTGGTCTCCTAATCTGAGGAAAGACATTCTTGCCATAGAGGGAGTGCAGAGAAGGTTCACCAGACAGATTCCAGGGATGGCACGACTTCCATATGAAGAAAGACTGGATAGACTTGTACTCTGGAATTTAGAAGATTGAGGGTGACTCATAGAGATTCTGGACAGGCATAGAGACTTACAGTTTAAGGATAAAAGTCCTTTTAGGACCTCGTTTTTCACACAGAGATGGTGAATCTGTGGAATTCTCTGCCACAGAAGGTAGTTGAGGCCAGTTCGTTGGCCATATTTAAGAGGGAGTTGGATGTGGCCCTTGTGGCTGAAGGGATCAGGGGGTATGGAGAGAAGGCAGGTACAGGATACTGAGTTGGATGATCAGCCATGATCATATTGAATGGCGGTGCAGGCTCGAAGGGCCGAATGGCCTGCTCCTGCACCTAATTTCTATGTTTCTATGAATGGCCTAATTCTGCTCCCCTAACTTATGAACTCATGATTCATATCCCCCCATTCCCTGCACATCCATATGCCTTCCCAAAATCCATTTAAACACTACAATAGTACCTCTCTCCACAACCCCACCCCAGGCAGTGTGTTTCAGGCAACCGTCACCCTCTGCATAATAAAACTTGCCCTGCACAATTCCTTCAAACTTTGCCCCTCTCACATCAAAACTAAACCCTCTTATCTTTGGCATTCCCACCCTGTGAAAAAAAAAAGGTTTGACCGTCTACTCGCACTATGCCTCTCAAAATGTTATATACTTCCATCTGGTCTCCCTTCAGCCTCGGGCGTTCGAGGGAAAAAGCATAAAGACCTGACCATCTGCTTGTTGAGGCGTAAATTCTGGCCCTAGAGCCTGGGATCTACTTGTGAACAGAGAAGCATGGAGTTAGCACCTCGGACAGTGCAGGTAACGTCGGACAGGGTGTTTAAAGCACCTTAGGCAACTTCATGTAACCCTTGCACCCCCTCCCCCCCCCCTCTCTCTCTCCATCCCTCCCCTACCGTAGTCATCCATCTAGTATAATTATCGTCCTGCTGAGTTTCACTGTTTGTATGCACTACTTATCACCTTCTCCACAGCCAACAATGGACCAATGTGGGCTCCACCATTCCTTGATCATCGTACTGGCTTTGATTTGTCCTTTTGCATATCTTTCATTCATATTTTTCTATGTACCCATTCATGTCTCCAGTTTCCCTCTCCACTGACTCTCCGTCTGAAGAAGGGTCTCGACCCCAAACGTCGCCTACTCTGACGCGCTGAGTTACTCCAGCACTTTGTGTCTATCTTCGAGGTAATCATTTGACCCACGGGCTCAATGTAATATAGATACAGCTGGTTCCAATCCCAACCCCGCTATATTTTCTTAAAGATACAGCATTGGACATACCAGGTACGCGTCGAACATTCACACTAGTTCTATGTTTTCACACTTTGGCATCCACCCCCTACACTCTATGGGGCAATTTACAGAGGCCAATTAACCTACAAACCCGAAGCCTTTGGAATGTAGAACGAAACCGGAACACCCGGGGAAAACCCACGTGGTCCCAGGGAGAACGTCCAAACTCCACACACGGCCAGCACCCGAGGTCAGGATCGAACCCGGGTCTCCGGCGCAGCTCGACCGCTGTGTAGCCCGTACACTCTAATTACTCACCTAAGTTCCGCTTTGAAGCCTAAAGTTGAAGCCCTCTTCACGCACCACTGACAGTGCGGTCCAGTCGACAACCACACCCAAAAGCAAAAAAAAAAACCAAACCTATCGTCCCTTTCCATTCGCTTCCATTCCTCCCTGCCCTCATGTCGACAGCAGGTCTTGAACTCAAAAGTTGGAGACGCAAGGAACGGCACATTGTTGGCAGCTGGGGGGTCGCAGCGGGCCAGGCAGCACCCGTGGAGGGACGTGAACAGGCGCCGTTGCGACGGGACGCTTCTCCAGGCTTATCGCTGCATGGCCCGACCCCGCTGAGTTCCCCCAGGACTTTGTGTTTAAAGTTAGACACGAGGTTGGTCGTGTCCGGGTCGCTTCTGCTAGCCGGATTGTACCTGGGACCTCTGGATGGCCGTTTACACCAATAGTTAATAGTCCCTGTGAATGAAGGAACTGCAGATGCTGGTTTAAACCGAAGAGTGACACAAAAAGCTGGAGTAACTCAGCGGGACAAGCAACATCTCTGGAGAGAAGGAATGGGCGACGTTTCAGGCCGACACCCTTCTTCAGACCCGTCTCGACCCGAAACATCACCCGTTTCTTCTCTCCGGAGATGCTGCCTGTCCCGCTGAATTACTCCAGCTAACAGTCCCTCATCATGATGTATGAGAGGACGGAGAATTCAGCACCGACTGAGACAGTGTGTTCTCCCTCCCACCGGCCCTCTAGCGGCGGTCACCACCGCCTCCCGTGTGTCTGTGTGACAGGCTTATCACCCAAAACCGCGCAACAAACACTCTGCCAACTGATTGCAACAATAGAGGGCAATTCTCTGAAAATCTCTCTCAGTAACATATTACCTTGTGGAGGTCAGGTAGGGGAATCAAGAATCAGAGGGCGTAAGCTTTGCGCATTCACATGCAGCGCCGAGGCGGCGAACGGCTCTCTTGTTAGCAGTAAATGTCCTCCTGGTACTTTAGCAATTTAGCAATAAAATAGTTGACCATACGACTATCAATGTCTTCACCACCAGCGTGGGTATCATCACCTCTAAATTTGACTTCCAAAATTCCATCTACAATGGTCAAGATGGAGACATCAAAGATACCACCACCCGGCGCAAAAAAAAAACCAGCACATGTATCAAATAAAGAGGGAGATGGACGGAGTGAATTGTTTCCCCAGAGTAGGGGAATCAAGAACCAGAGGATGTGGAGTTAAGGTGAGAAGGGGAGTGGAGGGATTTACTAGGTTCCTGGGGGGCAACTTTTTTTACACAACGGGTGTTAGGTGTGTGGAACGAGCTGCCAGAGGAGTTAGTTGAGGCAGGTACTATCACAGTGTTTAAAAACAAATGGACAGGTGCATGGATAGGATAAGTTGAGAGGGGTATGTTCATATGTTCATAAGGTGTAGGAGCAGAACTAGGCCATTCTATCCTTCCTTGGGACAGATCCCTGCTACCTTTAATAATCAAGAAATGTGGGTTGAACACATACAGGCGTGACAAGTGTAGATGGGGTAAGTTGGTTAGTGTGGGTATGTTGGGCTGAGAGGCCTGTTTCTACCCAGTATGACTTTATGTATCATATTTTGACTTTATGGGGGCGTATAAACAGATGGGAAAGGACAGCGTGGAATCACAGTCTTTTACCCAACGTTGGAGAATAGAAGCTGAAGACTTAAGTCTGTGAGAGGTGGGTACCAGGAATATACTGCAAGAAATAGATAGAAACATACAAACATAGAAAATAGATGCAGGAGTAGGCCATTCAGCTCTTCGAGCCTGCACCGCCATTCAATATGATCATGGCTGATCATTCAACTCGGTATCCTGTACCTGCCTTCTCTCCATACCCCCTGATCCCTTTAGCCACAAGGGCCACATCTAACTCCCTCTTAAATATAGCCAATTAACTGGCCTCAACTACCTTCTGTGGCAGAGGATTCCAGAGACTCACCACTCTCTGAGTGAAAAATGTTTTCCTCATCTCGGTCCTAAAGGAATTCCCCCATATCCTTAAACTGTGACCCCTTGTTCTCGACCTCCCCAACATCGGGAATAATCTTCCTGCATCTAGCCTGTCCAACCCCTTAAGAATTTTGTAAGTTTTTGTAAGATCCCCCCTCAATCTTCTAAATTCTAGCGAGTACAAGCCAAGTCTATCCAGTCTTTCCTCATATGAAAGTCCTGACATCCCAGGAATCAGTCTGGTGAACCTTCTCTGTACCCCCTCTATGGCAAGAATGTCTTTCCTCAGATATGGAGACCAAAACTGTACGCAATACTCCAGGTGTGGTCTCACCAAAACCCTGTACAACTGCAGTAGCACCTCCCTGCTCCTATACTCAAATCCTTTTGCTATGAATGCTAACATACCATTTGCTTTCTTCACTGTCTGCTGCACCTGCATGCCTACTTTCAATGATTGGTGTACCATGACACCCAGGTCTCGTTGCATCTCCCCTTTTCCTAATCTGCCACCATTCAGATAATAGTCTACCCTCCTGTTTTTGCCACCAAAGTGGATAACCTCACATTTATCCACATTATACTGCATCTGCATTGCATTTGCCCACTCACCCAGCCTATCCAAGTCACCTTGCAGCCTCTTAGCTTCCTCCTCACAGCTAGCACTGCCCCCCAGCTTCGTGTCATCCGCAAACTTGGGGATATTGCATTCAATTCCCTCATCCAAATCATCAATATATATTGTAAATAGCTGGGGTCCCAGCACTGAGCCTTGCGATACCCCACTAGTCACTGCCTGCCATTCTGAAAAGGACCCGTTTACTCCTACCCTTTGTATTTCAGACTGTTCAGACAGGTACTACAGTAGCATTTAAAATGCACACTTGGACAGGTGTGTGGAAAAGGTATAGGAGAAGTTTAGAGAGATATTGGCCAAACACAGGCAAATAGGTCTAGGTAAGATGGGGCAGCTCGGTCGGCATGGAGGAGTTGGGCCGAAGGGCTCGGTTCCTGGCTGAAGCCTCTGAGTCTATCACTTCTTTCTTTCCACGTCGCTCTCTTGAGGGGAGGAGGAACTCAGCGGTTGGAGGGAATGAATGGGCAGCGTTTCGGGTCCGGACTTCAGATGCTGCCTAGTTTCATTGACTCATTCCACCACTTCGTTAATTATATACATATATGATATATACATATGTATACACACAGAAGTTCCCCTCCAGTACTTTGCGTCATAATCAAGATTCCAGCATCTGCATTCATTGTGACTACAAGTTTATATATAATATATATATATATATATATATATATATATATATATATAGGTTGAGATAGTTGGATATATATATGTATGTGTGTGTGTTTGTTTGTTTATGTGTGCATATAAATATATATACGCACACACACACATATATATATATATACACACACGCGCGCGCGCGCTCGCGCGCACACACACTTATACACACACACACATATACAAGTATTTATAACTTTATATATTATACACACACACACACACACACACACACACACACACACACACACACACACACACATTACATATATATATATATATATAACTTCATCCAACCCACCTGGGAGCTGTAATTTACTGATCTAATTTCAAGTTAGTGAGATATCACTTGGAAGAGCCAAGTAAGTTAATTTGCGTGTGTGGGCTCGCGGCAAAAGTGAGCGACTGACTCCGTGTTGGGGGAAAGTGTACCACTCAAATGTTAACCCAGCTGCCGGGCGCATACGCGAAATCTTGCTCTGCCCACAGCGCAGCGCATCGCACAGAACTGTTTACAGCTGAATGATATAAGACGGTAACGGCGCTGAATAAAATCCGCTCCGTCCACAGAGTCTCCGCTGAATTCCACAACCGGACATTTCCCAGAGACCTGCAAATCACTTCCCTCGTAAACGGCCACGAGTCCATTCTTTTTACCAAAACAAAAGAAAGACACATTGTGCTGGAGTAGCTCAAAGGGGCCAGGAAGCATCTCTGGAGAACCTGGGTAGGTGACATTTGGGGTCGGGACCCTTCTTCAGACATCTGCAGTTCCTTGTGACTCCATTCTGTCCACACCCGGGCTGAATTTACATCATAACGAACCCCTGGCTAAATGTGTGTAGGAAGGAACTGCAGATGCGGGTTTACACGGAAGATAGACACAAAATGCTGGAGAAACTCAGTGAGTCCGGCAGCATCTCTGGAGAAAAGGAATAGGTGATATTTCGGGTCGAGACTGTTCTCCAGACCGAATAATCCAGACAAGGCTCTGAATAATTTTCCTCACTTCCCCTTGTACTTTTTCCCTAAAAATGTTTAAATTCTCATACATCCCCCCCCCCCCCCATCCTCTGCCCGTCCCGGCCTTGAACAGTCTCCTGACGGGAATAACTTTAATATATCCTTAGTGTGTGTATGCGTGTGAATGAACACGTTCTCTCTGAAGCGAAGCGCTTTCGGAAAAATAAAACTATGTCCCGCGAAGAGGCATCTTTCCTGGAAAATCATTCTACCGAGCACGTTAATGTTTAATTTACAGCGACGATCCCTATCAGCCCACAGGTCGGGTTGGATAACACCGCTTTTCGAGTTACACGTCGCTTGTTCTTACCTGCAGAAGTGATGTTGCTGCTTTAGTGTGTAAAGCCGGGGACGTTGATCAGCAGTGAGGTTGTCAGGAGCGAACTGCCTCGTTTTGTTGGAAGACTGAATCCCATATACACATAGAGAGGTGAAGAAAGACTCAGACTTGGCTGGGTGTACGGCCAGCGCCGTTCAGTCTCACTGCTACTTCATCAGAGACTCTGCATGTGGATGTTATCAGAGTGTGTGGGGCTCGGATTGGCTGTGATCAAACACTGAGCCAAAAAAACAAATCACACACACACTCCTCTGTTACACAAGCAACGACCCAGGAGGGGAAACTCCTTCGGCGCTGTCTGTAGGGGACAGGAGCGCAAGCAAACCCGGGCGGGACTCTGAAGTGGCACGGTGACAGAGTGAGCGAGTTGGCACGGTCACACTACGTGCCATCGCATCTGTCCAACAAAGGACCGCACGCACACGTCCTAGACTGGCAGGCGAGGAAGTTCCGAGTAACAGAGGGTCAGGTCACAGACGGTCATTTGACGCAGGATTAGGCACCGAGCTGGAGGCAGATTGCGAAGAGGCGGGGTGTCGCTTTTCTCACATTCGCTACTAAAATGGGAATAAAATTGTGCCACGCGTTTATCAGCGTCTTGGCAGGAGGCAGGAGTTTAGTTTAGTATAGTCTAGCTCAGAAAAAAAAACTGCGTGGAAACGGGCCCTTCGCCAACCGAGCCCGCGTCGACCTTCGATAACCTCCCTACACTAGTTCTATCCCACAACACCGGGGACCATTTAACCTACAAACCTGCACGCCTTTGAATGTGTCGGCGGAACCCCGAGCACCCGGAGAAAACCCACACAGTCACAGGGAACATGTGCAAAGTCCACACAGACAGCACCCGAGGTGAGGGTCGAGCCCAGTCCCCCTGGCGCTGTGAGACAGCAACTCTACCGCTGCGGCACTGTGTGCCGCATATACAATATATTCGATCCACATACCGAACCGTATTTGAAGGTGATCGCAGAACTTTCTCCAAAAATAAACTTTATTCAGAATAAAAAAATACATACACAAAACAAAAAAACTGCAAGAAGCTCTTCACTCTCATCGCCTATACATTATTTATGGTAATTTCCACCCATCACTAAACAAAACACCCATGCCACCCATGTGCCCCCCTTTGGTGATATCCCTTCCCTTATTTGAAGAGTGTTCAATGTCCAGCGGTGGAAAGCCCCTAGAATGTGGTCTTCCACCACAGAGCCTTGGCGTTGGCTGCACCAAGCTTCAGTGAGTCCCCCAGCTCGCCGGTAACGTGCTCCACGACGCTTGGACGATCAATGATCGTGTGTTAACCCCAGAGCTATCAATGCGATTAACTCACTTTCTCTTTCAGTGCCACTAACAGGCACCTCGCTGGCCTTAACTGGCCGCAGTATAACGCTTCCCTCTCCACTCTGCCTCCGTTCAAACAATCTGGGCAGGGCCTTAGAATAAATGGACATACCTTTAGAAAGGAGATGGGGGGGGGGGTGGGGGGGGGGGGGGGGGGGGGGGGGGGGGGGGGGGATATCTTCAGTAAGAGGTTGGTGAATCTGCGGAATTCATTGTCACAGACACGGGGCCCGTCAATGGGTATTTTAAGCGGAGATTGCCAGATTCTTCATTAGTAAAGGTTATCAAAGGTTTGGGGAAGAAGGCAGGAGGATGGGGTTGAGAGGGGAGACATGCTTGATATGCCATGCTTGAATGACAGGATGGGCCGAATCTGCTCCTATGAGTTGTGAATTTATGAAACCGATCCTTAGTTCGCGAGTCACTGGCTATGGACGGGCACTGAATTCACTGAAACGCATCACATTCTGAATTAACAACAGGGTAGATGCGCGAACTAAGAAGTGGCGGTTTCAGAGAAAGGGATGGCCCATTTGATGCAGAGATGGGACGGAATACGTTCACCCAGGGGGGTAGTAAAGATATGAATTCCCAAAATAGGTCCGTGGAAACTCAGCTGCTCATTCCCAACAGAGATTGATAGAATTTGAGCTGTATTTTCTAAAAAAATCAGAATAATACAAACTGCATGCTAAAGAACAGTGCAAAAACTCTTCTGACATCCACAGCGTTTATATGTACATACATGCCACTCATGTGACCCCTAGGATGATTTTCCTTCCCTTGTTTGAGGGGCGACTTCATCAGACCTGGCCCCTTTCAGTGTCCCGCCATGGAAGGACTCGAGACTGGTCCTCCCCCACACAGCACTGGCTTGGTTTGAGATGTTAGGTGAATCAGGTGCTAAGGTATAAGTGTAGGAAAGTGGTATTGGGGGGTGGAATCGCTTTTTATAGAGTCATGGAGTCACACAGCGTGGAAACGGGCCCTTCGGCCCAACTCTCCCACCGCGATCAGCATGCCCCATCGACACTAGTCCCTGCCAGCGTTTGCCCCCCATCTTTCTAAACCTATCCTATGCATGTACATATGTAAATGCTAGAGTAACTCAGCGGGTCAGTCAGCATTCGTGGACTGAAAAAGGGTCCCGACCCGAAACCTCACCGATCCATGTTCTCCAGAGATGCTACCTGGCCCGCTGAGTTGCTCTAGCACCCTGTATCTTTTTTTTAAAGATAACTTGCGTCGGTAATCCGTTGGGCTCAGGTTTTGTATGATACCTACGACTATCTGTCAATGGACGACACAGGAAGACGGCCATCGTCAAGTAAAATAACATTTAAATTAAAAGTGACGGAATGTCAAACTAAATTACTCGTGGATGTATTTTGTAATGAACGCATTCTTCTAACCACATTTATAAAACTAATGGATGCGATGCCTCACCCTCCACATTCATGTCACTCCCGGTGTCAGTGCGCTAACGTTTAACACATCTTTCAACAGCAAGAAAGCCAGCGTATCCCGACTATATTTTACATACGGATCCTGCATCTTATCAACAGCAACGCTGTTGAAAGTTGGACAGGCTTCAGGCGTGCAATTAATTCCTTAAACATTTCACATGTGAGGCGAGAGACACACATAAAAAGAGAGAAAGAGACGGAACTATCTAAGAGACAGTGAACTGACAGAGGTCACATTGAACACATTTCTGTACCAGTTTTAGTAAGAGATTGTATCTCTCTCTTTCTGCCGCCCCCCCCCTCACGCCCCCCCCCACGCCCCCCCCCACACACACACCTCGATGCTGCCTAATCCACTGAGTTCCTCCTGCACTTTGTGTCTTTATTTTTGTAGACCAACATCTGCACTCCCCCCCCCCCTCCCGGCACCCCCTTCATCGTTATTTGAGAACTGCACAGCGGAACGGATGGAGTTGCTGCATTGCAGTGCCAGAGACCCGGGTTCGATCCTGACTACAGGTGCTGTTTGTGCGGAGTTTGTACGTTCTCCCTGTGACCGCATGGGTTTTTCTCCGGGAATTCCGGTTCCCTCTCACACTCCTAAGACGTGCAGGTTTTGTAGGTTGGCGGTCGGCACGGACTCGGCGGGCCTGCGCTGTATCTGTAAGCTAAGCTAAACTGAAGCAGGGTCTCGACCCGAAACGTCACCCATTCCTTCTATCCAGAGATGCTACCCGTCTCGCTGAGTTACTCCAGCATTTTGTGTCTATCCTCGGTTTAAACCGGCATCTGCAGTTCCTTCCTAAACTAAACCATCTCTCTCGGAAGATTGGTTCGGAAATGTGCTCGATGTGACTCTGTCAGTTCCATTGGCTGCATGTCAACCCTGGCATGTTGCAATGCAAATTCCGATGCGGGACATTGGCGTCCGATCTTCGAGCTGTAGACTTAAGCGCCTCGTCCCCAGCAAATTTTCAAACACTTCTACCAAGTGTTGACAGAACCCGGGCCTCAACTAGGTACTCGAACTTCTCTTAAAAAACAAGTTCGTGGATCCCACTTTGTTCAGTCCTCGGTCAATTCTTATCCAAGCGGCCCGGGGTTGTTCTGCCTGTCAATTTTAAAACCACTTTCTGAGGGCTGGTGGAGATATCTTCAAAGGAGGGGGGTTGTGACCACTTCTGTTAACTCACAAAGTCAACGGTGAACATGATTCACGACTGTTTGGAGATTGCTTGCGATTAGAACGAATCAGCGCCACTCGGTATCCATGCAATCGGAGCAGATCTTTGGAGGATAGGATCTCTGATTATTAATTCGACTAGGCGGTAAATTGGGCGATCATTTTGGTTGAACACTTGCTTGGCTCCATCCGCCAAAGTCAGTTGGATCATCCAGATAGAGTCATAGTCATACAACATAGAAAAAGGCCCTTTGGCCCAATTTGCCCATGCCAACAATCATGCCCCATCTACACAGGTCCCACCTGCTTGTGCTTGGTCCATATCCCTCCAAACCACTCCTATCCATGTACCAACCATTAAAATGCTTGCTAACCATTTTAACTGCCTTTCCCATTCCCCTACTGACGATTCCGGTCTGGGCCTCCTCCATTGCCAGAGTGAGGCGTCAGGTAAACTGGAGGAACAGCACCTCATATTCTGCATAGGTAGCTTACAATCCAATAGTATGAACACTGAATTCTCCAGTTATAGGTATGAACTCCCCCCCCCCCCCTGTTTATTTCCTTCCCTTCCCTGTTCCCCAGCTGGACGTGTAACAATGTTTCCATCTATCCCACTCCCTTTCCCATTTTCCCACCCCCTTCCACCTATAGCTTCACATTTGACTTGCAGCAACTGGAGTTCTTTGTGTCTACCTACAACTTTGGCCCAACTTGTCCATGCCGACCAAGTTGCCCCCGTCAAACCTAATCCCATTTCACTTCATTCGGGCTATATCCCTCTTAACCTTTCCTATCCATGTGCCCGCCTAAGTGTATTTTAAATCTATCTATACATAACTAAAAATCTGATCCCCTGTCACTCCCAGAGATGGTCCACCCCTTCCTGGGCCATTGCGTCTTTACTGGAGCAGAGGATAGCTGGCGGAGGTTTCCAACCGGACTTTCGGAGGGACCCGAAGCAGCCCAGCCCAGCCCCAAGCAGCCCAGCCCTGCCCCAAGCAGTCCCTGCCCCAAGCAGTCCTGCCCCAAGCAGCCCAGCCCTGCCCCAAGCAGCCCAGCCCTGCCCCAAGCAGTCCTGCCCCAAGCAGTCCTGCCCCAAGCAGCCCAGCCCAGCCCAGCTCCACCCCAAGCAGCCCTGCCCCAAGCAATCCCGCCCCAAGCAGCCCAGTGTCGAAGACCCTGCCCTGCTAAGCCCAGCGTGGGAGACCCAGCCCAGAGTCGGAGACTCAGCCCAGCTTGGAGTCGGAGATGCTGCCGATGTCGCCAAACGGAAAACAAAGATTCTGATCGTGGCGGAGGAGAACGGCCAGCACCTGCTGTGAGTCCCCATCGCACAGCCAATTCCAGCCACTATCCCTCTGGTCCCACTCGCTGGTTCCTCCCCCTCCTCCCCCATGGCTCTTCCCCGTCTTTTCTCCGAACTCACTCCTCCCCCGCCCACACAGCCCTCTCCCTCCACAAACTCCTCCCACCCACAAACCCCTCTCCCCCCCCCACACACACCCCCGCCCACACACACATGTCTCCCCCACACCTCCCCCCCCCCCCACACCCCCCCACCATGCACACAACCCCCCCACACATATGACTTCATTTTCTGTCTCACCGACAATCAAGGCAGCACAGTGATGCAACTGGTACAGTTGCAGTATCACAGCGCCAGAGACCAGGGTTCAATCCTGACCCCAGGTGTTTAGATTAGTTTAGTTTAGTTTTTAGTTTAGTTTAGTTTAGGTTAGTTTAGTTTATTGTCATGTCACATGGATTTAAGAGTTTAGTTTATTGTCACATGTCACATGGATTTAAGAGAGAGTTATATAGAACTTTAGGGGCTAGTGGAGTCAATGGATATGGGGAGAAGGCAGGCACAGGTTATTGATAGGGGACGATCAGCCATGATCACAATGAATGGCGGTGCTGGCTCAAAGGGCCGAATGGCCTCCTCCTGCGCCTATTTTCTACGTTTCTATGTTACCAAGGTACAGCGAAAAGCTCGTGTTGCGTGCTAACCATTCAGCGGAAAGCCATGCATGATTACAATCGAGCTACTCACAAAGTACAGATACACGATACAGGGAATAACATCAACAACGTTTAATGCAAGATAAAGTCAGGTAAAATACGATTAAATATAGTCTGAGGGTCTCCAATGAGATAGATAGTAGCTCAGGACTGCTATCTAGTTGTTAGTAGGATGGTTCAGTTGCCTGATAACAGCTGGGAAGAAACAATAGTTTTGAGGTTTGGGACCACACACTATCTTATGGAAAGATCGTCCAGTAGTCGGATAACAGAGGGGAAGAAGCTGTTCCTGACTCTGGCGGTGGTTGGTTTCAAACTTTTGTATATTCTAGCCAAAAAGAGGGAATGACCAGGGTGAAAATGGTCCTTGACTATGTTGGCTGCCCTCCCAAAATAACGTGAAGTGTGGATGAAGTGATGTGATGCAGCATGGTATTATGCTTTCTAAGATGCATCTGAATCTTTAATCACATCCCTCCATTCCCTGTATATCCATGTGCCTATGTAAAAGCTTCTTAAATGCCACTATCATATCTGCCTCCACTATCAGCCCCAAGCAATGCGTTCCAGGACCCCACACCCTCTCTCTAAAAAACATGCCCCGCACATCTCCATTAAACTTCACCCCTCTCAGCTGATAGTTTGCCCTGTTACCAGAATGTTATCTGGATTAGAGGGTATTCGCTAAAAGCAGAGGTTGGACAAACTTGGATTGTTTCTCTGGAAGTCAAAGGTTGAGGGAGACGTAATAGATGTACATCAAATTATGAGTGGCAGGATGGAGTGGACAGTCAAAACCTTTTTTCCAGGGTGGAAATGTCAGACTTTAAGGTGAGAGAGGCAAAGTTTAAAGGCAATTATAGGGCATTTGTATAGGTGCCAGCAGCATGATGCCAGGGTTGGTGCTCGAGGCAGATGCCATAGTGGTATTTAAGTGGCTTTTAGATAGCCACGTGGATATGCAGGGAATGGAGGGATTTGGAACATATGCAGACAGGAGATTAGGTTATCTTGGCATCATGTTCAGCAGAGCCATCGTGGGTATTAGAGTCTGTTCCTGTTCTATACTATTCTATGTCGAAGGCTGAATGCCTTCTGAGCTTAATTTTCTTGTTTTCTTAAATTCCCTCCCACAGCATAATTTCTGTCTGAATGCCTTTTTCCATATGATTGTTTTACTTAAAAATCTTCTCATCTCTTTCCCGATGACTGTGCTCTTCTATACAACAATGCTCTACTATATATACCTTTATCTTATATGCAATCACTCCAACCTTATCCATTATTGATTGCTAAATTTGTGACTGCTCTTTATACATTAAATAGAGAGGCAGAAAGCTGGAGGAACTCAGAGATTGAAGCAGAGTTCATGGAGGTATGTCAACATTTCACTCCTACATTTCTTTAAATTTAATCATGGTCATACAGGACAGAAATATCCCAACATCCCAATCCATCAGTCTGAAGAAAGGTCCCAACTCAAGACCCATCTATCCACTTCCTCCACAAATGTTGCCTGATCCGCTCAGTTCCTCCAACACTTTGTCAGTCATACAGCACAGAAACAACCCGTTTTGCCCAACTGGTCCATGCTGACCAAGATACCCCAACCAGACTAGTCCCATTTGCCTGTGTTTGACCCATATCCCTCTAAACCCTTCGATCCATGTACCTGTCCAAATGCCTTTTAAATGCTGTTGTATTACCTGCCTTAACTACCTCCTCTGGCAGGTTGTTCCATTTACCCACCGCCCTCTGAGTGAAAAAAAAGTTGCCCTTTCTACCTTAAACTTATGTCCTCTTGTTCTTGCTTCTCCTACTCTGGGTAAAAAAAAGTACCTTTAAAATCATTTTTTTGGGGGAATCTAAGCATTTTTTGTCCACATCCTCTCCCCGACCCCTTTCTTTCTCCACCTCTCTCCCTCCTTGCAACCTATGTGGCCAGAGGACTCAGCCCTCCCCACTGCAGAGGCAGAAACAAGTCTGATGGAACCAAACGGCGAGCGAACAAACGCTGTCGAGTCTGGTGCTAAAGCTGCCGATCTCCCCCAACTGTTCCATCACGATTGGGTCAACAACGGGAATTAATCAAACAGCGGGGGATCTTAATAGGATTCGCCGAGCGGATCCAAATGTTTAATGTCGATGGGGAGTGAAGTGCAAAATGCAAACGTTCTGCAAAAGTGCCGATGGTTTCATCTCTGTTTGTGTGCCCGCGTGTGTTAATGAAGCTATTGTCCCAGCTAGCCTCGTTAATCTCAAATATTATCTGGAGCCCACAAGGTTTCTACGGCTGATATTAATACCGGCTGATGTGTTGATTCTTGGAAAGTGGCGCCTGCTTTCAGTTATTTTAAGTGACTGTATAAACACAAAAGTAAAGAAGATGCGAATTTACAATCTAGCTCCTTCCCAGACGAACCTTTTCTCCAGATATTTATCTCTCCCTTCAGTCTGTGTTTCTATTTCGGGTTTAAAACAAACCAAAAAGAGCCCTGACTGTCTGATCGCACAGATAACGATTTGTTCTGCACGGAGGGGGAAAGAAAAGTGACCCGTACCGAGCCATTCGCGTTACACTGGCGCTTTCAGCCGGCGTTGCCGTCTGTGAAGAGAAGGCTGTGTGTCCTACGCTCGCCCCCTGCCACTTCTAGAGAGGAGTGAGCTTTTAATAGAGGGAAGGTTTCCGACAAGACACGGCTTGAAATTCATCCGTTCCCGGCTTTAGAGTCATACAGCGTGGAAACAGGTCCTTCGGTCCAACTTGTCCACGCCCCCTTCTACACTAGCACCCATATCCCTCTAACCCTATCCTATCCATGTAGCTGTCTAAATGTTTCTTAAACATTGCGATAATACCTGCCACCATACTCTGTGAACGTCACCCCTCAGGTTCCTATTAAGTCTTTCCCTCCTCACCTATGTCCTTGGCCCACGTCCCTCTAAACATTGTGTGGGAAGACAGATGCTGGTTTATATCGAAGACAGACACAGCGCTGAAGTAATTCAGATGAATAGGTATTCCCCTGACCCCCTGAGTTACTCCAGCATTGTGTGTCTATCTCCATCCAAACCTTTCCTATCTGCGTATCTGTCCAAGTGCCTTTTAACTGATGTCATAGTATCTGCCTCAACTACACCCCCTGGCATCTCGTTCCATATTCCCACCATCCGCGGATGAGTGAAACATTTGCTCAGGTGTTTTGCCCATTAAATCTTTCCCCTCTCACCTCAAACCTACCTCCTCTGGTTCTTGATTCGTATAATCTGGGTAAAAGACTGTGTATCTATTAAAAATACTGACAATGATCGGAAAAAAAGGGAAGTTAAATTTATCCGAAGCAAATAATTTTCCATCAACCCCGTTACTCAGACACGCCGTCTGTCAATTAATTCCCAAAGGTAGACACAAACCAGCATCTGCAGTTCCTTCTTACACATAATTAATTCCCAAAATGCGTTTTGAACATTTGTGACGTGCGTTGGACCAAATAGTATATAACCCCCCAATTGGGTTTGGGTTATAGGTTACGGTGATTTAATAGGAACGTGAGGGGGAACTTTTTCACCCAGTGGGTGGTGGGTGTATGGGACGAGCTGCCAGAGGAGGCAGTTGAGGCAGGTACACCAATAACATTTATAAAAGCACTTGAACAGGTCCATGGATGGGCCAAACGCGGGCAAATGGGATTAGTCTAGATGGAACACGTTGGGCCGAAGGGCCTGTTTCCGTGCTGGTATGACTGAATCAAAGTGAAATTAATAAGTAAACGGGACTTAAACGTGAATCAAATGGTATTTAAAAGCGAGTCAACTGTTTTTGTTGAGAAACATTGATTTATATGATACGTTTTATATGCCGACAAGTTACATAATAAAAAAAAAGGTGTAGGAAGAAACTGCAGATGGTGGTTTAACCGAAAATAAACCCACAACGCTGGAGTGTGACAGGCAGCATCTCTGGAGAGAAATAATAGGCGACGTTTCGGGAGCGTGGCGGTGAGACTGTGCTGGTGAACCTCAAGTGGTTGATGTAATCTTACACCGGTTATCTATTCCTGGAACTTACTAACAGGCTGTTGTTAAACTCTAGATATTCTCTGACTCGATGTTTGGGAGTTCAGGATATATTAAAGTTATCATTCGAGTTGCACTCCCCGGTGATTCCCCATCGGCGGCGGGATGTGCTGCCTCTGGAGTCCCAGCTCGCCCGCTGTGGTTGTCAGTCTGAAGAAGGGTCTAGACCCGAAACGTTACCCATTCCTTCGCTCTAGAGATGCTTCCTGTCCCGCCGAGTTACTCCAGCATTTTGTGTCCATCTGCGATGAACAATCTGAGCGGTTTCAGGGTGCAGTTAGTGGCAGGGACAGTCAGTGTACGCCCTCTGCCGCCGCCTCCCATCAACTTCCTTCCTCAAACTGCAATGTGTGGGAAGGACTTGCAGATGCGGATCTAAACCAAAGATAGACACAAAAAGCTGGAGTAACTCAGTCTGAAGAAGGGTCTCGACCCGAAACGTCATCTATTCTTTTTCTTCCGAGATGCTGTCTGACTCACTGAGTTACTCCAGCTTTTTGTGTCTATCCTCAAAATGTAACATCTATTTATACGTTGACACGATGTCCTGTACAGCTCTCTGTTGCAGTGCACACTGCAACTTTGGAATGGGGTCATGTCTCAAGTTTCAATCCGCGTCTCCCCGTCAACTGTGACTACCAAAGACTTTGTTGTTCGGGAGTATATTATCATCGGCATTTGTGAAACAGAAAACTGCTGTCCAGACCACTATGCTCAATATGTGGGCTAATTAAACACTTATGAGTCATAGAGTCATCCAGCACGGAAAAAGGTCCTTGGGCTCAACTTGCCCATGCTGACCAAGATGCCCCATCGACACTAGTACCACCTGCCCATGTTTGGCCCAAACCCCTCTAAACCTATCCTATCCATGTACCTGTCCTATTCTCTTTTACATGTGGTTATAGTACCTCCCTCAACTACCTCACACTTCTGTACCTCTTGCCCGATGGGAGAGGGGCAAAGAGGGAGTGACCGGGGTGAAAGGAGGCAGCGTGAAGTGTAGATTGAGTCAATAGGAGGGAGGTTGGTTTGGGTGATGGTCTGGGCTGCGTCCACAATCATTATTACATGTTATTCATTGCATTATTATAATTCCACTTGATAATATCTATGCCTAAACAAGTCAGCTTTTCCTGTGGAGTCTGACATTATCAAAAGCTTACAGAGAGATTCCTTGCAGCGAGTTTCACATGATAATGGCATTAGAGTAAAATAAAGTGCAGACATATTCATTTTGTATTTGAAAGCAGGATCCCTTTGTATTTTATTTGGATCATATGGCCCCCATGTACTATGTACTGCCTGGGATGGAGACAAAGCATGTAATGGAATTTGTATCAATGATATCCATCTTCGTATCTATTGTATTTCTTTGGTCCCACTACATATGAACAGATCACATGGTCATATGAACTACATATGAACAGAGCACATGGTCTCCAAACACTTGGTACTGACTGGGATGGAGACAAAATGCATGTAATGGAGGCTGTATCAATGACATACATCTTCTTGTCCAATGTATTTCTTTGGTCTCACGAATAACATGACAACTGTCTGGGTGTTCATCCTGGATGGGGAAAAGCTATGCTGGACACCTGATGAGGTGACCCTGCTATCCAGAAGTTGAGTAACACCAATGTCTGCCCTCCTCTCCGCACTTCTCTACAGCAATTAAAAAGAGGTCATGAATCCAATGATGTGAATGTTTTCCATTTATAAATCCTTGTGCCAAAGTACTGTAGTGTTGTTCTAACAGAGTTTATCTTGTTAAATGTTCTTTATGTCCTAACTTTTGCTGTTAGTTTAAAAAAAGTTACGTTTATTATGGTCTACAAGATTTTGCACAATGTTGAGATAAAGCAGGCTCTATTCTAATCTAAAGCAGGTCTAAAGTAGGTAGACAAATGTAAGAAAATAAACAGTTTGATCTTTAGCATTTTGTATTATTAAACTGTGACAACAGATTTGTGATGTTATGCAATCCCTCTGCTCTAATTAATCTTTGTATATAAAACGTAATGTTTGTATTGGTGGTAGGCCTACTAACAACTGGAATCACATGAACTGCAATTTAAATTGTAACCCCTGCCCCAATAATAATTATTTAGGGACATTTTTCTGCACTCAATTAAAATTATTATGGAATACATGTTTTAATTATATCCTATTAACTATAATTTCCCACTTGAGGTCTGGTAACCTTTGCATTTCACTGTCAAGCTATGTTAAAAAAAGTAAAAGCTCTATAACAGCTTGGTATATACCTAATACACCAGGTTGATGAGGTAAAAATAGTATCAAAATTAAAAATTAAAAGATAGAATTGGGAAGGAAGCATGGAATATTGATCTGTATATTTTTAAAGACTTTAAAAGGCATGTTCATTCAATATAAACAAAACAAAATAAGCCTGCTGCGACATCTGATTATGCAGCATCTTTGGAGAAAATGGATAGGTGATGCTTCGGGTTGGGACTCTTCTTCTAACTGATTGTAGGAGGGGAGGGGAAACTGGTACCAAGAACTCCCTCACCCGTGTCCGTGCTTACGCAGTTGAGGCGGCAGTTGCACATGCGCAGTTGGGTAAGGCTTCCCAGACTGCGAAATACCATCAAATTCCAGGTAATTTGGAATCCTATTTCAGGAAAAAAACATTTTTGAGGTGTGGAAGCACTGGGTAGTATATGCCTGTGAACATCAAACCCATCTCTGTCATTACTTGGTGAGAATGAGAGCATTGTTGGGATTCCCCTATGTGCATTGTCTATATTACTAAAACTCTCATCTTGTTTGTCTGCTTGTTTGTACCTCAATTTGTGCAAAAACAGTAGAGGAGAGCGCTACCATTTTGGCCCACCTTACTCACCAATATCCCGTGATGTAAATGAAACAAGTTACGTTCAGATTGATGGTATATTTTGTGTTATTGTTTAAAAGTAAAAAAAAACATAAAACAGCTCCCCCACGTAACCTGAGGGCTCCACGGGTAAGTTTAATTTCTGGCTCCCCTGAGCCATAGGCTGGGGCTGCTACCAGTGATTCAGCGATCCATGACAAGCATGACAACTATACTCCAAGGGAAATCATTTGTAGATTATGTATTTTATTTTGAACATCACCCATTTGCCATTCAGCTCCATGTTAATAACAAATCAGCCTTTTGCTTTCTCTTCCTGGAGTTCATGATCTCACAATTCCTTAGAAAAAATCTTCACTTGCCAGATTTTTGTAATCCTCCAGATTCAGGAAACAGTTTCTTCCCGGCTGTTATCAGGCAACTGAACCATCCTATTGCCAAACAGAGAGCGGTCCTTAACTACCATCTACCTCATTGGAGACCCTTGGAACAACATTTAGTTGGACTTTACTGGACTTTATCTTGCACTAAACATTATTTCCTTTATTCTGTATCTGTGCACTGATTGTCACCATGTATAGTCTTTCTGCTGACTGGATAGCACGCAACAAAAATGTTTTTTACTTTACCTCAGTAAACGTGACAATAATAACTAAACTAAACTAAACATATGCCCATTCAATTCATGCAAACACACTTCTTCCAATATATTGGGCTCTTAATATATGCACGTGCCTATTATGTAGCACCTTGTTAAAATGTCTTATCAAATCTAACTACACTTCAGCAACTGGTTCCCCACAATCAACATTCCCTGTCACATCTATAAAGAATTGAAGCAAATTTGTCAAACAAGATTTACCTTTCCTAAAACATGTTGACTAGGTTTGATTATATTCAGCTTTCATAAAGGATCAGTTATTTCCTCTTTGATAATTGATTCCAGTATTTTGGAAACAAGAGATGCTAAACTAACTGGCCGTCAGTATCCCGCCTTCACTTTTCCTTTTTGAACAAGGCAGTCGCCTTGGTTATTTTCCAATCCTCTGCTACCCTCCCTGATTTTAATGAGTTAGGCAAATTTCAACCATTGGGTTCTCTCTCTCTGCAGCCACTTCCTTTAAAACCATTTAGTGAAAGCCTTCGGGTCCCAGGATGGAAATATCAAATACTAGAGGGCATAACTTTAACGGTGAGATGGGCAAAGTTTAAAGGAGATGTGTGGGCAACGTTTGTACACACAGGGTGGTGAGTGCTGGATTGCGCTGCCAGGGTTGTTGGTTGAGGCAGATATAATAGTGGTATTAAAGTGGCTTTTGGATAGGCACATAGATATGCAGGGAATGGAGGGATATGGATTATGCATGGGTATGTAAGAAATGGTCTTGGTATCATGTTCGGCATAGACATTGTGGGCCAAAGGGCCTGTTCTTGTGCTGTACTGTTCTATGTTCTAGGTCCCTACAATGTGTTTGTTTTGTAGGGACCTATGCTGTGAGTTTCTCCAAAACGGATCCACCACTAATTTTCTGGCATAATTGTTTCCAGAACCTTGCTGGATTATCTGGAATCAGGAATTCTATCATATCTTGATCACTACTTCCTTGGGTAGCTTTAACCAAGACAAGATCTCTTCTGAATCCTTCCTCATTACTTCTGACCAAATCTAAAATAGCACGCTGTCTACTATGAAGCAATCCCTGATACATTCTGTGAAAGCTTCTTCTACAAGTTACCTAATTTTATCCCAGGCTAGGATAGTGGTGCAACCTTATGGTACAAGGCTGCTGGTTTACTTATTGAAGGGTGAATATTGCCAGCCAACTGAACGGCCCTCTCATCAGCTAGAGTGCCATCCTGACCTCCCATCTACTTTTGGAGACCTTTGAGATTGGATGAACTTGCATTACATTATGTCCCCTTTACCCTTTATTTATGCACTATGGACCGCTTGATTGTAATCATGTACAGTCTTTTTTTGACTGGATAGCATGCAAACAAAAGCTTTTCACTGTACCTTGGTACACATGGCAATTATGAACTAAACTAAAGTAAATTGTTCTAGGCCCTGAACTGCGTTTTGAGGAGAGGAAAACACTTGTGTGTGAGTTCTTTTAAAATGAGAAGGCTTCCACCATGTGATTACAGTGAACTGAAGGCCAGGCATCAAGATACCAAATACCATGAACCAAAGATACCATGAACCCATCATGTCAACATTAGAAAAGTCTCAGAAATGTGAAGATTTGTGTTATTTCGTAAACCCACAATGAGATGCAAGAAACGTTATGTTTAAGCATCCTCCATGGCGTTGACTGCAGGCGATAAACCAAGATGAGATGGTTTTTAATTTTTATCTACTTTATAAATTCCCGCTACCTATCTCCTTTTAAAGTCATAGTCATAAAGCATGGAAAAAGGCCCATTGTCCCAAATTGCCCACACCAACCAACATGCCCCATCTACACTAGTCCTCCCGCAGCTCATTCTATACCTCCTCCAGCGGCTCGTTCCATACACCCACCACCCTTGGTGTAAAAAAGTTACCCCTCATATTCCTATTACATCATAGTTTAGTTTAGTTTCGTTAAGTTTAGTTTGGAGATAAAGTGCGGAAACAGGCCCTTCGGCCCACCGAGTCCGCGCCGACCAGCGATCCCTGCACACTAACACTATCTTACACACTAGGGACCGGTTGCAATTAAACCAAGCCAATCAACCTACAAACCTGTACGAGCTGGTCGAGGGTGATAGCAGAGGCCTTGCAGCAGCCTGGGGCTTACCTGGATCTGGAACCGCTCCAGTATATTGAGTGCGTGGACCGGACTTTGGACTTTTTGTAAATGTTCTAAAATGTGTCAACTCGTGCATGTTTGATCTATGCAAAAAGAATTTCACTGTGCAGTGCACACATGACATTAAAGCATCATCAAACCATTGAAAAAGTATTACCAGGAATTAATGGTGCAATGGAAACATGGAAACTCATGCAATTACAAATAAAAGGAAACATTGCTTAGTTTGAAAAATATGCAGTATAAGCAATGTCTTCATCTTGCGAATGGCGAGCACAGCCTACAGTTGTAAGTCAACTTGTTCTATTTGATCTTGCTTGTGCACAACGGGTTGCTTGCATTAGTCGAAACAGGATGGACCACGTGAAGGTTGCAAACTCCCATCCCATTAAGCCGTGTCAAGAAAGGAGTAAAACATGTTCAAGAATGGTTTTAAGATGATACTTAAAGTGCATCTCAGGGCTCTGTGCCCAGTCTCCTGCTTTTCTTTATACCCGGTAGCGTGCACAGATATAGTACCAACATCTTTACATTCATTGAAGGCACCATCGTTGTAGGATGAATTACAGGTAATGATGAGGCGGAATATAGGAGGGGGGTCAATCATCTGGCTAGTGCCACAACTACAGCCTTGCTCTTAATATCAGTAAGAGTAAGGAGCTGACTGTGGACTTTAGAAGGGGAAGTCAAAGAACCATGGACCCGTCTTCATCGATGTGGTGGAGAGGGTCAACAACATCAAGTTCCTGCGCTCTGAGATTTATCCAGGATTCAATACATTGATGCAGTCATCAAAAAAGGCCATCAACACATAGATAAGAGGAGTTTCAGTATGTCGATGAATACCCTCTCGAACTTCTACAGGTGTACAGTAGAGACTCAGCTTGGTTCAGCAACTTAAATGCCCGGGGACGAAGGAGATTACAAAAAGTGATAGAATATGCCTGATCCATCCTCCAGACCCCCTGACCTCCTCACCATCAAAGGGATCTAAGTGAGCCTCTATCTCAAAAGTACCAAGGGCATCATCAAAGACCCACCTAGCCCTGGCCACGCTCTCATTTCACACCAACCTTCGGAAGAAGGTGCAGGAGTCTGAAAAGCGTGACCACCAGATTCAGGAATAACTTCTTGCCAACAACCGTCAGGGTCTTGAACACAAAGCAACACTAACTCAACTAAGTACTATGGACTGTCTTTGATTGCTCTATGAGGTTCGGGCTATTTTGGACTAGTATTGGGGTTATTTGCACGTTATTAATTGATTGATTTGTTTGTTTATTATATGATATCTATGAGTATTGTGTTTGCATGCCAGTTAAGCTACTGCTAATATGAGTTTAATTGTTCCCTTGTCAGAAGATATGACAATTAAACAATTTAATAGGAATGGATCGTTGAGGAGCTCCAAGTGTTTATCACACCTCGGTGCGGGAATGAAATGAGATTAGTGAAAATGTTTGTTTGATGGTAGACACAGATTTGATGGGCCAAATGCCTATTTCCAGGTTGCATGATTCTCTGAGAAATACACCATGATGCAGCAATCGATTCAAGTAGATACACCGGTCGGACCACCCACCGGGACCTCCAACGCATCGCCCGGCGACCCCGACTCCACTGCCCGCGGACTCCTACCTTCGGGTCCGCCGACCCACGACACTCCACCGCCCTCCAGCAGCCCGCAGCCGTCGCCTCGCCTGCAGACTGGACTCTGCAGTGGGCCTGAAGCCTCCACGTTGCTTACTCCTCCCACCACTCTGTCTTTAATGGCACTGGGTCCTAGTGCCCGTCTCCCCAGCCCCAGTAACCTTAGTGGCTATTCCACTGGGTCTTCCCCATCTCCCCCCTACCATGTAACCCCTGCTCTTCCCCACCCACACCACAGCCCCCATACCCCCCCACCCCCTGACCACCCTCCACCCCCCCCCCCACCACACAACGCTCCGTCCTCAGTGCACTCACCTGCCTTCCTCCGGCCACAACCCCCATCCGTGCAGCGTGTTCACCATCCCCCCGGACCTCTCCCTCTCCGACACCGAACGGTCTGTCCTCAGCAGAGGTCTTACCTTTGTCCCCCTCCGTCCCCACCTCAATGAGTTCCGCGCCCACCATGACTTGCAGCTCTTCTACCGTGCCTCCGCATCACAGCGTTCTTCCACGGGAAGAAGTCCTCGCCCCCCAATGATCCCTTTTCCTGTCTCCCACGTACCCCCTCCACTTGGACCCCCCCTTGCCGCCTTCCGGCTCTAGAACTATTTATCCAGAGCTGCCGTCGGGACATCAACCGCCTCGACTTCTCCACTCCCCTGTCTCACTCCAATCTCTCCAGCCCTGAACGTACTGCCATCGACTCACTCCGTAACAACCCAGACTGGGTTATCAAACCCGCCGACAAGGGAGGTGCCGTGGTAGTCTGACGCGTCGATCTCTACAAAGTGGAGGCCGCACGCCAACTCTCGGACACCCTCTCCTCCTACTTACCCCTGGACCATGACCCCACTGACGAACACCAGGCCACCATCTCGAGCACCATAACCGACTTCTTCAGCTCCGGCTCCCTACCCCCCCGAGCCTCCGACTTCATCGTTTCCCAGCCCCGCATGGCCCGATTTTACCTTCTCCCCAAAATCCACAAACCCGACTGTCCTGGCAGACCCATTGTCTCTGCCTGTTCGTGCCCCACCGAACACATTTCCGCATACCTTGACACCATCCTATCCCGCTTTGTTAAATCCCTCCCCACCTATGTTCAAGACACCTCAGACACTCTCCGTCGGCTCCGTGCATTCCATTCTCCAGGCCCCCATCCTCTCATCTTTACCATGGACGTCCAGTCACTCTACACCTCCATCCCCCACCAGGACGGTCTCAAAGCCCTCCGGTTCTTCCTCGACCAGAGGAGCAACCCATACCCGTCCACCGACACCCTCCTTACCCTCAATAACTTCTCTTTTGATTCCTCCCATTTCCTCAAAACACAAGGTGTAGCTATGGGCACACGTATGGGCCCCAGCTACGCTTGCCTCTTTGTTGGGTACGTCGAATAATCCTTGTTCTCGGCGTACCAGGGCCCCATCCCCGACCTCTACCTTCGTTACATCGACGACTGCTTTGGTGATACCTCCTGCACCCACACACAACTGACTGACTTCATTCATTTCACCACCAACTTCCATCCAGCACTCAAATACACTTGGACCATTTCCGACATTTCCCTACCATTCCTTGACCTCACCATCTCTATTGCAGGTGATACACTCCTGACCGACATCCACTACAAACCCACTGACTCCCACAGCTACCTGGACTACTCTTCCTCCCACCCTGCTTCCTGTAAGTACTCCATCCCCTATTCCCAATTCCTCCGTCTACGCCGCATCTGCTCCCAGGATGAGGTGTTCCACACCAGGTCATCACAAATGGCCTCATTCTTCAGAGAACGGGGATTCCCCTCCCCCACTATTGATGAGGCTCGCACCAGAGTCTCCTCCATACCCCGCAACACTGCCCTCTCTCCCCATTCCCCCACTCGCAAACAGGGCAGAGTCCCCCTGGTCCTCACCTTTCACCCCACCAGCCGGCAAATACAACACATAGTCCTCCGCCAGTTTCGCCACCTCCAACGTGACCCCTCCACTCGCCACATCTTCCCATCTCCCCCCGTCTACCTTCTGCAAAGACCGCTCCCTCCGCAATTCCCTTTTCAATTCTTCCCTTCCCTCCCGCTCTATCCCTTCCCCGGGCACTTTCCCTTGCAACCGCAAGAAATGCAACACTTGTTCCTTCACCTCCCCCCTCCACTCCTTTCAGGGACCCAAGCAGTCCTTCCAGGTCCGACAGAGGTTCACCTGCACCTCCTCCAACCTCATCTACTGCATCCGCTGCTCCAGATGCCAGATGATCTATATCGGTGAGACCAAGCGGAGGCTTGGCGATCGTTTCGCCGAACACCTCCGCTCGGTCCGCAATAACCAAGCCGACCTCCCGGTGGCTCAGCACTTCAACTCCCCCTCCCATTCCGCATCCGACCTCTCGGTCCTGGGCCTCGTCCACGGCCAGAGTGAGCAACACCGCAAGCTGGAGGAACAGCACCTCATATTCCGCTTGGGGAGTCTGCATCCTTTGGGCTTGAACATTGAATTTTCTCAATTCTGTTAACCCTTGCTGTCTCCTCCCCTTCCCACCTCTCCCTCAGCCCTCGGGCCCTGGCATTCCCTCTCTCTCTATCTCCCTCCCCCACCCTAGTCGCACTAGCTTCTCATTTTCACACCACAAACAGCTTACAATGGCTTGTTCCCTTTATCATCGATACCTTTTTGCATATCTTTCATTCATTGTTCTTTATCTCTCCACATCACCGTCTATATCTCTCGTCTATATCTCTCGTTTCCCTGATCCCTGACCAGTCTGAAGAAGGGTCACGACCCGAAACGTCGCCTATCACCTTCGCTCCTTAGATGCTGCTGCACCCACTGAGTTTCTCCAGTCTTTTGTGTACTATCTATTCAAGTAGCTTGGGCAGCCTACAACCCAGAAGTATGAACGTTGATTTCTCTAATTTCAAGTAACTCGTGCATTTCCTCCCCTCTCTCTCCCCCTCTCTCCCCCTCTCTCCCCCTCCCTCTCCCACTCGAGTCATCTTACCAGTTTTGTTTGCATCTTTGTATCCTTCTCGTTAGTGCATTTTCCCCAGCCAACAATGGGCCATTATGGGCTCCACCCTTCCTGTGGTCATCTGTTGCTGGCCCTGATTTGTTCTGGCCTTTTCTGATCTCCAGTTTCTCTGCCCCACCCCAACCTGCCCACCTCTTTAAGTCTGAAGATGGGTTCTGACCCGAAACGTCACCTATTCTTTGTCTTCGGAGATGCTGCCTGACCCACTGAGTTACTCCAATGTTTTGTGTCTATCTTTGCTGTAAACCAGCATCTGCGGTTCCTTCCTACACATATTCAAGGAGAGGATTTTGACTGGTGGATAGAGCTGAATTTTTTACTGGCATTGATATTTTACGTTCATTAGCTTTACAATTTGTCTATTCGTGTCGTCAATCAGCAATTTTAATGGTGAATTTATCTGGTGAATTAGACTGATGGCTATGCTCAATGCGGACTTAATGGTTTAATAGCCTCCTTCTGCATCATTGGGAAATGTGGGATTAAGTGGGCTGGGTGACGTCAGGCTGCATCTGTGGAGAGTCGCACAGAGGTAGGTCATTTCAATTTAGAACATTTCAGGTCAATGGCTTTTCCAGTTCTGGTGAAACCTCATCCACCTGAAATGGTAACTATGTTTCTCTCTCCACAGATGCTGCCCCACCTACGAAGTACTCTGTGTATTCTCTGTGATAGTTGAATAGTTGTCCTACTGCTATCCGCGAGAAATTATCTAGTGAGTTGCCTGCTAAAGCTGGTCTATGGAACAAACAGTCGTGATCACCCTTCATTGGCTGTGAAGTGTTTTGGCATGTCCTGAAGATAAAATCATCTTTATCCCTGAAGCTTGTAGCAAGTGTTAGGCAATCCGTCATTCAGCGTTGCACTGAAGTTGGGCGTTGGACGGATGTTATTTGGTTTGCAAACGAAATGGATTGGAAAGGATGGATCAAAGTGAGGATAATTTAGACTTCATGCATACATATTTTAAATTAAATGTAAATGTTAATCAAATCTTTTAGATTGTATAGGTAAATGAAAGATGTTTCCGTCTTTTGACTTAATATTTCTAACACAATGTAAAGATTATGTAGGATCTGCCTTTTATTTACGTTGCGTGCCTTGGTTGGTATTTTTTTGGGTGTGTGGGGGGATTCCCGATTGAGTGAAGAAAGGCTGGCAGCGGATCGAACCCGCAACGGAGACATCTGACATCATTGATCACTTAAGATCTGAAGAAGGGTCCCGACCTGAAACGTCGCCTTTCCCTGCCTTGCAGAGATGCTGCCTGGCCCGTCGAGTGACTCCAGCAACTCTGTGCCCACCACCGATCACGAGCATCGGAGGTGCGATTCACTGACAGACTCACACCGCCAAGTGCTGCTTGCCGAATATGCACGAAGGAATGGTAAGGTGGAAGAAGCAATTTTTATACCACAGCCTCTTTAATCACTCATCCAGCAACTTGGTCGGTGGGGAGAACTGCAGGAAACAGTGAACAAAAACAGATTGTGTACTGAAACTATTAGAGATCTAAACCGTGCCGCTATCCTCAGGATACATTCAGTAGCAGATTGAGCATACTTTGTCGAGTATTAAAAAAGTGGATAATTGGGGGAACATGTTATGCTTGGAGTGGAATTCTGATTTGCATTTTGCATTTATGTGTTATGTCTGGGGGAAGGAATTGCACTGAATTCAAATGCATGGCTTGGCACGTCGGATCAGAATTGTGCTTTGATCAGAGGTACATTTATTTGAAGTTGACAGCGCTGGTCTCCATTTGTGTTTGTACTAAGTGCGCACTCAGCCTCCAGTGACAGAACTACTATAATATTCTGTAAAGTCAACATCATGTCAGATCACTGCCGTCTCAGGTACAGACAATTGGGAATTTTATAAATACCATATGAAACAATATAGATCTTAGAGTCTAAGAGAAAGAGAAAAAAAAAGCAGTGTACCGAATCTCAAACTGCTCGTTCCAGGAATAATGTTGTCAAGAATTCTAGTCTAGAAACGGAAGAGCAATTTTGCTTCTGTGTGAATTATCATGAGCATGTTTCATTGTGGTAAATCTCATCTTTACTCAGTTGACTTCTGATGCACTCAAAACAAAAAGATAGTATATTTAAGGATCCGATGTTTTAAATGCTCCAATGCATTTTTTGTTGTTTACTATATGTATTTCAAATAATGAAGACAAGCGGCCACAAAGATTGGAGTTAAGAGTGAAGGAAAGGGTTCACATCAATTGTTTTCCATGTGCAATTCTAAAACCAAAGGAAGGTTGTATTTCTTTCATGCAGTCATTTTCTTTTACCTTCAAGGAGCCATTTCACATCAGGGCTCACCTCTGGAGTCATTCCACAGATGCAGATCAAAGTGCTTTTGCAAAGGCAATTTGCTGTAATCCAGTGGTGCTGGAACAGAAACGGTTTAGCTGCCTTAATTTAAAGTGTCTATGGAACAAAATATCATCAGGATTTGAATAAGAATGGAAAAAAAACAGGTCAGATTAATCCAGAGGCATCTATTTGCCAGCATCTGAAGTGGATTTTCAGTGCTAGTACAGCACCCAAATATTGGACATCCTGGAGTAACTGGAACTCCAGAAGTAGATGAGTTGAAGGATTAGAGGACGGGAAAAGAGTTGAGAGAGTGGTGGGGGTCTGGAACACAAGAATTGAAAAGTTGGTGGAGACGGAACCGCTCTCCATGTTTAGAGTTTACCATGATATGTACAACTGTAAATAGAAGTCTATGTGGGGTGGGGTTTAGACTTTAGACGTTAGAGATACAGAGTGGAAACAGGCCCTTAGGGCCTCTGAGTTTGCGCCGACCAGTGATCACCCTGCACACTAACACTAGGGACAATTTATAATTTTTTACCAAACTCAATTAACCTACAAATCTGCACGTCTTTGGTGTGTAGGTGGAAACAAGAACACCCAGAGAAAACCCGCGCGGTCACAGGGAAACCGTACAAACTCCATACAGACAGCAGCCTTAGTCAGGAGTTAAGAGAGAGTTGGATAGAGCTCTCGGGGCTAGTGGAATCAAGGGATATGGGGAGAAGGCAGGCACGGGTTATTGATAGTGGACGATCAGCCATGATCATATTGAATGGCGGCGCTGGCTTGAAGGGCCGAATGGCCTCCTCCTGCAACCTATTTTCTATGTTTCTATGTTTCTATAGGATCGAACCTGGGTCTCTGCCCTGGGTAAGGCAGCATCTCTACCGCTGCGCCACTGTGCTGCAGATTAAGCCATTGAGTCCCCTATTTAGATGAATGACTTCGTATCTGAGTTGTAAAAACACATATAGAAACATAGAAACATAGAAAACAGGTGCAGGAGTAGGCCATTCGGCCCTTCGAGCCTGCACCGCCATTCAATATGATCATGGCTGATCATCCAACTCAGTATCCTGTACCTGCCTTCTCTCCATACCCCCTGATCCCTTTAGCCACAAGGGCCACATCTAACTCCCTCTTAAATATAGCCAATGAAGTGGCCTCAACTACCTTCTTTGGCAGAGAATTCCAGAGATTCACCACTCTCTGTGAAAAATGTTTTTCTCATCTCGGTCCAAAAAGATTTCCCCCTTATCCTTAAACTGTGACCCCTTGTTATGGACTTCCCCAACATCGGGAACAATCTTCCTGTATCTAGCCAGTCCAACCCCTTAAGAATTTTGTAAGTTTCTATAAGTTCCCTCCTCAATCTTCTAAATTCTAGCGAGTACAAGCCGAGTCTATCCAATCTTTCTTCATATGAAAGTCCTGACATCCCAGGAATCAGTCTGGTGAACCTTCTCTGTACTCCCTCTATGGCAAGAATGTCTTTCCTCAGATTTGGAGACCAAAACTGTATGCAATACTTCAGGTGTGGTCTCGCCAAGACCCTATACAACTGCAGTAGAACCTCCCTGCTCTTGTACTCAAATCCTTTTGCTATGAATGCTAACATACCATTCGCTTTCTTCACTGCCTGCTGCACCTGCATGCCTACTTTCAATGACTGGTGTACCATGACACCCAGGTCTCGTTGCAGAATGCTTGAGAATGGGCAAGATCTTTAATCCTTTTGTACAATTTTGAAAGGAATAGGGAAGAATATAGTTGCAAGCCCAGATTAGTCTCCAGCCCATCCACTTGGAAAACTGATGTTCATTGGTAATCAGATGGTATGGATGTAGGAGGAAGCGGATGTTTGCTTTCCAGAGTGAGTTAATGATTAAATATTTAGTGCAGCTCTGAGAATCACAATATACCAGTGTGCAACATTTTGGACGATGAGAGACTTCAAAAAATTCCAACAAAAAAAAAGCATTAAAATTGGTCGTAATTCTTTATAACTGCTTCATTTTTTACGGGATAGTGATGGCGCGACTCCCTAGTTTAATGTAAATCGTCTTGGTCCAATGGTCTCTATTTTTCATATTATATTCTGCCAATTTTTGTCTCATGACAAACGACCATCCTGTAAATGTATAATTTGCCATTAACACCAGCTTTATTGTGATCTGTTTGACAGTAGATTAAACAGTTGTCCCACAGTTCCCTGGTCAATGTCCATGTTTAATTAGAGTGAGCTGGCTCCTGTGTAGAAATGAGATACTAAACATCCAACTTAACCTAGTTTACTTGCATAAATAGAGAAAATATTTAGTCATGAAGAGATTGGTTTAGAAATGTGATCATACACAGGGCACCCTGGTATTCTCTTAGAGCCAGGCTGTACATTAATTTCATACTGACACCTCATTAAAATGAGTCATGTGCTAATTGGACTGTTTATTGATGCTCGCTGCTTTGGCCTGGCTGGCTTTTGGGCATATCTGAACCCAAACCATAAATGGGTGTGTTGAAAAGTGGCAACACAGTGGCACAGCAGAAGAGTTGGTGCCTTGCAGTGCCAGAGACCTGGGTTAGATCTTGACTACAGGTGCTATCTGTACGGAGTTTGTACATTCTCCCAGTGACCTTTTGGGTTTTCTCTAGGTGCTCCGGTTTCCTTCCGCATTCCAAAAACGTACAGGTTTGTAGGTCCATCATGCAGACTGACGTTCCCACCATCAAAGGGGTCTTTAAGAGATGCTGTTTCAAAAAGGCAGCTAACATCATCAATGACTCACACCACCCTGGCCAAACTCTCAATTCACTCCTGCCATCGGGAAGAAGGTATAGGAGCCAGTAAACTGTAACATCCAGGTTCAGGAACAGCTCCTTCCTAATGTCCATCAGGCTGTTGAACATTATGAACTCCCAACTAATCTCCAAACTACGAACAGCCTTGGTGGATGCAGGTACTTTCATTACATTTTAAGAAGCATTTACAGGAGCACTATAATCAGGAAGCTTGGGCAACTCACAACCCAATGGTATGAACATTGATTTATCTAATTTCAAGTAACTCCTGCATTCCCTCCACATTCCCCAACGCTAGTCATCCTGCCAGTTCCACTGTTCGCATTCTAGTATCCCTCTCGTTATCACACCTCCCCAGCCAACATTGGCTTATTATGGGCCCCACCCTTCCTGAGGTCATCTGTTGCCGGCCCTGATTTGTTCTGGCTTTTTCTTGTCTCCAGCTTATTACGCCCCTCGAGTTTCAGTCTGAAGAACGGTTCAAACCCAACACGTCACCTATTCTTTTGCTTCAGAGATGCTGCCTGACCTGCTGAATTACTCCCGCATTTTGTGTCTATCTTCGGTATAAACTAGATCTGCTGTTTCTTCCTATACATAGAAAGTTAAGGACCAGGTACTGGCAAAGGGGATTAGTATAGATGAGCACTCAATGGTCAGCATAGAGGGGTTGTTTGCTATGAAAAAGCAGAATATTGATCCGTGGGAATTGTACAATTCTAAATCTACCCATGGTAATATTAATGATGTACACTATTTAATGGAGGTCTGAAAGGGAGCATCACTAAATAATGGTCATTTAGTCACGTAAATATATTATTGATTAATTGATTGATACAGTTTTATTTTCCTTTGTTTATAAGTGACGGAACCAAACATTGAAGATTATTTAGGGTGGCACAGCTGGTAGAGCTGCTGCCTCACAGCGCCAGAGACCCGCGTACAATCCTGATCTTGCGTGATGTCTGTGTCTGTGTGGTTTGCACGTTCTCCCTGTGACCGCATGATTTTTTTCTGGGTGCTCTGGCTTTCTCCCGCATCCCAAAGACATGTTAATTGGGCTGTGTTAAATTGCCTCTAATATGTACTAAGAGAGTGATAAAGTGGGATAACCTAGAACCGGTGTGAACGGGTGATGGATGGATGGTTGGTGTGGACCTGATGAACTGAAGAGCCTGTTTTTCATGCTGCATATCAAAACTAAATTATTCAGATTAAAAACACTTTTTTTACAGCATATTTTATTTCATAACTAAAACATTTAATACTTTAATGGGATTTTTTTTTGGAAAGTGAATGCAATAAAAATTTATGTGACATTCTTGTGATGGCTTTTATTATAATAAAGAACATTTCTTTACAGTTGCCAACATTTAAAATGGACAAATAGAGAAACATTATTTAATCTTTATTATCACTAAACGTTTCCAAAGATATGCACCCGGTCTGCATTGAACCACTGGATTTTGTTTTAAATACAGTTGGATAGTATAATATACTGTATATATACTTCAAAACTCTTGTTGTTCAAGTATAAAGAATATTATTCCCAAGCTATAAAGCCACAAATCAATCAGGAAGCAAATGAATCATTTGCTACATTAGTAATTACAACTAATTGGACAGTAAAATAAATTTTAGAGTGCAAGTGTAGACTAATGGGACAGATTTTTTTTTACCTACTACACAAGAATTAAAATGTTCACTCATTTATTGACAATTATCTCCTCAGAATTCACACATCTTAAAGCTGCACTATAAATGATGGTGAGAAAAAATATGGTAGTCCCAACTTTTTCACTAAATTCTGCCCATTCGCTGAACACCACACCACAGAATTCAAAAGTCGAATTTCTGAAGTGTTTTCAGTTAACTAACGGTATTGTCAATTAAGCCTGGAAACCGGAAAAGAACACGCTAGGAGTTGCTTCAAAATCTCAACATCGGGTACATCTGCAGCACAGCCGTTCGAATGAGGCTGGACAGATTGACAAGGAAAGGCTTGGATAGAATGGATGTGGAGAGGATATTTCCACTCGTGGGAGAGTCTAGGACTAGAGGTCATAGCCTCAGAATAAAAGGGCGTTCGTTTAGGACGGAGATGAGGAGAGATTTCTTTAGTCAAAGGGTGGTGAATCTGTGGAATTCTTTGCCACGGAAGGCTGTGGAGGCCAAGTCAATGGATAATTTTAAGGCAGAGATAGATAAATTCTTGATTAATACGAGTGTCAGAGGTTATGGAGAGAATGCAGGAGAATGGGGTTAGGAGGGAGGGATAGATCAGTCATGGCAGAGTAGACTTTGTGGGCGAATGGCCTAATTCTACTCCTGTTCCTTGTGACCTTAAGACAATAATAGTCTCAACACTGTTTGCTTGTGGGCCTTGTGGTTTCTTTACCAACCCTAAAGCCTCATAATGTTCCAAAATGCCCAAACAAAAATGCAATTTCTTGTGGTTTGGTTAACTAAATTATGAGAGGCAGTGAACTTCCAATGTGTGAAATAGAGTCTGCATAGATAAAATTGTTAACATGCCATTGCTGTACATAGTACTGCTAAGATTGCTTTAAACTGAAGGAATATTTCTGCATTTTTATTATCACCTATGAGTACAAATGGTTGAAAAATTATACATGTTCATATGCAACCCTGCTGCAGGCAAGAGTGAGTGTTTGTTATGACCCATACAACGTGATTTGGAAAGTTTTATCTTAATCCACTACAACCACAAAGACAATAATGATCTACATATTATTATTTTCATATTATAGAGTAATCACAATTCCTAAAGAATTTGTAAGATATAGAAATAATTCAGGCTTTCCTTCTACATTTATTCAGTGTAGATTTAATTATAGTTCTGAGTTACTTACGTTTTACATTTCTCGCAAGATGTTTTTTAATGACGGACACCCGTGTTAAACCAGGCTACTTCTACAAGTATAGTCTGTGACACAGTTCATAAGAAAGTTGCATTTTACTCTCTACGTAGACATTAAACAAATGTGGCCAACCATTAAACAATTTGGCATAAATATTTACTCAGTTGCTATTAAAAGGGTCTGATGGTCTCTATGTTTCAGGAAAAAAAAAGAAAGTGGTGTAATGTGTCCTAATAAAAATACGTCTGAAGAAGAGTTCTGACCCAAAATGGCACCTATTCCTTTTCTCCAGGAGATGCTGCCTGACCCGCTGAGTTACTCCAGCATTTTGTGCCTATCTTCAGTATAAACCAGCATCTGCAGTTCCTTCCTACATATTATAGTTATGACTCTTTGACTCTTCCAAATCGATGTCAAGATCAGAGTCTATGCAATGTGTAAAATATCATCCTTAGCAGCAGCAAAGCCATTCAAGATTTCATCCATTGAAATGGGAAATTAATGGTCATGTTGCAGTTTATCAATCTACAATAGCAAAAAATAAAAGTTTGGCATGAAATGGACATTTTGCACTTGATGCCAACTGCTACTGAGTTTGAGGAGATGGAAGCATTTAGTGCTTAAGTGAAGCACTCATACTTTCAGATAGGATTACTCTGTTTGGAAATCTTCTCACTGAAGATGACAACTGTGACCTGACTGTTGTATCGCCGAATGTAACATTTCACAGCAACACTTGAACGTAGGCAACTTTCACATTGATCTGTGGTATTCAATGAGAATAATAGTGACCCTGGCAGAAGCAGATATTCATCGACTGATTCACCCAATGTCACTGTCTTTTCTTGTAAGATAGAGTGAACGTGGAAAGGATGTCTCCAGTAATGGGAGAGTCTACAACGAGAGAGTGCAGCCTTAGAATAAAAGGACGTACCTTTAGAATGGAGAATGGAGATGAGGAAGAATTTCATTCTTAATTTATCATTAGTCCCTGTCTCTATTCAAACTGCAACATCTTTCCTGAATTACTTTATTTCTCATATTAAATGTTAATCTGGAACACTACCAATGCTACTGAAATCAGTAGTTTAAACAGGTACTATTACAATGTACAAGAAACAGAGGATGGAGAATCTGCAAAATTTACTGCCAGAGGCGTTTGTGGAGGCCAAGTCATTGTGTATTTTTAAAGCGGTTCTTAATTAGTAAGGGCGTCAAAGGTTACGGAGAGAAGGTAGGAAATGGGATTGAGAAGAAAAATAGATCAGCCATGATTGAATGGCAGAGCAGACTCGATGGGCTGAATGGCCTAATTCTGCTCCCATGTTTTCTAGTCTAGCGAGAAATAACTGAAAATAAGAACTACAAAAGTTTACCATCCATCTGGAAATGATAACATTTAAATAATTCATGCTTGGTGTATTTTAGTGTGGAAGTTTAAAAAAAAAAAAAGAGCTGTAAAGAATGAAAGTGCCATCAACAGGCATGATTGGCAGAATCACTGGTTATTAATGTCACTGACTGGTATAAGGTAGCCATTTTAGTTTAGTTTAGAAATACAGGGCGGAAACAAGCCCCTCGGCCCACCGAGTCTTCACCGACCAGCAATCCCCGCACATTAACACTATCCTACACACACTAGGGAAAATGTACACTTATACCAAGTCAATTAACGTACAAACCAGTACGTCTTTGGAGTGTGGGAGGAAACCAAAGATCTCAGAGAAAACCCACGCGGTCACGGGGAGAACATACAACGTCCGTACAGACAGTACCTGTAGTCGGGATTGAACAAAGGTCTCTTGCGCTGCAAGCACTGTAAGGCCGTGACTCTACTGTTGTGCCGCCCATTTTAAATATAACCATATAACAATTACAGCACGGAAACAGGCCCTCTCGGCCCTTCCAGTCCGTGCCGACCATTTGTTTTCCCCTAGTCCCATCTACCTGCACTCAGACCATACCCCTCCATTCCCTTCACGTCCATATACCTATCCACTTTACTCTTAAATGTTAAAATCGATCCTGCCTCCACCACTTCTGCTGGAAGCTGATTCCACACAGCTACCACCCTCTGAGTAAAGAAGTTCCCCCTGACTGCTCTAACAAACGCAATTTTATTGCGTTTGTTAGAGCAGTCAGGCTAAAAACCTACCAGCAAGATCAAAATACCTCCCAAGAAATAGATTCCAGACTAATGCTTAATGTTGTTGCTGACTTAAAAGTTATACATGAGATTAGGGAGATTCTGCAGGAATAAATACATTTGTCGGAAAGTAGGTGGCTTCTAACAGTTTCCTATGGTGTTGGTGCGCTGCACGACACAAGTCTGTACTTTACCCAATGTTGGACATCTGAGGCATCTGTTAAACTAAACACCTTTTGCCTGGTTTCACCTGTTATGACCTTTTCACAGCTAATTAATTACAATATCCTCATTCATAGCTAATCAGGCATTCATAAGTTACATGTTCATAAGTTCATAAATCCATGCACTCATAAATGGCCCATGGACATGATCCAAAGAAGCATAAATTCATGTACAGTAGGCTTCAGACTTTCGAGATACAGTGTGGGTCCGCGCCAACCAGCAGATCACTCTATACACTAGCACAATCCTACACACTAGTGACAGTTTTAATGAAGCCAATTAACCTACAAATCTGTATGTCTTTGGAAATGTGGGAGGAAACCGGACAACTGGAAAAACCCACGCGGTCACATGACGAATGTACAAATCCCGTGATCAAGATCGAACCCGGGGCTCTGCCACTTATGTTTCTTTCTCGTCGTGATAGCACCTGTTTAAACTACTGATTTGAGTAGCATTGGCTGGGTCTAGGAAAGAGCGTTCACGTCGCGGCCCTGATTCCACCAATCTTTCCACCACCACGCACAAGAAGCGCATGTATGCAGATGCCGAGAAGTGTGTTCAGCTCTGGCTGAACAATTCCTAATCTTGTGATGTGGACTCGATAAAAAGAAGTAGCATTGGTAGTATTCCAAATTATGATTTAATATTCGAAATAAAGTAATTCTGGAAAGATGTTACAGTTTGAATAGGGACAGGGAATAATGATAAATTCATTAGCCCAGGTATCTTTTCACCTCTGGAATTTGAGCTTAAATCCAAAATATACCAAGAGAGGAAATAGACTTTTTTGGCACTTGCTGAGAATGCAACACAGGCATCGGACACACGCATAATTTTCCATCTGTTTCTTTGCACAAGTGTAATGCCATGGGAAGCTTGCCAAATACTTGCCAATAAGCACAAATACTTCAGTTTGATCTTTAATGTCTCCTCTTTCTGAATCCTGTTAACTCTGGACTTGAAATTAAGATGAAGAGTCATTATGGATATCACGTATGGGCAAAGTGCTAATTTGGATTCAGTGGACTGTCCGGATCTGGATCTGGATCTGGATGTAGTACGCTGAAAAGCTCTAGGTAGAGCATCATTCAGCCCTGCACAATTTTACATTTTATCAAGCCAATTAATCAAGCCAATTAACCTACAAACCTGTACATCTGTGGGAGGAAAACGAAGATCTTGGCGAAAACACACGCAGATCACGCAAAGAACATACAAACTCCATACAGACAGCACCTGCAGTCGGGATCGAACCCGGGTCTCTGGCGTTGCATTTTCCTGTAAGGCAACAACTCTACCGCTGCGCCATCTCACTACAAGGGTGCATTGGTGAGGAAGCAGGAATGATGTCACACTGCTAGAGTTTTGGCATTAATTTGCGGTCGGTAATACTCAACCTTTGTAGCTGGGCTTTTGTGGCGGCACAGTGATAGAGTTGCTGCATCTCCCCTGACTCTCAGTCTGAAGAAAGTGGTCTTGACCTGAGACAACACCTATTCCTGTCCTCCAGTAATGCTGCATGACCCTTTGAGTCACTCCAGCATTTTGTTTCTATCAAAGAAACATTTAGACAGGTGCATGGACAGAATATGTTTAGAGGGATATGGGCCAAATGCAGGCTGGTGGGACTAGTGTAGATGAGACATGTTGGTCGGTGTGGGCATGTTGAGCTAAAGGGCCAGTTTCAATGCTATATGACCCTACGGCTCTAAACCACACAATCTGGATCATGACAAATAATCTCTTTTTGTGCTTTTGGGTTTCTTGAAATGATCAGATTATACAGCTCTTATACATTTTGCTTTAAATCTATTTTCCACTATCACTAGTGGAAATCAGCTGACAGAATGCAAAATGGATTTTCTAAGACGGTTATAATCAATGAGAGGGATTTAAAATGAAGTGGTATGCTCAACAAAAAAGCTGAGTCAATAGTGGGAAGGAAATATGCTGATTTATTAAATCAAGATAAATGAATGAAAATAGAGAGTGAAATATAGACGACTCTGAAAAAGATTGTGTGAAGCACCAAATGCAGTTACCACACAATGATCTGCATCTGAAATGTAATCCTCTTGACATAATTGAAATCAAAATTCAGGTTTTATTTAAGAGATGCAGCGTGGAAACAGGTGCGTCGGCACACTGATCCATACACTAATTCGATGTTATCCCACTTTTGCAGCTTGGGGCAATTTACAGAAGCCAGTTAATCTGCCAACCTGCACGTCTTTGGAATGGGGGAGGAAACCAGAGCACCCGGACGTAACATAAGAAGTCACCAGGAGAACATATAAACTCCGCACAGGCAGCACCTGAGGTCAGGATCAAACCCGGGTCTCTGGCGCTGTGAGGCAGCAGGTCCACTGCTCTACAATGTGCCTTTGGTACATGTGACTGAGGACAGCTTTTTAGCTTATTATATCATTTTTCATTAAGGATTCAAAGACTATATTTCATAATTGCTGTTTATTCAACTTCACTTGAAATATGAAGTGAATCTGGAGGTTCAGGTTGCTTTACCTGATGCAGAGATCTGACGAGCTGCAGTGTATTTAGCCTGTTGACCAGTCCAACAAATAATCCCTTGATCACCTGACAAACTTTCTTCATGGATGGTGGGAGATGGTTCTCAAGCAAGATCATTTGATCTTTGTTTGGCATTCCTTACATATTTCTACACTTAATCTCATCTTGCACTTGTTTTTATTCTGTGCAATCTTTGGGTCATCTCTTTTTTCAATATCATCATGCTGACCACATCTTAGGAAACAGTTCCATACCTCTGTACTCAAATTATTATTTCCCGTTTCCATTTTTATCAAGGCCGCAGCCTTCCATGCTTGTTGTTGGTCACTGTTGGGACTTCATCTGGTTTATTTGGCTATTTTTCGTGGGTAGAAGTAATATTTTATTCCTGAAAGGCAGATACATTAATACTCCTACTTTCTAGCCGGATTTGTATTTTATTTGGTCTCCTTATTAATCTCTTATGCATCTGCATAAACTATTGCAGAGATAGGGGAGTTTGTTCAACTTTTCTATTGAGCGATCTTCACCACTTATTAGGCATCCATCACATTGAATAATTCCGATAATACCGTATTTGTTTTCAATAATGAAAATGCTCTACTTGCAAGTAATGACTAGGAAAGGAAGGATAATTAGACAAGGATCATAAAGATTTGAAGCCATTGGGAAGAATGTGTAGGAGCCTGAAAACTGTAACGTATAAGTTCAGGAGCAGCTTCTTCCCTATAACTATCAGGCTATTAAACACAACCTCCAAATAGGCTCTAAACTACATACATTTGGAGGCATTGTTTCTGCCTTTACGCTGTGTGTGAGTGCGCGAGTGTGCGTTTTTTTGTTGGTTATGAGGTTTGCAGACTATTATGTTTAAATTTCATTGTGCTGCTGCAAGTAAGAATTTAATTGTTCTATTTCGGGACATATGACAATAAAATCCTGTTGACTCTTGACTTGACATCATATATAAAGGGGTTCTTATACTGTAGTGACAGGATTTCCCTCAGATATATTTAAAAGGCACTTGGATAAGTACCTAGATAGAAAAGGTTTAGAGGGATATGGACTAAATGTGAGCAAATGGTACTAGTTTAGATGGGTGTCTTGGTCAGCATGGATGAGTTTGGCTGAAAACATGCATTCTACCCTCATTGGCTTCAGCTGATCTGAGACTTGCTTCCCTTTCAATGAGTGAGTTGGCAAGTAGACGTGGAAGTGAAAGTAAGATCCTTGAGTTAAGCAAATATTCCTGCATGAATTCCTTTTTGGTGATTGTCACAACGTAATAATTGAAACACAAGCCTGCTTTACAGCAATATCTGCAACATACTAACATTTTCTTACAAAGAAAATATTAAAAAAACTCTGAACTACTTTAAACTCATTATATTTATTTTATTTTGATGACTAGTTATTAAGAAATAAACCTGAAATTTACAAAATATCTCTATGGTGCTGTGTATTTTTAAATAATATTTTTCAAGCAAGATTGGCTAGCCATTTGCGATATCATATAAATGCTTTGACCTTTAAGAACTGAAACTCAGTGATTTAATTGACACAATGGTTCTCATCTTGTGAAACAGTATAAAAAAAATAGTGAAAAACCCAAAATAAATAAAAACCATGTGAAAATAAATGAATGTGAAAAAATAAAAAGTCAAACTATAAATAGTGAATTCATTGTATTGTATAAAAATAAGACATAAAAACATAACAATATTAGCACAGATTACTCCCAACAAGGATGCTCTAATAAGCCCTTGTATCTTTCTCTGCTCATTGTCTTTTGTGAAAGCAACATAAACATTTGGACAATATCATATGTACTATGTACTTAATACATTTGTCTAATATTTCAGTGTATGAATCATAATCATTTAATAATTTTCAGATCCAATCTGGTGTATGATTCATTTTCAGAATGGGAGCTTTAATATTATGGTAAACCTTAACTTGTTATCAATGGAGACACATCACACAACAGCCTGGTTGATATGGCACTGAATGAAGGAAACAAAAAAAAGATTTGGGGAACAATCGCCCCTTCTACCCACCCTCTCAATACATGACTGCAATGTCTTTGTGCACACATGGAGGAAACAAAAAGTCAGTTCCTCATTCATGCAAAGAATGGTACAATGTCTTCTTGGTTCAGGATACACAGTGAATTATAACTTTGAACAACTGATCAGGTCCGTTCCTCAGCTGAACTGCGAGTGAATGCATCAATAAGACTGCACCAGGCTTGTTAACCGCTTTGAAGTAAGTGACTTTACCTGTGCAAGAAAAGCAAAGGAGAATTTGTCAGTTAGACTGATGGCTATAGTAGTCATTCACGTGCAGAACCAACATCCCTATTGAATGTTTTTCTGTAAACAGAAGATGAATGAACTATTAATCTCCACCCATGATATATATAATTGACATACATGGTGACAGAATAATAAATCCCTATATTTATACTTTGCACTTTCCAATTGCTGTATGCTACTCACCTTTTTTCTCTCAAATAATAAACATATATCTTATTTGGAAACTGTAGTAACCAACATCTCGGCATTCTAAATAATATTCACATCATTTGAAGATAGAGTGTAGTGTGCATGCTATCTATAACAGCTCCAAGGTAAACGACAGAAGAAGAAGAAAAGGAATAAAATCGGGACTCAAAATCAATGAGAAAAAAGCCAAAATTGTCATTGAAATGCTGGAGTAACTCAACGGGTCAGGCAGCATCTCTGGAGAAAAAGGATCGATGATGTGTCGGGTCATGACCCTTCAGATTCTGACCCTTCAGATTCAGAACTACTCCAGAACCCTGTGTTCCATCTTTATTAACCCTGCTGGCTACATTCTCAAAGAACGCTAACACACATGGATTCCCTTTGATAAAACTATGTTGGCTTTGCTTAATTATTTCATGGTGCTCTAAATGTCTAAATATCACTGTCTCATTCATCGGTGTTGGAATTTCTGCCTCCCCTACCCTTCCTTTTTCTTGAATAATGATGCTCCACTTACAGTCTTCTATATGTTTGTGTGAACACTTCCATAATCTAGGGATTTATGGAAGTTCACCACCAATACATTCACCTTCTTACAGCCTCTTCTTTTAAGATCCTAAGATAAAGACCAGCAGGTCCAACATTAGCTTTGTCTGTTACATTTACTTAGTAACAATGTTAGCTTTACATTTCCATGTCTCTTTTTCTTCTTATTTTCCCCTGTTCACAAGTTCAGAAGTTCACGAGTTGTAGGAGTAGAATTAAGCCGTTCGGCCCATCGCGTCTACTCTGCCATTCAATCATGGCTGATCTCTGCCTCCTGATCTCATCTTCCTGCCTTCTCCCCATGACCCTTGACACCCATTCTAATCACAAATTTGTCCATCTCTGCCTTAAAAATATCCACTGACTTGGCCTCCACAACCCTCCTATAGTGTGGCCACCAGAACTACACACAACATTGATATACAGAGAGATCTTGGGGTCCAAGTTTACAACTCCCTCAAAGTGGGAACATAGCATATGGTATGCTTGCCTTATTTGGACAAGGGATTGAATATAAGAGTCAGGAAGTCATGATGCAGCTTTATAAGACATTTGTTAGGCTTGAAGAGTGTGGAGGCTTTAGATAGGATGTCCTTTAATTCTGAGGCTGTGTCCTCTAGTCCTAGGCTCTTCCACTGGTGGAAGCATCCTCTCCACATCCATTCTATCCAAGCCTTTCACTGTTCTGTACGTTTCAATGAGGTCCCCCCTCGTTCTTCTAAACTCCAGCGAATAGAGACCCAGCGCCGTCAAACGCTCATCATATGCTGGTTACGCTAGCACTTTGTGTCTATCTTTACCAGAATGCTGTCTGGGTTAGGGGGTATTAGCTGCAGGGTTGGACAGACTTGAATTGTTTTCTGTGGAACACTGGAGGTTGCAGGTAGGCCTGATAGTATATAAAATTATGAGTGGCATAGATAGATAGGTTAGACAGGCAGAACCTTTTTTTCCTAGGGTGGAAAAATCAAATACTAGAGAGCATAACTTTCTGGAGAGAGGGGCAACATTTAAAGTGGTTGTGCGAGGCAATTTCTTTACAGTGTGCGGTGAGTGCCTGGAACATGATGCTGGGGTTAATGCATGAGGCAGATATAGACAATAGGCAATAGGCAATAGACAATAGGTGCAGGAGTAGGCCATTCGGCCCTTCGAGCCAGCACCGCCATTGATACAAATACATCTATTGATGCTCCTGAACACATCATCAGTGATGTAACCTGGGGTCATTGGGTGTTTTGAGTCTTTCAACATCAGACACCCTTGCCCAGGCGACCCAGCCGTGGTTGATCAGACCGCGACGTGTTCAGGTGGCATTCGCTCCTCCCCATGGACCTTCTCTCCTGATCCAGAGCCAATCTCGAGGCCTTCTCCGCTGCCTCTGTGGTGTTCTTGATGGCTCTTGATTCAATGTGATCATGGCTGATCATCCCCAATCAGTACCCCGTTCCTGCCTTCTCCCATATCCCCTGACTCCGCCATTTCTATGAGCCCTTTCTGATATGATAGAGACTTTCGGAGAGGCATGTAGATTAGGAGCAGCTAGACAATGAATGGTCATAAGGTCATAAGGAATAGGAGTAGAATTAGGCCATTCAGCCCATCAAGTCTACTCTACCCTTCAATCATGTTGGATCTACCTTTCCCTCCTAACCCCATTCTCCTGCCTTCTCCCCATAACCTCTGACACCTGTCCTAATCAAGTACTAATATAGTCTTAGCATCAAAGGTGTTGCACTTCGGGCGGTTGAATTTAAGGCAAGCGTATACAGTTAAAGGCAAGACCCTTAACAGCATTGATGTGCAGAGGGATCTTGGAGTATAAGTTTATAGCGGACTAAAGTTGGCAGCACAAATAGATACGGTGGTAAAGAAAGCTTATGGTATGCTTGCCTTCATTACAAGGGGACATTAAATATAAGAAGTCATGATGAAATTCTACAGGACTTTAGTTTGGTTGCATTTGGAATATTGCATGCAGTTCTGGTTGCCCCATTACAGAAAAGTTGTGGATTCTTAGAATAGTATGCACAGGAGGTTTACCAGAATGTTGCCTGGATTAGAGGGATTCAGTTACAGGGAGCGGTTAGCAAAATCTCTTTTCAAGAGAGAGTTAGATTTAGTTCTCTGGGCTAAAGGAATCAAGGGATATGGGGAAAAAGCAGGAACAGGGTACTGATTTTAGATGATCAGCTATGATCATATTGAATGGCGGTGCTGGCTCGAAGGGCCGAATGGCCTACTCCTGCACTATTTTTCTATGTTTCTATGTAAATCAAATAACAGAAGGCAAAGCTTTAAAGTGAGAGAGGTAAAGTTCTAAAAGAGTTGTGCAGGGCACATTCCAGGGGCCTGGAATGCATTGCCAGGGGTGGTGGTGGTGGCAGGTACAACAGTGGCGTTTAAGAGGCTTTAGATAAGCACATGGAAGTGCTAGGAATAGAGGGATATGGGATCATGTGCTGGCAGATAAGATCAGTTCAGCAGGCATCATGTTCAGAACAAACATTGTGGGCCGAAGGTCCTATTCCTGTTTTGTGCCGTTCCATGTTCTAATACTCTAAATGCAGTCTAAACTGTTTTTGGTAAAGTTAAAATATAATATCCCAATTTTTACATTTTGTGCTCCACCTTATGAATGCCAGCATGTAATATGCCTTCTTTACCACCAAATCTATTTGTTTTGCTACTGTCAGAGAACCATGGACGTGAATCCCATGGTCCCTCTGTCAATATTCTTTGATCACAATGGTGTTCCCTGCAAAGCATAGAGACCCTATCCAGCAATTGTTAGGACAGACAAAATCGAGTGATGCTTTTGGTTTCCTATATGTAACCATATAATATGGGCGGCACAGTCGAGCAGCAGTAGAGTTGGGTTGGGTGCTGTCTGTACAAAGTTTATACGTACTCCCTGTGACTCTGTGTCCAAAGAATGGTCCCGACCTGAAATGTCACCCATCCATGTTCCACAGAGATGCTGCCTGACCCGCTGAGTTACTCCAGCACTTTGTGTCTATTTCCCTATGAACACTCGCTTTCTCCGAGTGCCCCAGACTCCGAAGACATGCGGGTTTGTACGTAATTGGCTCGAGTAAATTGTCCCTAGTGTGTAGGATAGAACTAGTGTATGGGTGATCACTGGCTGGCATGGACTCCCTGTATCTCTAAACTAAACTAATAAGAAAATAAATGTTGGTAAGACAACTGCAGGCATCAATTTCAATTAAATATTAGAAAGAGAATAACATTTATCATTAATAGCACCTGCTTCTGTACAGATTTGAACTATTTAAAATATAAATATTTAATGTCTTGAACAAGGAAAATCAATTTTTCTAGAGTTGGCAGGCACTGTACAATGTCTTCTCGTTAACATTATAAAATATTTAAACCTTCCCAAGTTCCAACTTAAGGTGACATTCCATGTCCTATTTTCCAAAGTGGAGGTGTTCCAGGTGGGTGATCTAGCTGCAGAATTAGTTTAGTTTAGTTTACAGATACAGTCGGACACTGGCCATTCGGCCCACCTAGTCCATGCCGACCAGCGATCACCTCTGTACACTAGCACTATCCTACCAACTCGAAACAATTTACAATTTTTACCAAAGCCAATTAACCTACAAACCTACACTTCAGAATGTGGGATGAAACTGGAGCAGCCGGAGAAAACCCACGTGGTCAAGGGGAAAACGTACAAGCTCCGTTTGACAGAGACAAAGGATCGAACCCGGGTCTCAGGCGCTGTAAGACAGGATTCTACAACCTGGGCCCCCTGAGTATTAAAGTTTAAATATATATCCACATCCAGCCATCAACCAACACAGGCTAACGTTTGGCAAGAAAAGACAGGAGCTAGAGAAAGTACATTAAAAATTTAATTGAATCAGCAAACAACAAGAAAAAAAAACAATGTCACTGTTGAGTTTGAAGCCTTGATAGAAATTCCAGGCTACACCATTACATTGGGACTGAATCATTTTGCAGTACATATATATCTTAACATTTCTTTATACAATTGTCATACCTTTGACTTTGCTGCTGGAATGTTTGATCAAGCCACGGTCCTTTTTTTTTTACAAAAACAAAGTATCGGCGACATAGATAAGATGATCTTGCTTCCAACTATTGCAGGGAACTTGAATAGGTGACGTTTTGGATCAGGACCCTTCTTTAAAACTGAAACGTCACCCCTCTTCCACAGATGCTGCCTGACCCACTGAGTTACTCCAGCACTTTGTGTCAATTTTGTTAAACAAGCAAGGGCCTGTTTCCATGCTGTATATTTCAATCATATTTATTCTCATTCAGTGAACAACCAATGAATTAAAGCAAAAATGCTTTGGAATATTCCTTCCAATGCAGTATCGCTAAAGATATTTATTATACTTGTTGTTTAGTGATATCATCATTATTGAATATTGAGAAAGAATGTCATAGTTTTATCGCTACCACACTAGCTACTGTTTAAACAGCCACAGAAATACACGTTTGCCTCTTGATTGGTCAGGGGTTATGGAGAGAAGGCAGGAGAATGGGGTTGAGAGGGAAAGATAGACCAGCCATGACTGAATGGCAGAGTAGACTTGAATGGCCTAATTCTATTCCTAGAACTTAGGAACATGCCGGAGCAATAGCATTGCAAATTAAATTGTTAATAAATTATGAATCTGATATATAGGTTGGCCAATGTTATGTGCGCCAATTTAAGTTCAAAGGTGATCTTACACAGATACATTAAACAGTACAGCACAGGAATGGGCCCACAATGTTTGTGCCAAACATTATGCCGTTAAATTGATCTCATCTGCCTGTGCATGCCCAATATCCCACTATTCCCTGGACTTACATGTACCTATCTAAAAGCCTCTTAAACACCACCTTCATATCTGCCTTCCTCGCCACCTCTGTCATTGCGTTCCAGCCCCCTAACACTGTGTAAAAAAATTGTCCTGCATCACTCCATTTAACTTTCCCGCTCTCACCTTATAGCTATGCCCTCTAGTGTTGGACATTTCCACCCTGGGAAAAAGGTTCTCAATGTCCCCTCTATCTCTGCCTCTCATAATATTATATACTTCAATCAAGTCTCCTCGCAACTGCCCATTTTTCTGCTGCCATATATTTCCAGTAGATCACTGAAGACTTGACAAAGGGGAAAAAACCACGGTCACGTGCGATTACCTTTTTTTTAGCCTGGAGCAGCTCCTGATAGGCACTGGAACGGATGAAACGTGGGTAGGAATCACTTTTCATCAGTTTGTAAATGTGCTCCTAAAAGAACAAGATGTCACCTGTAAACATGGGCAGGTTACATTATGCAAGGACATCCATAGTGAAGTCTAACAATGAGAACATAAGAATGTAAGAAAGTAGTAGTGGGAGTAGACCAACCCAGATCTGCCCGATGATTCAGCCCGTCCTTGGCTGATCCTCCCCACACTTCACTTCTTCTTCTGCGCCAATACCTCGTTATCCTGATCTTTGCCTACTGCTCCTTTCAATACTCAGTGGCGCAGTGGTAGAGTCGCTGCCTCACAGCGCCTAGGCCTGAATCTAATCCCGACTACGGGTGTTGCTTGTACGGAGTTTGTACGTTCTCGCTATGATTGCATGCGTTTTCTCCGGGTGCTTCCGTTTCCCCCCACATTCCAAAGACGCGCAGGTTTGTAGGTTACTTGGCCTCTCTAAATTTTACCTAATATGTAGGAGGCCGATCTCGACCTCATTGAGACTTCCGCGAGACTTCAACAGATCGAATTTGCCCCCCTGCAGCCGGGGCTCTGGAACTCCTGCCCAGCTGGAGCCGGCGGATCCGTTCTAATAGCTGACTTCCGAGGTCGACTTTGCAGGCCAGTATCTCGACTCCCCGGCACCCTAAGTGGACCCTTCCGGTGCTGTTTGACTCCCCTTAGAGGCCAAGACCTCTGTTGCTCCGGCAAAATGGATAATCCAGCCAAGCTCTGGAACCAAGGGTGCTGGAAAATCGATGGTGGACCTCTACCATTATACGACCCCTCTCCCAACCTACCACTTGAAGGCAGTCACAGCTTATCCAGATTCTTCTTAAGACTCAAGCCCTCCAATGTCAGTAACATCTTTGTGCACCTCTCTACACCCTTTCCAGCTTTATGACATCCTTCCAATAGGTGGGCGACCACAACTGCACACAACATTCCATGTGTATGATTGTAACATTGTACTCAATGCTCTTACCCCTCACCTCTTCATCATTTCTACTGCCCCCTTACACTCTCAGAGCCGGGGCAGTGTTACGACTCCAAAGGGTGATTGTCACTTTACCTCCACAGATGTTGTCTGACCCACTATGTTTCTGCACAACTAGCTCTCTTGATTGAGGTGAATGTACACTTCTTCTAGCAATTCTAAATAAAATCACGTTATTTTATCTCGGCAGTATAACATGCTCACCTGGGCATCTTCAAATGCATATCTTCCTGGGTCTTTCACATTCTGTGTGGTCTTATCGTAGCTCTTGGAGTCTACGTTTATAGCACTCGGGGCTCCCGGGGCTAAAAACTCTTGCCAGATTTCTTGAACGCGTGACGGCACCTCACGGATGGGCCTTTTCTTCAGGTCCAGGACCGCTAACCAAAACCTGTTCAAACGTCAACATATATTCTGATTAACAGGAGCAAGGATAGGATGAGAGGATTAGATCAGGTAGACGCTCAGAGTCTCTTGCCCTGAGTTGGGGAATCGAGAACCAGAGGACATAGGTGTAAGGTGAAAGGGGAAACATTTAATGTGAACCTAAGGGCTAACAATTTCACCCAAGGGTGGTGGGTGTATGGAACGTGCTGCTGGAGGAGGTAGTTGAGGCAGGGACTATCGCAACGTTTAAGAAACATTTAGATAGGTACATGGATAGGACAGATTTGGAGGGATATGGGTGAAATGCAGCCAGGTGTGCATGGGGCATGTTGGCCGGTGTGGGCAAGTTGGGCCGAAGGGCCTGTTTCCACTCTGAGACTCCAGGACTATAATTTGAGCTCAAAAGCTAACAACAAGGTCCATAGCCTAACTGAGATAGGTCTGAAAGAGTACAAATGCAGGAAACAAGGGACCTATTGGTGGCAACAGCGAGTCATAGAAACTAACAATTGGGTCACAAATAGTTTACAATCCAGACAAAACAGTAATGTATAAAAGCCCATACAGGCTGTCCCCAAGTTACAAACTGGATCCGCTTTTATAGATGTCTATAAGTGGACATTGTCTCTGTAGACTTTAGAGATTGTATTTAGAGTTTAGACTTTACTCGATTTGAGTATTTAGACTATAGAAACTTTTTGAGAGTCTGCATGTTGGAAAATACATAAAAACGCTTGACATGTAACTATAACTCAACAGTGCTGTTGTGAATGGTGTTGATGACGGCCAATTAGCATGAATACTTATCAAATATATAATTAAGATGAACTGCAGATGCATGTTTATACTAAAGAGAGACAGAAAATGCTGGAGTTATTCAACGGTCAGCCAGCAGCTGGAGAAAATGGATAGGTGACAAAATGCTGTACATACCGAAGGTTTTCAGAGCTGAATTCAGACTCCACAAACTTAAGGAACTGTTCACGGCCAACAGGATCTTTTAAAACTTCATCAATGCAGAAACCCCATCGCTTTACCCTCTGTCCATATGGTTCCTTGCTACAAACAGAAGTAGTAAAGACTTTTAAAGTTATTAACAATAGCAGCAAGTTGCACGTACATATTTGCGGCAAATAATTACATGTGTCACATTATATTATACGGACTTCAGTCAATCACTACTTTGGAGAGCCGTCAAATACTATAAGTAATGTGTAATAAGATCAACTGTGAAAAGAATTGTCACATTGGATTTATTTCTTTTACTACAGGTCCACCACCGTTTTTACGGCAACTGGTAATCCAACACCCCCTTCAATCTGGACAAAATTACTAGAGCATCCCCCCCACCCCCCCCCCCCCCCCCCGCCACGGAAGCTCCATGACAACGTGAAGCCTAGGCCGGGTGAGGCGGCTGATCTCAACCTCATCGGGACTTACACGACTGATCGGCGGCTCAAATTTGCCTCCTGTGACCGGGGGTCTGGAACTCCGGCCTGGCCTGAGCCGGCAGATCCGTTCCCATAGCTGACTTCCAAGGCCGAGTTTGCGGATCGTTATCTCGGCCCCTGGGTGAACCTTTCTGGCACCACTGGACTCTCGGAGGCCGTGACCAGGTGGTTCAGTTCTAAAAGAACCCTCTCCACAGTACAGCAGCATAAATAATTGGAATGGAGGTGAGGGGAAAATTGCTGAGTGGGGTAGAGGGGTCTTTGCCCTCTCCTGTGTGAGATGGTACTTCTCCCACAACATGGGTGGCCCCGAGCCATGATGCCACATGGTTCTTCAATTGTCATCATATCTTGCAATAAGGTGCATCACGTGGAGATGCCGTGATCATTGTCATTGATACTTTGTGCAAAATGAGTCTAGCTGAGGAGGCGGTGGGCAAAAATGTTGATCTTTTAATTTACATTTCTTTGAGGGTTCACCCCTTGATTTATCATGAGGGAAAATTGCAGGTAACAATCAATTATACACGTTTAATAGTCAATTCCTGTTGTTAAAGCAGAAATGACCACAATAGTTGCACAGACACACTAAGGTGATGCAACTAAAATTGATTGGGATAATTTTTGAATGGTTGCTAATTGACCCAGAATGATCACTAGCACAATCTAATTTGAATAAAGTGCCCTTTACATGCAAATTATGCTTAAAATAGGTCCACTTTCCAGGCAACAATTTTTAAATAAATGAACGAGCTTGCAGTTTTTGTTCCTGCATACACATATGCCCCTGTCCCACTTAGGCGATTTTTTAGGCGACAACAGTTGACTAGGGTGTCGCCACATGGTTGCAGGGGTGTCGCTTGTATGGTCGTGAGTAATCTCCTCAGTCGCCAAAAGAATCGTAACTCTTTTCTGGTCACCGCTGGATTTTGAAATATTCAAAACATTTCACCGACAGTCGGCAACAGTAGGCTTGATACCATTGATCGTAACTTGACTTCTCCTGACGTAGGTGTTGTCGTTAGTTGTCGCCAGGATGACGTCGGTTGTCGCCGGTGCTGACTTTGGTGAATTCCATTGGTGACTACCTACGTCAACCTACATCAACCAGCGACAGGTACCGGCGACTGAATTGTTTTAAGTTGTCTTCGGTTGTCGCCGACAGGGTCGTACCTTGTCGTAGCTTGTCGCGGGCGGATGTAGGTTGTCGTAGGTGTGGTCGTGGGTGGACATCCTAATTGGTCGCCAGTTGTCGGTTGCTTGCTGTAGCTTGATGTCGACTAGGTAGTAGGCTGTTGTGGACATTGTTGTAAGGGTGTCCAGTCGGCGTTTTTTAGGCGAACTGCTACGACTATGACAGTCGCCGGCAGTCGCTGAAAAAAATCGCCTAAGTGGGGCAGGCCCCATACATTTCAAGAAGAGCAATCTGTTCATTGAATGGGATTTATTAATTTAAACAATCGCGTCATTGTATTAGATGCAGACTTTATAGAGATACACCGAGTTTGCGTCGACCAGCGATTATCCCGTACACTAGCACTATCCTACACGCTAGAGACAATTTACAATTTACAGAAGCCAATTAACCTACAAAGCTATAGGTCTTTGGAATGTGGGAGGAAACTGGAGCACCCGGAGAAAACCCACGCTGTCAAAGGGTGAACGTACAAACTCCGTGCAGGCAGCCCCCAGTGCCAGGATCAAACCCGGGTCTCTGGTGCTGTAAGGCAGCAGCTATAACGTTGCACCACTGCTACAAATTGATTAAAAATTGGCATAATTGTAGTAAAACACACTGTCTTATTTAACATCCAATTTCTTGTTAACTTTTATTAACCCCTTATTTTGAAAATAGGCATGATATAAGTTATGGTCAAGGATCAAATTACCATTCATTTATTATTTTAAATGTTGCATTGAGGTGCCATAAATATCCTACACATTCTAGCCAAGGGTTAGATCCTGAGATAACAGAGTAGGGAAGGAGAGAAGTATTGAGTTCAACATTCATCTCTTTTAAGGACCATTGTGTTACCCTTTGCGTCAGACAGGTCGTTAGGAAGTGGTCCAGGCAATCTGACATTCTCTGCACAAAAGATTGGAGCAGACTCTTTATCCATTAAACAGTGCAACTATGCAACGGCATTCCTGCAGCTATTGAAAGCTCTCCCTGTTATCTCAAAACCCATTTGATATTAAAACAGCAAACTAAAGTATTTGTATTTTGGAATCTCAGTGACTGAACTTATCTAAACAGGCATTCCACAGAGACACTGAGTGAGACGATTCTGGATCTCAATCTGTTTTTGGTGCCTTTTTCAAGATTAAACATTTCTACTTTCCACTGACAGGACTACATTGCTACTTTCCCGTACAAATTTATACATTAGAGAAATTTAAAAAAATCTGATACATATTTCATCCCAATCTATAGCTGCATGCACTCAATATAACTTTTGGGGACAATAAATTGTGTTGTTATATATATTTTGTGTGGTTATAGCTACGGTATATGATACAAGATACAAGATACATTTATTTGTCACATGGACCATTTGGTACAGTGAAATGATATTTACTGGTCAAAATAAAACTGGAAGAATTTAGGGTCTGTTGCAATTAAACTAAACCAGCAACTTTGAGACATTAATTATTTAAGCTTTATTGTAATTTGACCATTAATTAAATGTTTGCAATTCTTCATTGGGAGGATAAAGGAAGGTGACAAAAACTTACCATTGTTTTAATGTCCCAGGTTTGAAGAAATCCACACAACATAATAAACTCAACATGACAAAGCTGCTAGACCCTACACATTGTACCGTTTAATGGCACAAATGTGCTTTATAATTTAACACCTGTCGATAGCCCTGACTGATATAACCGTAGATATTAGCTGCACAATTCCAGTGGAGGGCACTGGAGAGAGCATTTAAACAGTTGGAAATGCAGGTCTGTGTCTGTTTTGTCAATTTCACATCTAGTTCCTGTAGATTACACAGTAATGCAAATCAATGCACATTACTCTGCCCCTATTATGAGAATGCAATCGAACAATATTATTTGCAATTTAATGGATTATCAAATAACGTTTATGATTATTATTAAAATACATTTAATTTACCATTGTGTGTTAGGTCTTTTGCTACTATTTTGCTGTTATTAAAAATGTCCAATTCCAGCTCATAAGAGCATATATTTAGAGGAACTTTATAACATTGGTAAGATTTCTATGGAGTTTAGAATGACTTGCATAAAAAAATCTATGAAGGAAATATTTTAATTTCTAAAGGTATCAGCATTATATAAAAATTGAATGAATATTTCCCTGGTATTTCTCTGCCAGCAAACTAAAGGAATGAATGCAGACTGTCTCCGCTCAGCAGCAGTCTGACCCATTATATCCAGACTGTGCAATACAAGCATAACAAACCAAGCTGTGTAAGAAGGAACTGCCAATGCTGGTTTACACCGAAGATAGACACAAAATACAAGAATAACGCAGTGGGTCAGGCAGCATCTCTGGAGAAAAAGAATAGGTGAACAGAGACAAGAGTGATGAACGGTCTCGACCCGAAACATCATCTATTCCTTTTCTCCAGAGATGCTGTCTGACCCATTGAGTTACTCCAGCATTTTGTGTCTATCTTCAACAATACAAGCTATTGCACGAGCAAAGAATACATAAAGGCAAAGTATAACATTAAGTGACCAAATGTTACTTAAAACTTTGAATGTACACGTTTGACAACTTTAAATGCATACTGCTCTTTTAAAAGCTGCTGCATTGGAAAGTGGATCACAGACTTTGGAATGTAAGGAATGGGTGCTATTTTCTAGTGGAAGAGGAAAAGTAAAGACAGACCTTGCTTCCAGTTCCCAGAAGGAAATATCATCAGACGTCCATGGGTTTGAAGGTTCAGGGTTTATGAGGAATGGATCAAATTCCATGTATTGTTCTGTGTACCCAATCAGGCTAAAGTCAAAATAAACAGCAGGTGAGATAAAAGCATGCTGCTTGTAACATCAAGAACCACATTTTCTAACTGGAGGGTTAATTGGTCTTCAAATATGGCAAGTTTATCATTCAGATCAAGGTGACAGCACCTGGCGTTTCTGTGCACTCCATATAATGGCAGAGACAAGTTAAACTTTAAACTTTAGAGATACAGCATGGAAACAGGCCCTTCGGCCCGCTGAGTCCGCACAGACTAGTGTTAACCCCATGCACTAGCACTACCCTAAACACACATTGGGACAATTTACAATTTTACCAAAGCCAATTAATCTAAAATCCTGTATGTCTTTGGAGTGTGGGAGGAAACCGGAACACCGGGAGACAACCCACACAGTCACAGGAACTGCACAAACTCCGTACAGACAGCACCTGTGGTCAGAATCGAACCTGGGTCCCTTGCGCTGTAAGGCAGCAATTCTACCACTGCGCCACTGTGCCACCCATTATGTGTCTGTGCCTGAACCTTTTCTTCATTTTCTTCTTGTAGTGAAGTGTAAACAATTGCACATTATTCCTATGAATTATGAATATTTTATCTGAATAAATTAGATCTGTGCAGACATATAAGGATGGGGAAAGTAGGTAGTTTCGTGAGCTGAGGTACTGAAGCCAACATTGTCAAAAGGCTGGAAGATATGCTGATCTGGAAAGGATAGATAGTATTTATATAGCAATTCTCCCTCAATAGGAATCAATAAACTTTATTTTGCAGATGAAACAGCAGTACTAACAGTGAATAGAACATAGAATAGTACAGCACACGAGCAGGACCTTCTGCCCACAATCTCCATGCTGCACATGATACCAAGATCATGTCTTATCAACCTGTGCATATCCATATCCTTCCTTTCCCTGTACATCCTTAAGTCTCTTAAATGCCACTATCGTATCTGTATCAACCACCGACTGTGGCAACGCGTTCTAGGCCTTCACCACACTCTGTGTAAAAATGTTACCTCACTCATCACCTTTCAACTTTTCCCCTCTTACCTAAAGCCTGTCGAGCAGTCAATTATCCATCACACTAAATGGTTAATGGCTAATGGTTGGCCAGGATGTTGACAGAACTCTGTTGCTCTTTTTGAAATTGTAACGTTATCTACCTTCTGCCCACCCAATTTAGCACATTATTCAAAATGTAATTCCTCCAATAAAAACAATCCCTCACTGAAGTCTAAGTGTAAATAATTTATTTAAGGTCCATATTTTAACTGAACCCATTGTCTGCAAGACAACTGCCAGTTGATTTTAATATAAAGGACTGCTGAGTGTGGATAGACACAAAAAGCTGGAGTATTTCAGCTCAAGGTGACAGCACCTGGAGTTTCTGTGCACTCCATATAATGGCAGAGACAAGTTAAACTTTAAACTTTAGAGATACAGCATGGAAACAGGCCCGTAACTCAGCGGGACAGGCAGTATCTCTGGAGAGAAGGAATGGGTGACGTTTCGGGTCGCGACCCTTCTTCTTGAGTCTGAGGTAGAGTCTCGACCCACAACGTCACCCATTCCTTCTGTCCAGAGATGCTGCCTGTCCCGCTAAGTTATTTCAGCTTTTTGTGTCTATCTTCTGTTTAAACCAGCATCTGTAGTTCCTTTCTACACTGCTGAGTACGAGTTTGATACATATATTTGATGTAATATTTCAGTTTTAGTTTTAGAAATATTGTGTGGAAACAAGCCAACCATTGATCACCTTACACTAGTTCAATGTTATCCCACTTTAACATACTACACACTGGGGGAATTTACAAAAGCCAATTAACCTACAAGCATGCACGTCTTTGGAATGTGGGAGGAAACAGAAGCACCCGGAGAAAACCCATGTGGTCACAGGGAGAACATGCAAACTGCGCACAGACAACATCCGCATTCAGGGTCTCAGGCACTGTGAGGCAGCTGCTCTACCGCTGCACCAATGTGCCATCTAATCTCATCTCACCTTATCTTATACAGAACACAAACCAAGATTAGTGGATGGTGAGCAAAGCACAAAGTGCTGGAGGAACTCAGCCATGATGATGGGTCGGGACAGATGATGGGTAGGGACGGCATGGGGGAGAGAAAGCTGGGCAGGAGCTCGTGCTCCAGGAGTTGGTGCTTGGTGCAGAGAGGACTGAGGAAGAACAGGGAATTATCAGCAGAGCAACAAATTGACAAAGTCATACAGCGCAGAAACAGACCCTTCGGCCCAACTTGCCCACACCGACCGACGAGCTCCATCTACACTAGTCCCACCTGCCTGCGTTTGGCCCAAATTCTTCTAAAACTATCCTATCCATGTACCTGTCCAAATATCTTTTGAATGTTGTGAGAGTACCTGCGAATGAATAATAGGAACCTACCTCTCTGCAACTTTGGACATTTTTAACCGATGCCTATCCAGTTGCATTTGCCAGAATTTTATCTGTGAAAGAAAACAAATGTCAAAATAACCTCAACATGCTGTAAAAGGTTGGTCTTGTTGTATAAATGAAATCTGGACGATATTACTGACCTGTTGATGTAATTCTTCTACTGTTGGTTGCTTTGCTTCTGGAGCAGGTGTGTGGGTGGGACTGTGACCTCGAACATCATTTTGTAGCCCATAGACAGACTAAACAACAGGATGGAAAGTTGAACAATTACAAATTAGCAGTCAGGGGCTTGTTTTACTGTAAACATGTAAACATCTCTGGAGAGTAGGAATGGGTGATGTATCAGGGCCAAGACCCTTCTTATAGACAATAGACAATAGACAGTAGACAATAGACAACAGGTACAGGAGTAGGCCATTTTGCCCTTCGAACCAGCACCGCCATTCAAGGTGATAATGGCCGATCATCCACAATCAGTACCCCGTTCCTGCCTTCTCCCCATATCTCTTGCCCGCTATCTTTAAGAGCCCTATCTAGCCCTCTCTTGAAAGTATCGAGAGAACTGGCCTCCACCATCATCTAAGCAGAGAATTCCACACTCACAACTTTCTGTGTGAAAAAGTTCTTCAGACTGATGTCAGAGGAGTGGGTGTAACATAGATAAGGGTGTGTAAATATAAGGATGTATAAGGTGTGAAACAGGACAAAGGGAATGGAGCTCAAGGAACATGTAGAATGGATCATTGTTAGTTGGGAGTAGGTAACAACAAAGCAACAGAGATAACATGTCGTCGGAGAGAGTCAGACTGGTCAAATGTCTGGGAAGGGAGAGGGGATGCAGAGAGAGGGAAAGCAAGGGCTACTTGAAGTTAGAGAAGTCAATGTTCATACCAATGAGGTGTAAGCTGCCCAAGTGAAATATGAGGTGCTGTTCCTCCAATTTGCGCTGGGTCTCACTCTGACAATGGAGGAGGCCCAGGACAGAAAGGTCAGTGTGGGAGTGGGAGGGCGAGTTAAAGTGTTGAGCAACCGTGCGATCAGATAGGTTTAGGCTGACTGAGCGGAGGTGTTCAGCGAAACGATTGCTGAGCCTGCGCTTGGTCTTGCCGATATATAGGAGTCCACACCTGGAACAGCAGATACAGTAGATGAGGTTGGAGGAGGTGCAAGTGAACCTCTGCCTCACCTGAAAAGACTGTCGGGGTCCGTGGATAGAGTTGAGGGGAGAGGTACAAGGACAGGTGTTGCATCTCCTATGGTTGCAGGGGAAAGTACCTGGGGAGGGTGTGGTTTGGGTGGGCAGGGATGAGTTGACCAGGATGTTGCCAAGAGAATGATCTACAATTAAAAAAAGTCAGGCTGGCTAAGGAAAAAGGATATGTGTTCATGTATCACTTCCTGCACCCATATCAGGCCATCCAGCCAATGCACTGTGCAGCTAATTCATCGGTTTCAGTGTGTAATAAATGTTGATGACCTATTCGTTCACTACAAGCTCCTAATTCGTGTGCTAACAATTTTTCCTTTTCAGTAATGCCAATTAATCGATGAACATTCAGCAGGACACCAACGATTTTGTTGTGAAAATATTAAGCAATCACTTTTTCTCTCTATGTTTGTCAATGAGCACAATTTTGGATTGAATTCACATTAGAACACAAGATAAAGAAGCAAGGAGCCCTTGCAGGGGCCGCCATTCTTTGGGCTCATGGCAGGACTTTAACTCTATGCCAATTTCCTACACTAACTCATTCCCCCGAATATTCAGACATTTAATGATCGTGGAACCATGGATGAACAGGGAGATTGGCTCTCTGCTAAAGTCCAGATCTGAGATTTTCAAGGAAGGTGACCCCATGCTGCACAAGAAGTTCAAGTATGATCTCCGCAAGACATTCAGGAATGTGCGTTTATCCGATCTATTCCTCTCATCTTCTTCCCCAACACTGTCCGATTTCTGAACCAAGCGCCTCTTTCACACCCACTTCCCAGAGGAGCTGCCATCTACTCCTACCTCTACCTCACTCGGTTATTCCATTATTGCACTTTAGTTTTGTTTTCACACTACTTCAGATTTGCACCTTTCTGCTGTTTTACATTCCTGGTTGTATTTATCATTGTACCCATCATTACCAGGTACACTGCTTGCTCTCCGAGTTTCATGCGAACAATGAATTTCATTTTAATGCTTTGATAATACATTTTGACAATGGACAAGATTCAAAATATTCAGCTTTGCATCAGGTTTCTCATTGTTCTGCCAACACATTTGGTTGCACAATGCTCTGTCGAAAAATTGAATTTCCCTATGTTCTGCCAGTATACACTGAAATACACAATATTTTGTCATTGTACTGCATTTCACAATGGACCCAATGCTTCCACTGTCAATATATCAATCTTCTTTTACACCTTTTTGAAATACATTTTACCTTTCTTGTTTTGTGAGGATTTCTCATTCGCGATGATTTCTTGATGTCGACTTCTGTAGTATTTACACATCCTGGCTAAAAAAAAGGTGCATCATAATTTTCACTTAATACATTTCTTAGTTTTCCATATCTACATGTAGCTTACATAATGCTCAGCACCAAAATGTATTGAAAAATGCTGACTCTCAGTCCATGAAGCCATGAAACCAGAAAAACTTTACATAGTTGATCTGAGACTTCAAATGTTTAAAAATAGTTGCCTAATTATATACCAAAGATGAAGCACTGACTTGTAAAATTATTTGACAGGCAATGGGACACAAAAATACGTTGCTAGTCACAGTATGGAACTCAACATCACTGTGCCACGGATAACATGCTGGGACTTATTTTGTGTAGTTTTTATCCAATTCTTTTGTGTTGTAGAAATTGACTTGGCCCAAGGTAGATAGTCAGCAGAAAAGGTACCATGATGTCAAGCTTTCCCAGAGAGCATGAGAAATAGTCAACCGGCCCCCAATGGAGAAAAACTGTTCATGAAAATAAAAGAAAGATAAAACGCACTTGAAACATATCATGCATATCTCACAATCTAGAAATTCTATTGTGCACCATGTTATGCAATAAACTTTCAACAGGAGTACTGGCTGTAATACTGTACGACTTTGAAGTCTTGCATTTTTTTTCCAAAGATAGATCATAGGCTGTCTGCATAAAAGGTGGCATGCAATGGTATGATATCTATGCCATTTCAATGAAATTCTGGGCACCACGGTGGCATAGCAGTAGAGCTACTTCCTTACAGCGTACGAGACCCAGGTTCAAACTTGACGACACTCCAAAGACGTAGAAGTTTGTAGGTTAATTGGCTTGGTATAATGTAAAAAAATGGCCCTAGTGTGTGTAGGATAGTGTTAATGTGCGAGGATTGCTGATCAATGCGGACTCTGTGGGCTGTTTCCATGCTCTATCTCTAAACTAAACTAAACTAAATTCACTTATGCAGGCATGACAAGTCAGAGGTCTTATTCATGTAGGAAAGCCTTCATAACAAAGCTTTGATGACATTCAAAGGGCAGCTGAATGCGGAAGTTCGTGTTGGTGGTTTGTGTCTTGAAACCTGCTTCAGGTAGGTGTCTGTTAAATTCAATGGTACTTAATTCAATGGTATTTTATTGTCACATGGAACTAGGGACAATGAAATCACTTTTTTGCATATTGTTCAGTAACAATCTTACTACCCAGTAGGCACAATCATACTTAAGTACAAGAGGGTAAGATAGCAGTCGGTACACACTAGTCCCCATGTTTCTGGCGCCATCTTGTACCCTCCAAGTTCAGAGTTGTTAAAAACCTGCATTCAAACCTGTTGTCCTGGTGGTGGCACTGGGTTGGAACTGCAGTTAAAACTTTGTCCCTTGTTGCAACTCCCTATTTTATTCCCTCTACTAACATCACAATGTCATACTTCATCATATCCCACTCCGTACAAAGAGCCTGATGCCACAAGCCTGCGTGCTGGGGATCTCAATTCCCTCATCCAGTCCTTGAGGTGTCAGGTATCCACTTTCCTCCATCACAGCTCATGGAGGAAATGCCTTCTCATGCATTTAACATGAGGAGAAAGTGCTTTTGGTCCAGTACATAAAATAATCTTGCTACTACCATAAAGGCCATCCACTGGGTGACAAGACAGTTAATGTTACTTTCTACTACCAAAGTTGTTCTAGGTGAGGATACAAATTATTATCTAATTTAGACCATGGAAAACTAGTTAAGAGAAGGAACTGCATGAAGAAGGGTCCCGGCCAGTTGTCAGGATTCGAGGGCCTGAGCTATAGGGAGAGGTTGATTCCTTAGAGCGCAGGAGGATAAGGGATGATCTTATAGAGGTAGAAATTCATGAGAGGAATAGAATGGATAAACACACATGCGTCTCTTGCCCAGAGTAGGAGAATCGAGAACCAGAGGACATAGGTTCAAGGTGAGGGGGGGGGGGGGGGGGGGGGGGGGGGGGGGGGGGGGGGGGGAGATTTAATAGGAAACTGAAGGGTAACTTTTTAACTCAAAATGTGGTGGCCATTTGGAACAAGCTGTTGGAGGAGGTGGTTGAGGCAAGTACTATCACAATGTTTAAGAAACAGCTCTCCACACCTCGAACATCTGGCGGTGAAGTGCCGTCCCTTCTACCTTCCGAGGGAATTCACCTCCATCATCCTGACCACGGTCTACATCCCACCCCAGGCAGATGTCCGTCAGGCACTGGAGGAGCTGCACACCGTGGTCAACAAACACCAGATGTCTTACCCTGAGGCATTTACCACCATTGTTGGGGACTTCAATAAGGCAAACCTAACAAAATCACTCCCCAACTTCCACCAACATGTCTCCTGCTGCACCAGAGGACCAAACACCCTCGACCACTGCTACACCACCATCAAGAATGCCTACCTGTCTGATGATACAGTGGTCCACACGAAGTCCAGATACGACCTTAGTAAGGCCATCAAAAAGGGGACTTCTGCTCCAAACTGGAGGATGAGACAGATGTTCGGCAGCTGTGGCGGGGCCTGAATGCAATCACCTCCTACAAGGCGAAACCAGGAGGCAGCTCGAATGTCGGCGATACATCACTCCCTGATGAGCTCAATGCGTTTTACGCACACTTTGATAGGGAGAACACCGATGTGCCTTCCCGAGCCCCCATTCGCTGTGATGGTATTTCAGTCTCAGTCACAGAGAACCCTCGAAAAGTGTCTGGACCTGATGGTATGCCTGGTCATGTTCTAAAAACCTGTGCGGACCAACTGGCTGGAGTTTTTACAGACATTTTCAACCTGTCACATCTGAGGTCTGAGGTTCCAACCTGCTTCAAAAGGGCATCAATAATACCGGTGCCCAAGAAGAGCAAGGTGACGTGCCTCAATGACTGATGACCAGTGGCACTAACGCCTGTGGTGATGAAGTGCTTTGAGAGGCTGATCATGGCGCAAATCAACTCCTACCTCGACAAAAACCTGGACCGACTGCAGTTCGCTTACCGCCACAACAGATCAACGGTGGATGTGATCTCGCTGGCCCTCCACTCCGCTCTGGACCACTTGGACAACACAAACTCATATGTCAGGCTGTTATTTATCGATTACAGCTCGGCATTTAACACAATCATCCCCTCCAAGCTGGTTACCAAACTCGCAGAACTGGGTCTCTGCGCATCCCTTTACAATTGGATCCTCGACTTCCTCATACAGAGACCACAGTCTGCTCGTATTGGTGGTAATGTATCAGACTCGATAACAATCAGCATGGGAGCACCTCAAGGCTGCGTGCTCAGCCCCCTGCTGTACTCACTCTATACTCATGACTGCGTAGCCGGTCATAGTGCGAACTCCATCATCAAGTTCGCTGATGACACCACTGTTGTCGGACATATCACTGATGGGGATGAGTCAGAGTATAGAAGAGAGATCGAGTGACTGTGCATATGGTGCCAGCACAATAACCTGGCCCTCAACACCAGCAAAACCAAGGAACTGATTGTGGACTTTGGAAGGAGTAGGATGGGGACCCACAGTCCTGTTTATAGCAAAGGTTCGATGGTTGAAAGGGTTAAGAGCTTCAAATTCCTGGGCGTGCACATCTCTGAAGATCTTTCTTGGTCCGAGAACACAGATGCAATTATTAAGAAAGCTCATCAGCGCCTCTACTTCCTGAGAAGATTACGGAGAGTCGGTCTGTCAAGGAGGACTCTCTCTAACTTCTACAGGTGCAGAGTAGAGAGCTTGCTGACTGGTTGCATCGTGGCTTGGTTCGGCAACTTGAGCGTCCTGGAGAGGAAAAGACTACAAAAAACAGTAAACACTGCCCAGTCCATCTTCGACCTTCCTTCCATCGAGGGGATCTATCACAGTCGCTGCCTCAAAAAGGCTGGCAGCATCATCAAGGACCCACACCATCCAGGCCACACACTCATCTCCCTGCTACCTTCCGGTAGACCAGGTTCAGGAATAGCTATTCCCCACAGCCATCAGGCTATTAAACTTGGCTCGGACAAGACTCTGAACATTAATACCCCTTTATCTGTTATTTGCACTTTATCAATTTATTCATTCATGTGTGTATTTACGTATATAATGGTATGTGGACACACTGATCTGTTTTGTAGTCAATGCCTACTGTGTTCTGTTGTGCTAAGCTAAGAAAGAATGTCATTGTCCTGTCAGGGACACGCGACAATAAACTCTTTTGACTTGACTTTGACTTTGACAGGTGCATGGATAGGACAGGTTTAGTGGGATAAATGCATGCAGGTGGGACCAGTGTTGATGGGACATGTTGGTCGGTGCGGGCAAGTTGGGCCGAAGGGCATATTTCCAATGCTGTATAACTCCATGTCTCTAAGGGTCCCAACCTGAAAAGTTGCCTGTCCATTCCCTCCATGAATGCTGCCTGACTCATGAGTTGTTCCAGCACTTTGTGTTTAGTTCTGTTTCCTACCTCGACTGGATGCTAAAGGTCGACCGGGTGTTAGAGGTTATGGGAAGGCAGGAGAATGGGCTTAGGAGGGAGAGATAGATCAGCCATGATTGAATGGCGAAGTAGACTTGATGGCCGAATGGCCTAATTCTGCTCCTATTCCTCCTTATGACCAGCTGTGTCACTGTGCCGCCCTGTTTATTCAAGGCTTAGGTTTAAAGAAAGCCCTTGTTTTGAGGGAGAGATAGAAGGTAATGACCTCCATATCAACTTGAAGTATGTTCCTCTCTCCACAGATGCTGGCTGACCCAGTGATCCTTTCAAGCATTTCTGCTTTCATAATCTTTGCAGCTCCTCTGCACGGAATTATAATTCCAAAAAGCTGTAGAAATTGCAAGAAATCTCTGACAATTTGGCCTTAATGAAGCAGACCCTGGATTAATAACTTTTTGGTGCCCCTCGGTGCAGTGGGATGATTGGATTCTATTTCTGGAAATGCAAAATGAATTGCTTGGCATTAGTTCCATTTATGTCCCAGTAGATTCATTAAAACCAAGAGACGCAGCATCTTGTAAGTTCTTCGTCGCTGGGAAATATAAAACGTGTAAAACTGTGTCTACGATAAAATATAACAGCAGGAGGGGGGGGGGGGGGGGGAGGGGGGGAGGGGGGGGGGGGTGTTGCTTGTATTAACAGGGGAATGGTCTGTTAGTCTTTAATGTTAAAAAACAGGTAAAAATCTATATGTTGAGAAAATCAGCCCAAATATTTGAAGGCAATATCCACTTATGGTTTCTCATCAGACAAACATATAAACACTAGAAATAGACACAAAATGTTGAAGTAACTCAGTGGATCAGGCAGTATCTCTGCAGAAAAGGAATAGATGTCGTTTTGGGTCAAGACCCTTCTTCACACCTGTTCCTTTTCTTTTCTAAAGAAGTTTGAAGAAGGATCTCAACCTAAAACATCACCTATCCCTTTTTCCCCAGAGGTCTGAAGAAGGGGCCCTAGTGCTAATGCTATAGTGCTAATGTACAGGGCCGAAATGCCTGTTTCCGCGCTGTATCTCTTATGTCCAAAGCCTACAAACCCGCATGTCTTTGGAATGTGGGAAGAAACTCACATGGTTACAGGGAGATCATGCAAGTTCCACACAGACAGCTCCCAAGGTCAGGAAAAAACCCAAGTCTCTGGCGCTGTAATGCCCCTGTCCCACTTAGGAAACCTGAATGGAAACCTCTGTAGACTTTGCACCCCACCCAAGGTTTCCGTGCCTTTCCCGGAGGCTCCCGGAGGTTTTTGTCAGTCTCCCTAATGGTCGAAAGTGGTTTCCGCTTCTTCTATGTTCCGGTGATTATTTCAAAAAATTGAAAAAACCTCTGTGAACCTGACAAAAACCTCCGGGAACCGCACGGAAACCTTGGGTGGGGCGCAAAGTCTCCAGAGGTTTCCGTTCAGGTCTCCTAAGTGGGACAGGGGCATTAGGCAGCAACTCTACCAGATACACCACTGTGCCGTACTCGAAGAGAGTGAGAGGCTTTGAGTATAATAAAGTTACATCCTTGACTTTGTAGTGCACCTAATAATGTTTTGCTTTCAATTTACTTGAGGCTTTAGAGATACAGCGTGGAAACAGGCCTCTTCGGCCCACCAAGTTCACGCAGACCAGTGATTACCCATACACTAACACTATTCTACACCCTCGGGACAATTTTATAATTATTTATCAAATCCAATTAACCTACAAACCTGTATGTCTTTGGAATGAGGTAGGAAACTAGGGCACCTGGGGAAAACCCACGTGGTTACATGGAGAACGTACAAACTCATTCAAACCCGGGGTCAGGATCCAACCTGGGTCTCTGGCGCTGTAAGGCAGCAACTCTACCTCTGCGCCACTGTGCCACCCAGAGAATTCTCGCAGAGAATCCTGTGATTGTATATCAAAAGGAAATTCAGAACCTTTGGCTATACTTTGACACTTTTAGCACTGGTTATTATCCCTACTTCCAAATCTACATTGTTCGTTTCCCACAAGGGAAGATAAATTGCTTGCAGGAACATTATACTCAAAGCCTCTCTCACTGCCTTTGAGACTAAACATTTCTGTTCAATATAAACGCTTCTCAGAAACAAGCAATATTGCTCCAAAAAAAGAACATGTTACTGGTTATAATCATTGTAATCAATCAAATCTCATCTTGGGTAAACTGTCCAGTAGACAGAGGAGGTGTAAGAAGTATCTTCTGTTTAACACAAGGGGTTTTGACACAAAGGAGAACATATACTTTAAAGTTTATGTTTTGACAACACCATAGTAAGTGCTGGAAAGGATCAACAAGCTCAATTATTTATCTCTGACTTTTATTTTTAGATTTGTGGAACAACAAAATAATTATTCCTCTTTCTACAGTCAGTTACTGTGGTTCCAGTTATTAATAGTTCAATGTACTTATAATACACCGTGGATGTTATTATGTTGTCTTTTTTTAAGTAAAAAAAGAAATTATGCTGATAATCAAAGTATCATTATTTAGCATCACACCTAGATATTTTTGCTTGGAATACGAGTCTCTGTGATACTGACTCAACATAACCTAGCGAACGTCAATTACTAAATGGGGAATTGTTGAAAAGAAAACTTTACTCCAGCTTTTTGTGTCTATCTTCATGCAGGTTGGTAGGTTAAATAACTTCTGCAAATTTTCCCTAGTGTTGGGTGATCGCTGGTCAGAACGGGCTCGGTGGGCCGAAGGGCCTGTTTCCACGCTGCATCTCTAAACTAAAAACTGCTTGTGTCTAGATGAAAATTCCTACGTCCATCTCACTAGATGCTGATGCACTTTGAAGCTTGGCGGGATAGGTGGACTTTTAGTTATGTGCCTTTTCTTCTTACTATATCTCTTCTGCTAACACACACTGACTAAAGATTCACCCTTGCACAAAACGTCATGTGAAAGTGATGCTGTGAGATGGCTTTAGTTTAGTTTAAGTTTTGTTTATTGTCACGTGTACCGGGTACAGTCAAAAGCTTTTGTTGCGTGCTAACCAGTCAGTGAAAAGACAATACATGATTACAATCGAGCCCTTTACAGTGTATAGATAAGGGAGTAATGTTTAGTACAAGGTAAAGCCAGCAAAGTCCAATCAAGGATAGTCTGAGCGTCACCATAGAGGCAGATAGACCACATTTGCTCAGTCTGGAACTAACACAGAGTGATACAAACATGTATGTTTTTGTGAGGCTTTTGAGCCAATGTATACACTATATATTTTGAATTTTAGGTACATCCAGAGTGGTAGTTCTCAATATCAAATGCTATTTAAAATACTGGGTAAGACAAGAGTCTGTAAAAGATCAATGAGTGGGCTGAATTGAAGTTCATGGCAACAGAGATGGACTTGTAGGGTATGAATTGAGCGCTGGATGGCACAGTGAAGCAGTGGTAGAGCTGCTGCATTACAGCGCCAGAGACCAGGGTTCGATCCTGAATACGGGTGCTGTCTGTACGGAGTTTGTATGTTCTCTCTGTGGCTGTGTGGGGTTTCTCTGGGTGCTCCGGTTTCCTCCAAAGACATGCTGGTTTGTATGTTAATTGGCTTCAATGAAACTTGTAAATTGTCCCTGGTGTGTAGGATAGTGTTAGTGTTCGGGGTTGATGCAGACTCGATGGGCTGAAGGGTCTCTAAAGTTTAAACCCTGGACAATATGTGGACTACCTTACCCGAGATTATAATTTGATCTCTAGTCCATCATTTCAACTGAGCCAAACTATCAATGACATCTTTAATGGACTCATCACCAAAAATGTAGTGAGAGTCCCAGTATGGAGAACTTGATTTTGCCTGTTCACTTCTTGTCAGTGACTAGAATTGGTTATGAATTATTGGTTCAGTATTTCAGCCCCATAGTTACATATACATTCCACAACTGAATCCTTTGTACTTAGGTGAGTTAAATAAAATGAAGAACAGGGATCAAATGCAACACAATATCTTACTAATGCAATGAAGTCCCAATTGGATTCAACGTTCGATTTGAAATGCCAATTAAGTTGTGAAGAGCTATTTTAAGCAATTAAGTTCCTGAGTCAGTGGCCTCTCAAATCTCCCTGATAACTTGTTCTATCGATTATTGTATTTGAGAGGAAGCGTGTTATTATAACCCAATCATTTTAATCAAAAACACACAAATTGCTGGTGTAACTCAACAGGTCAGGTGGTATGTTCTGGTGAACATAGATAAGTGACATTTTGGGTTGGGACCTTTCTTCCCAATTCATGTTCTCCAGAGATGTTGCCTGACCTGCTGAATCATTACAGCACTTATGTCCTTTTGTGTAAACCAGCATCTGCAGTTCCTTGTTTATACACCTCAATCAAACTTAATCACAATTATCTCACTACATTTTCATAGGAGGACCACAACACAAACCTCAAATAACCAAACTTATTTTACATAATAACGACTTAGAAAGTGACCTACCAGGCTTTTTGAAAGGTTTGTTAATCATAAATGCACAATGAACACAATATTGTTGGCCATTTGCCCCAACCGTACACCCCCACACACAGCAGCACAAGCACACACACACACACACACACACACAACCATCACCGAATGCAGATATTCATGCGTATTCAAGATGGGAATAGACTGTAATTGCAGGCAACAGCACATATTACAACATTACACACATTTCATCTTTACTTACAGATTACTTACCACAGGTCTGTGTACATCCCAGAATGCTCTTTCTTGACTGTCAAGAATTTTTCTTTCAATTTTATCTCTTTTCTTATCAACTCTGTGAAAATTAACAGAAATTATTCTTGAATCTATTTATCCTGGATGTTTGAATGATGCTTTGTACACAGAGAATGGTTGATACTTGGAACTCGATGCCAGAGGAGATGGTGGATGCAGTTACAATTGCTACATTTAAAATGCATTTAGACCAACATTTAAATAGGTGAGACATAAAGGTTTTGTTTAGTTTATTGTCAAGTGTACCGAGGTACAGTGAAATGTTTTTATTGCGTGTTAACCAGTCAGCAGAAAGACAATACATGATTACAATCAAGCCATCCACAGTGTATAGATACATGAGAAAGGGAATAACGAAGGATACTAATGAGGGGACGAGTAGACAAGCAAAAAGGAGGGCACTGATCTCGTGGGCTGAAGGGTCCATTTCGGTAATGTACAATCTGTGACTATAACGACTTATAATCAGCACTTTACTTCAAACAACATTTGAAATAGCAGTATGGATACAAGGTATAAATGAATGCATTGATTTTTAACTCACTTTTAAATGCTGCCAGCACAGAGGTGCAGTGGTAGAGTTGCTGACTTTCAGCTCTACATACCCAGGGTCAATCCTAACTATGGTTGCTTTCTGTAAGGAGTTTGCACATTCTCCCTGGGACATTTTCCCAGTGGGTTTTCTCCAGGTGCTCAGGTTTCCGCCCATACTCCAAAGACGTGCAAGTTTGTAGGTTAATAGGCTTAGGTAAAATTGTAAAATTGTCCCTGGTGTGTAGGATCGTGCTGGTTGGTGTGAACTCGGTAGGCCGAAGGGCCTGTTTCCACCCTGTAATCTCTAAAGTCGAAAGGTTTTAAAGTCAATGCAGTTTTGGAAGAGAATTCTTGAATGCAGGAGTGTGTTAGATCAAAGACTAACATTTCAAGATGAACATGCATTGATCCAGATTAAGAGGACGATGGTTTATATGAGTGCTCGGACCTGAAGGATTGTGTAGTCCTTTGACTAGGACACAATTTGGAGAATATAAGGGTGATGGTAATAAATGTGCAAGGCAATAGACACAAGATAGTGGGGTCTTGATGAGCTGGTGTTCATGGAGAGTTTAGACAAGGAGCCAAAAAGAACGGGAAATTTAACTTTAGAGCAGCGTAGATGTAGATCTGGATTTTACCAGTTCTTTGTTGTTTTAGTTTAGAGGGTGGAAACAAGCCCTTCAGCTCACCGAGTCTGTGCAGACCCATCGACCACCCATACATTAGTTCTAACCTACACATTAGGGATAATTTACATAAGCCAATTAATATACAAACCTGCACATCTTTGGACTGTGGGAGGAAACCGGAGCACCCGGAGAAAATCCAAGTGGCGTGCCACCCAAAAATGGCATGTTGGCCATTGTAAAGTGTCCCTTGTGTGCATGTGCTAAATAGAATCAGGGGATTGTTAAGAATTTGGGGAGAATAAAAGATGGATTCAAGTAGGATTAGTACAAATGTGTGGATGATTGTGCAGTGGGCTAAAAGGCTTGCTTCCATCTGTACCTCTCAATGACTCTGTGATCATCATATCTCTGACTTTATTGCAGTCTTTATAGATAGAGCGTAGAAACAGGCCATTCAGCCCAACAACTAGTGATCACCCCATACACTAGCACTATCCTACACACTAGGGACAATTTACAGAAGCCAATTTAACCTAGACCTGCATGCCTTTGCAGTGTGGGAGGAAACCGGAGGACCTGGAGAAAACTCACATAACCATGCTGAGAACGTACAAAATTCATTAGGACAGTACCCGTAGTCAGGATTGAACCCAGGTCTCTGGCGTTGTAAGGCAGCAACTCTACCGCTTCGCCACAGTGCCACCCTTTGCGATGGTGCATTTTCCACCAAGGAGATTCTGGAAATATTCTCGAATCATTTTGTCTTGTCATCTGATAATCGCTGCCAACGGTGCAGCTGAATTAAATGTGATTCGGCCCAAAATAGGGCATAGATTTAAGGGGAGAGAAAGGAAGAAGTCACTCTGCTAGTGACAACTATGTCAGTGCCGGAGCCAAATGTACTTGAGCTGGTGATACCGTGAGAAGAAACTCGTACTCACTTTGCTTGGGCTTCCGCTTGCATGAAGATAAATTCCCATTTTCGAGCAAATGCTCTCTGTAGACGGGCCAGACTCTCCTAGGATTTGAACAGACTATGTCAAATTTATGATCAATGCAGCCAACACCTGAGACCACTTAATGTTTGCAGTCAGTAAAATCTCCAGACAAGATTGGACAGTTTATAATCCAGTGCACTACATTCGATGCTCACATTGTGGTTTCCTCTACATTGTAGAATTGAGAATGTGTGACCAACTCGTTAAGCTGGAGAGAGTGCAGAGAAGATTTATGAGGATTTTGCCTGGACTCGAGGGCCTGCGCTAAAGGGAAAGGTTCGGTTTAGTTTACTTTAGTTTATTGTTTTGTGTACTGAGGTACAGTAAAAAATATTTTCACTGAGGCAATGATGGGTATATGGAACAAGCTGCCAGAGGAAGTAGTTGAGGCAGGAACTATCACAGTTTTTTTTAAAGCCATTTGGACAGGTACAAGGATTGGGAAGGTTTAGAGGTGTATGAGCCAAACATCAGTAAATGGGACGAGGTGAGATGAGGCATCTTAGTCGGTGTGGATTTGTGGGCCGAAGGGCCTGTTTCTATGCAGAATGACAATGACTTTATGGAATACCTCCATTCAGGCCGCATGAACAACCCTGAGGTTCCACTTGTTGACACTTTAAATCTCCATCCCATTCCCATTTTGTCCTATCCTGCTCTGTTTCAACAAGATCTAATGATAGCTTGAGGAACACCATTTTGAAACTTAAAACTGACTTGTCTTCTGAGAGAGGGCATTTAACCTATAAGTTTATTTCTGTTTCTTTTCAGTTCATAAATGCAATCTGACCTGCTGAATGCTTCCAGCATTGTTTCTTTTAATTTCAGTTCCCATGTTGGGGCTTCATATTTTGCAATCAAAGTAGCTTCACAATTCCTTCCACTAAATGGTTGTGACTTTAATTGTTACTTTGATCTTGCTCCCTACTGGAAGTGATTGACCGTATTATTTTGACATGTCCTTAATCCGGATGGATAGTTGTAAGAATTTCAAGCCTACGTTTGTAGCTTCTTTAATCAAATAATAGGATCCCAGATGAGAAACAGTCCAAATTCAATTAGCCCATGACTCATTCCACACTCTTTATAATTTGAGCCTTCATCAGTCCATTACAACTTAAATGCAAAACTATTTGGAAAAGTAAGAGCCATTTTTTATAAGCTAGTATTTTAAGTACCAAAAGATGATGATGCGCATACATTTGGTGAGTCAGTCAGTGCTTATCCAAATAGCTAGTAAATTCTGTTCTTCAGGATATAGTTATCAAACGGGTACTCACAGCTTCATAGTCCGCCAACTCTAACCGGGCTTTATTTTGCATTGTTCGCTTGCAGAGATAAACCGCTGGGGAAAGAAGCAAAACAATTATTGATGCCTTGAAAAAGCACAGAACCAACACAGTGATGAGTAGATTTTTTCCAATGCAGCACAGTGCTATGATCACGTCTCCAATGCTTGAAAGGACACCGGAGGCAAGCTCAAGAGAATTGCTTCCGCATGTTTAGTTTAGTTTAGTTTAGAGATACAGTGTGGAAACAGGCCCTTCGGCCCACAGAGTTCATGCAGACCAGCGATCAATTTACACTTGAATTTAATACAGAGAAATATGAGGTGTTGCATTTTTGGAGCATACACAGCGAGTGGTAGGGCTATGGAGTGTTATTGATCCAGGAGTACAGGTATATAGTTCGTTGAAAGTGGCATCACAGGTACATAGGGAGGTCAAAAACGCTCTTGGCACATTCCCTCTATATCCATCTCTTCCCCACTCAAGTCACACCGGCTTCTCGTTTTCACCAAGCAAACAGCTAACCATGCCTGTTTCCTTTATCATTGTTTCTTTTTAGCATATCTTTCATTCATTTGTTCTATATCTCTCTACATCATCTACATCTCTTGTTTCCCTTTCCCCTGACTCAAGTCTGAAGAATGGTCTTGACCCGAAACGTCACCCATTCCTTCTCTCCAGAGATGATGCCTGTCCCGCTGAGTTACTCCAGCATTTTGCTTCTATCTTCGGTATAAAGCAGCATCTGCAGTTCCTTCCTATATATTGAGTATAGAAGTTGGGAGGCCATGTTGCAGTTGTATAAGATGTTGGTGAGGCCACATTTAGAGTATTTCGTTCAGTTCTGGGCACTTTGTTATAGGAATGATGTTGTCAAACTGGAAAGGGTACAGAGAAGATTTGCAAGGGTGGTGCCAGGTCTAGCAGGTCTGAGTGATAGACAGAGGTTGAGTAGGCTGGGTAGACACAAAATTCAGGAGTAACTCAGTGGGTGAGGACTCTATTCCTTGGAGTGCAGGAGGATGAGAGGTTATCTTATAGAGGTATACAACATCAAGAGAGGAATAGATTGGGTTGATGCCCAGTCTCTTGCCCAGAGTAAGTGAGTCGAGGACCAGAGGACATGGGTTTAAGGTGAAGGGAAAAATAATTATTAGGTATCTGCGGGATAACTCTTTCACACAAAGGGTGGTGGGTGCATGGAACATGCTGCCAGAGGAGGTAGTTGAGGCAAGGTCTATCCCGACATTTAAGAAGCAGTTAGACAGGTTCATGGATAGGACAGGTTTTGAGGAATAGGGACCATATGCTGGCAGGTGGGGCTAATGTAGCTGGGACATGTTGGCCGGTGTGGTCACGTTGGGCTGAAGGGCCTGTTTCCAGGCTGTAAAAATCTATGACTCTATGACTAGCTCTATCCTACATACGAAGGACAATTTACAGAAGCCAATTAACTTACAAATCTGCATTCAGTGCCAGAAACCCAGCTTCAATCCTCACCATCTAAACATTTGCCCGCATTTGGCCCATTTCCCTCTAAATCTTTCCTATCCATGTACCTGTCCAAGTCTGTTTCATATGCTTTAACAGTACCTGCCTCTACTACCTCCTCTGGCAGTCATTCCATATACCCATCACTCATACTGACCAGCAAACATGGCATCAACATCAAACAATAATGGCGCCACAGAACAGCTCTTGCATGCGGGCTCAGTGGACATTTCTGTACAGTTTGGTAATCAGGATGTGCTGAGGCATGGAAATACTCTACAAGATAGTATTTAACAAAAGGATTTCACTGTCCACTTGCACATGTGACAATACAGTTGAACACTCAATTACACCGTTCCTACTTTAATCTTCTCGCATTCCCATCAAACCCCACTGGATTCTACCACTTGCCTGTTCAAGGGACAATGTACACCAACCATGTCAACCTACAGGTCTTTTGGAAATGCAAGGTGATGCAGAGGAAACCCACATGGTTACAAGGGGAACATGCAAAGTCCACACAAACACTTTGAAAGTCAGGTCTGAACTCAGGTCCATGCAGATGGGAGGTTGTAACTCTACTAGTTTTTAACACCGTGACATCCATTTCTTTGCGCCCAGACCACCATCTGATCGTCAACTCATATTTTCCAAAGAAAGTTGGTTAGTTGCTGGGTCCTGAACTTTGATATGTGCAGCGAACCAACTGCATTTCCTTAGGAACAGAGCAGCGGTGAAGTACACAAAGTGCTGGAGTAACTCAGCGGGTCAGTCAACATCTCTGGAAAAAAGTGACGTTTCGGGTCAGGACCCTTCTTCTGACATGCAGGGTCCCGACCCGAAACTTCACCCATCCTTTTTCTCCAAAGATGCTGCCTGACCCGCTGAGTTACTCCACCACTTTGCGTCTATCTTTTGCATAAACCAGAATCTGTAGTTCTTCGTTCCTACTAGTGGTAAAGTACACTTGGCAGTTTTTATGGATTCGAGAAGTATTATCACAAAAGCACATTCTGCCTTTATTTTGAGAAAAATGCAATGATGCTTTAGTGCATGGTACATAATGTTCCAGGACTGCTATGCACCTGCCAAGTTTGGCAATGGGGTGCACAATTGACCTAATTTAAACTGGCATTGATGTTCTGGCATCTGGAAGTGATATATTGCATTGGTTGGTGAAAAGGACTGATTAAAGACTTTAGGGAACTCTCTAACTTGATAGGTATATTGTTCTCTTGCAACTCCGACTGATGCTTAAAATGCAACTCCGACTGATGATTAAAAACTGATGCTTGCAGCAGAACAAGCAAGATCATAAGGTCAAGCAACATAATTGGAAAGTATCTTAACCCATGAAATCCACTGAAATCCTTTAACCTATAATAGGAAGTGTTCATTTTTATGTTTTAATTATAAAGATTTATGTTTTAATTTTAACTTCCAGATTCAGGGTCAATTTAATCCCAGCTGTTATCAGCCAACTGAGCTTTCCTCTTCCCAGCTACAATGCAGTCCTGATCTATCATCTACCTCATTGGAGACATTCATACTGTTTTTAATCGGACTTCACTGGACTTTATCTTACACAAAATGTTATACTCATTAACCTGTATCTACACTGCGGACGGCTTGATAGTAATCAGGAATAGTCTCCATATTCAGGGACAGTTTCTTCACAACTGTTATCAGGCAATTGAACCATCCTACCTACACATAGAGAGCGGTCCTGAATCACTATCTATCGGACTACCTTTGATCAGACTTTGCAGGCTTTATCTTGCACTAAATGTTATTCATCATATTCCCTTTATCAGGTATCCGTACACTGTGAATTGTATTCATGTGTCGTCTTATTGCAGACTGGATGGCACGCAACAAAAAAGCTTTTCACTGTACCTCAGTATATGTGACAATAATAAACTGAACTAAATTAAATTCCCCTATCAGTCTGAAGAAGGGTTTCAGCCCGAAACGTTGCCTATGTCCTTCGCTCCATAGATGCTGCTACACCCGCTGAGTTTCTCCAGCATTTTTGTGTACCTTCGATTTTCCAGCATCTGCGGTTCCTTCTTAAATAAATTAAACTAAACTTCTCTCCTAAGATGCTGAGTTGTTCCAGCAATGTGTGCCTATCTCTTTGAAAATTTCACGTTTCTGGGAACTATTATGTAACATTAGAACACAGTGGCTGGTGGAGAATATACATGAACGTCCGTCAGACACACGGGAAGTCACTTAAAAATGATCACAGAAATATCCATGCTGGTTCCTGGAGGAAGGGCATCGTGGGGTACAAAGGAAACTGCTAATGCTAATTTGGTATATGAAAAATTAATTTTGTTTATCACCTGCAAAACAGACTCAGGCATTTTTAGCATTCTTCACTAACAAAACAGACCAAGGCTTGTTATGAGAATTGATATAATGTTAGAGAAAGAATGAGCTGAAATACTAATAATCTGTTCGATATATTTTCTTGGCAAACCATAAAATGACCTAGGAAATGCCTCAAGCTTTATGCCTGGCACTGAACTGATTTTGGAAACACAAAAAGATACAAGGTAATTATTATAATTGGTGGTGAAAGTCTACACGTGAATGTTTCCCACACTTGGCCAGCAGAGCCAAACTAGAGGTTTCCAAACCAATGGTGTATGTGTCGCTGGGTTATGAAAGACAGCACTGTGCTGGGTGCATGGAAGACACTGTGTAACAGTTGCCTTAATTTTCATCATGGAATGAAGATATATATTATACCTTTGTTCCTCTTCCAGTAAAGGTCGATCTAGACGGGTGAGTAATACAGACATACAGCACAGAAGCAGACTCTTCAACCCAAATTGTCTACGCCCACCAAATGCCCATCTAAGCTAATTCCATTTGCCTGAATTTGAAACCTTTGAACCATATCCCTTGAAACCTTTTATACCCATGTACCTGTCAACGTGTCTTCTAAATGCTGTTATAATACCTGCCTCAACCACTTCTTCTGGTAGGCTCAGTCTGAAGAAGGGTCTCGACCCGAAACATCACTCATTCATCTATCCTTAGATGCTGCCTGTCCCACTGAGTTAGTCCATCATGTTGTATCTATCTTTGGTGTAAACCAGCAGCTTCAGTTCCTTCCCACACATTTCCTCATACTGTATACTCACCACACTGTAAAAAAGTTGCCCCTCAGATTTCTATTAAATTGTTCCCCTCTCACCTCAAAACTGACCTTGCAGCTCAGTTTTTCTTCGTTTCCTCCCTTCTGTCTTGTCCTCAATGTCGGCAGCGGTGGGGAAGACTGGAGGCTCATCTGCCTTACAAACAGCTTCTGGCTGCAATTCAATTCCTCCAATCCGAAGAAGGGTTATGACCTGAAAGGCCACCTATTCCTTTTCTCCAGATATGCTGCCTGGCCCACTGAGTTTCTCCAACAGCTTTGTTAAAAGCCAGCATCTGCAGTTCCTTCCTGTCAATTCTTCCTGTATTGTCTAACGCAGCATTTTTTAAGGAGTCTAAACAATGGACCAATTTAGATATGCTTCAATATTTTGAGATCCTGACAAGGCCAAAGTTTATTGCCCATTGCTTATTGCCCCTGAGGACGTGGAGGTGTGATGAGTCACATTACTGAATCATCCCCATGGTAAAGGACTTCCACAGCGGGGTGGTGAGTAACGAGATTCAGGACTCAGGCAGCAATTATTTAGAGTAATACAGTGTGGAAACAGGCTCTTCGGTCCAACTTGCCCACGCCGGCCAATTTATCCCATCTATACCCGTCCCACCTGCCTGTGTTTGGCCCACATCCCTCTAAACCTATTCTATCCATGTAGCTGTCTAAATGTTTCTTAAACATTGTGATAGTACCTGCCTCAAAAACCTCCTACGGCAGCTTGTTCCATACACCCACCACCCTCTGTGTCAACGAGGGGAGGATGGTGTCTACTATTGCCAATTGTCCACTATAACTGAATGAAGGGGGTAAAGTTTAACGCAAGACCGGTTGGGAAGAAACGCCGTGATGGAGGGGTTAAACCAGGGGGAGTTCACAGGCCGTGGACAGGCAGAGCCCCCAGCCTCACTCGCAGTGCACCAGGGACGGGCCCGGTACTCACGCCACCTTCATGCTGCTCGCTCTCTCCGCTCCCGTGACCAGAAGCTCCCGCCACGCGGCGCCAGCTCAGTGGGGAACTGGCGGTAGTGGTGGGCGGTGCAACAGGAGCCTCGGCCCGCTACAATTGAAATCCGCTAGATAGAGGTCCATAATTGCGAGGGTTTACTATAGTTTATCAACACATTTAACGTAGGCAACGGACATTGAATGGTTTAATAGATATTCTGTTTTGGGGTGATCGGTAAAATCTGGGGGGTAGCGGATTTAACTTTCAATCAACAATTTTAAATCACTTTCAAAAATCAATTTATGGGGTTTAGCGGCACAACACATCCTGGTATGGGATTTTTTTCAGAGATAAGCGTGGAAACAGGCCCTTCAGCCCACCCAGTCCGCACTGACCATTGATCACTCCGTACACTAACACAATGCTACACGCTTGGACAATTTACAGAAGCCAATTAACCTACAAACCTGCATGTCTTTGGAATATGGGAAGAACACAGAGCACCTGGAGGAAACCCACATGGTCACAGGGAGAAGGTACAAACTCCATAAAGATAGCACCCATAGTCAGGATCAAACCCTGTAAAGCAGGAACTCTACCGCTGCGCCACTGTGCCGCCCCCGAGAAAATGGTAAATCTGGAAGGTACTATGTCATTGAAGATTCTGAATTATTGTGATGGAATGTGGTTCCTCATCATCACATCCTAATAGAATGCTTCATTTATTTCTACTGTGAGACATAAATTAAAAGCAATTTAATCGCTGGATAAATAAAGGTGTCAAATCCAGGCTGTACTTCATCAGTTCATCTGCAAGTGAAAACATAAACAGGAAATGCTGGTAACACTCAGGTCAGTCAGAATATGAGGTAAAATAAACCGAATAAGTCTTCAACGTCTCTTTTCAGAGACGCGGTCTGATCTTTTCACAGATGCTGACTGATCTGCTGCGTTTTTTTCACAAATTTCGATGTTGTTTCATATTTCCAACATCTATAATTATTTTGATTTTCGTTTATCTGCAAGTTACCATCGTTTTCTCTGGGGATCAGAATGCCAAGGCTAGTTTACGGATTTTCAAAAGCGTCATGATAAATTCAAAATTAAATGAGATATCTTTTTCATCAAATCTTTAATAATTGATCATAATATATCTAGATGAAATGCTCCCATTGCCACCACTGAAATGGGACCATTGATTCGTATGAAATGTTCATGTAGACACATCATTATTACCTCTCTTCTGTACACATTGTGGAAATACCTTAAACCAGGACTAACCATAGTCAGTGTTTTCTGGCTCCCAACAATTGGATGGCCAAAAGTATGGTGTCTGTAAAATAACAACATGGCACAGTGAGTATATTTGTGAATCATTGCATTCTTTTGAAGATATCAAGAATCATTCATTTTCATTTTTGAATTTAATTGAATTTAGACTTCAAACTTTAGACATACATCGCGGGCCCTATGGCTCACCAAATCCGCGCTGACCAGCGATCACCCCGTACGCTAGTATTATCCTACACATTAGGCATAATTTACTTTAGTTTTTACCGAAACCAATTAACCTACAAACCAGCATGTCTTTGGGATGTGAGAGGAAATTGGAGCACCCGAAAGAAACCCGCGTGGTCACAGGGAGAACGTGTAAACTCCACACAGACAGCACCTGTAGTCAGGATCGACCCTGGACTCTGGCGCTATGAGTCAGCAGCTCTACCAGCTGCGCCATTGTGTGATTAAAGCTTTAACTAAACCTTGTTAAGCACAAATGATAATAAAGCTTGAGGCATCGTCATGTTTCTGAGACCGACAGATGTAAAATATAGATAGACACAAAAAGCTGGAGTGACTCAGCGGGTCAGGTAGCATCTCTGGAGAGAAGGAATTACTGAGTCTGAAGAAGGGACAACTCAAAAAGTCATCCATTCCTCTGTCCACAGATGCTGCCTGTCCCACTGAGTTTCTCCAGCTTTTTGTGTCTATCTTCAATTTAAACCAGCATCTGCAGTTCATAGAAACATAGAAAATAGGCGCAGGAGTAGGCCATTCGGCCCTTCGAGCCTGCACCGCCATTCAATATGATCATGGCTGATCATCCAACTCAGTATCCTTTACCTGCCTTCTCTCCATACCCCCTGATCCCATTAGCCACAAGGGCCACATTTAACTCCCTCTTAAATATAGCCAATGAACTGGCCTTAACTACCTTCTGTGGCAGAGAATTCCAGACATTCACCAATCTCTGTTTGAAAAATGTTTTTCTCATCTCGGTCCCACCAAGGCCCTGTACAACTACAGTAGAACCTCCCTGCTCCTATACTCAAATCCTTTTGCTATGAATGCTAACATAGCATTCGCTTTCTTCACTGCCTGCTGCACCTGTATGCCTACTTTCAATGTCTGGTGTACCATGACACCCAGGTCTCGTCGCATCTCCCCTTTTCCTAATCGGCCACCATTCAAATAATAGTCTACTTAACTGTTTTTGCCACTAAAGTGGATGACCTCACATTTATCCACATTATACTGCATCTGCCATGCATTTGCCCACTCACCCAGCCTATCCAAGTCACCTTGCAGCCTCCTAGCATCCTCCTCACAGCTAACACTGCCCCCAAGCTTTGTGTCATCCGCAAACTTGGAGATGTTGCATTCTTTCCTATCCAGACTTAAAATGAATGAATGAATGAAGAATGAATGAATGATGAATGAATGAATGAATGAATGAATGAGTAAGTTTATTGGCCAAGTATTCACATACAAGGAATTTGCCTTGGTGCTCCACCCAGAAGTGACAACATGACGTACAGTGACAGTTAGGAATGACACATTAAACATTTTACTTCGGAGTCACGTGAGTGATTCCGTGAAGAACCCCGCCAGTCCGCATGCGCGTCATTACGTCTTTCACATGGTGCAGCGACTGACTGGCAGGCACGGCGGTCCTGCCCAGCGGTAAGTTTAAACCTACAGGTAAGTTTTGTATTTCTTATCAGGATCTGTTTTTCTTGCAGGAACCTCTTCTTATAGAGGTTTCCTGCTGGATATTGTCGCGAAGTCCGGACGAGCCGCTGGGAAACCGGCTATGGGCTGTGGGGAGACTCCGGTCCGGACCATGGTAGCCGGCGGCCTTCGGGTTCGCGACTCCAGCCACTGACAATGCGGTCAGTGGCTTCCAAACCGCTGTGGTTCCTGTGGAGGGTAAATCCAGGAGGAAGGCGGTATCACCACCAGAGGCGGTGACAGTGTGGTCAGCGGCTCCCAGACCGCTGAGGTCCCCAGGACATGGGGTAACACCAACAATAAGTCGGTCAGGCCTATGGACTGGGACAAGGCGGGCCGGAAGGTTTCCCCTCTGGTAATGGTTAACATATTTGGACGGTTGTCCAGGAGGAGCTCCTCATGGAGAGGATGCTCCACCAAGATACACTCCAACAGGATGAGTTGTGTCAGCGCCGGCCTCTTCGAGAGCCTGCACCAGCGGCACCTGTTTCAGGGCTGCTTAATTGGACGGTTGTCCAGGGTGGAGCTCCTAATGGGGAGGATGCTCCACCAAGATACACTCCAACAGGAGGAGTTGTGTTAGCGCTGGCCTCTTCGAGAGCCCGCACCAGCAGCACCTGTTTCAGGGCTACTTAATGTCTCCCTTTTGGAGGAGGAGAGCATGCGGGGCCAGTATTATTCTGACGCCGAGTCAATACTCGGGAGTTTATCCCACAAATGTGATGTTCCAAGGTCTGTTGGAGGGGCCATATCAGCGCAGGTTTCCTCAGGGGCCTGAGCCAGCACCTTTTCAGGGCTGCCTACGAATCTCCCTCTCTGTGGAGGGGAGTGCGAGTGGTCAGTAGGTAACTGACTTCAAATTCTAAAGTATGTCCGCGGAACATACTGGAGCACATGCGTATGGCTTCAAGGGAATCCTCGCAAATGAAGGGGTTGCTGCCAGAAGAGTTGGTTACCAGCCGTTGGCAGAATACCCGGAAGGGGCCAGAGTTTCCCTCATTCTACAAGTGCCGGCAGTGAACAGTGCTATAGCCGCTGAATCTTCTATTCAGGTAAGACCTATTCAACAGGCAAAACCTGGATGAGGAAGCAAATGCTGTCGGACCAATCAAGGTACCAATGACGAGCAAAGCTTCATCGGTTCGGCGACAACACACCCCACGCCTCCGTCGGTGGGAAGCGATTCACTGAAGCTGATGGCAGCGAGAAAGCTGGGCACAGGTTCCACGCACCCTACCAGTCCTAATCTGTAACCAGGCAGGTAGGTGGGTCTGGCACTTCCGAAACATGGGGTAAGTGGACCACTTACAAGTTGGTAATTTTTACACTTGTTTGTACAAAACACAAATGGTTAAGGCATTGCCATCTACTTAGCGGCATCTAACCATGTAAAACTGCACAATACTAGCATCCCAAGCAGGTTTGGAATTAGGGCCAGAATTGTCTTTTGAGGCAGGTTCAGTATTATGGCCAGGATTGCCTTCGAGACATATGGCCAGAGTTGTCTTTCACGGCAGGCTCAGAATCATGGCCAGAGTTGCCTTTAAAGGCAGGATCAGAATTATGAGATAGGCTCAGTATTATGGCCAGGATTGTCTTTCAAGACAGGCTCGGAAATCGGGCCAGAGTTGTCGTTCGAGGCAGGCACGGAATGATGGCAGGCATGGCCTGTTCATTGTGAAAGATGGAGAATGTCGTTAACTCGCATGTGCAGTATAAACTTTTCCGAATAGGAAACTTCGTTACTGACTAACAACTGATTTTCATAAGGATCTCAAAGATACATTCTATTCAGTTCCCATTTACAGGCATCACCGGAGACATTTGAAATTATCAGGAGGAGGCAATGTTAACAGTAATGATAACAGTAACGATAACAGTAAAGCATTGCAAAATGGGCTAAATTATTTACCCAGGTTATTACCAAATTACTAAAATCGGTGCTTGGACAACTCAGAGTTCAAAAACACTTGTTATGTCTTGTCTGGATGATATTCTAATGCTGTATTTTGCTAAAATCAACTGTTTCAGCCTCAAACTATATTTTGAGAAATTGGGGTTCCTCATCCATCCAGTTAAATTTAAGTAGTTACCAAATAAACTTGTTGGTCATTGGGATTTACCTTTAACTATTAATTAGCCTATGAATCCACCCTGGGGCAAGAGATTGGAGTTAATGGAAACCTGTAACAACCTTGTTGTTATAAAGCAGCCTTCTATTCATCAAGAGTAATTGGCAATATAGTAGCTGTGGTTCAGCTGAGCAAATTGGGGAACTGACATTGTGCAAAGTAGTAACCTCTCAAGTGCCATGTAGGTCATTGTTAACAGACCTATGCTATTACCAGCTGAAGCTACCAAAGTCACAATGATGGACTCCACTTTTTAAAAAGGGAGGGAGAGAGAAAACGGGGAATTACAGACCAGTTAGTCTAACATCGGTAGTGGGGAAAATGCTAGAGTCAGTTATTAAAGATGGGATAGCAGCACATTTGGAAAGCGGTGAAATCATTGGACAAAGTCAGCATGGATTTATGAAAGGTAAATCATGTCTGACAAATCTTATAGAATTTTTTGGGGATGTAACTAGTAGAGTGGATAAGGGAAAACCTGTGGATGTGTTAGATCTGGACTTTCAGAAGGCATTTGACAAGGTCCCACATAAGAGATTAGCATACAAACTTAAAGCACACGGTATTGGGGGTTCAGTATTGATGTGGATAGAGAACTGGCTGGCAGACAGGAAGCAAAGAGTAGGAGTAAACGGGTCATTTTCAGAATGGCAGTCAATGACTAGTGGGGTACCACAAGGTTCAGTGCTGGGACCCCAGCTATTTACAATATATATTAATGATCTGGATGAGGGAATTGAATGCAACATCTCCAAGTTTGTGGATGACACAAAGCTGGGGGGCAGTGTTAGCTGTGAGGAGGATGCTAGGAGGCTTCAAGGTGACTTGGATAGGTTGAGTGATTGGGCAAATGCATGGTAGATGCAGTATAATGTGGATAAATGTGAGGTTATCCACTTTGGTGGCAAAAACAGGAGGGTAGATTATTATCTGAATGGTGGCCGATTAGGAAAAGGGGAGATGCAACGAGACCTGGGTGTCATGGTACACCAGTCATTGAAAGTAGGCATGCAGGTGCAGCAGGCTGTGAAGAAAGCGAATGGTATGTTGGCATTCATAGCAAAAGGATTTGATTACAAGAGCAGGGAGGTTTTACTGCAGTTGTACAGCGTCTTGGTGAGGCCGCACCTGGAGTATTGCGTACAGTTTTGGTCTCCTAATCTGAGGAAAGACATTCTTGCCATAGAGGGAGTACAGAGAAGGTTCACCAGACTGATTCCTGGGATGGCACGACTTCCATATAAAGAAAGACTGGATAGACTCGGCTTGTACTCGCTGGAATTTAGGAGATTGAGGGGGGATCTTACAAAATTCTTACAAGACTTACAAAATTCTTAAGGGGTTGGACAGGCTAGAAGCAGGAAGATTGTTCCCGATGTTGGGGAACTCCAGAACAAAGGGTCACAGTTTAAGGATAACGGGGAAGTCTTTTAGGACCGAGATGAGAAGATCTTTTTTCACACAGAGAGTGGTGCGTCTGTGGAATTCTCTGCCACAGAACGTAGTTGAGGCCAGTGCATTGGCTATATTTAAGAGGGAGTTAATGTGACCCTTGTGGCTAAAGGGATCAGGGGGTATGGAGAGAAGGCAGCTACAGGATACTGAGTTGAATGATCAGCGATGATCATATTTAATGGCGGTGCAGGCTCGAGGGGCCGAATGGCCTACTCCTACACCTCTTTTCTATGATTCTATGGACGAACACTATTCAGCATTGCTCCAGTAGTTTGGTCAGTAAAATGTCAGTTATATTACAAACCTCCAAGGTGGAAAATTGCGAATGTCATCTCTACTTCGGAGGTGGAGGAGATTTGCATGAGTTGCCAATTCTTCAGTTATTGGTATCATCGCTCTATAGACACTAGGTGCATTCTATGGGTTAAAGGGTTATTGAGCGAATATGCATAATCTGCATGCTCAACTTCAAGTTGATACACTATGGTGATGGCATATGTTAGTCACATGGGTGCAATCAAGTAAAAGTATTCTGTAATAATTTACATAATCTCATTTGCCACTGGTGTATCATCAAGTACAGATCAATGACAACACAGAATGGGTGTTGGATCACAAAGTATTTATGAAATTATGGTTCGATGGAACACCGAACATCGATATGTTGTTTTCATGCTTATTCACTGGTTGCAAAAATATGTGACATAACAGTGGCAAGAGATACATTCTCGCTACAAGGAGGAGGAATGTTCTTTTATGTCTTCCTCCATTTTGCTTCATCAGTCGGGTCTTGAAATAAAGTCAGTAAGATCCCGCTTTAGGTTCGTACTGTCTGACTGGATTCCCGCTTTTGTCAAGAATAATAATACAACCTTATACGCTTATTCTAAACGTAAAACTTTGCTGGTTCAGCCTGTGGCTCGGGAAACCAGCCTCTGCATGATAAAATCAATTTATTCACTTGCAGATTCTGAGTAGACTTCTCCTACAGCTCGGGTTGTCACACCGATCCATGTATGTGCTCACTGCAGAGTGCAGGGATAGCACCCAAAAAAGTAGTACAGTTCTTCTTCAAGAGAATCGAAGGGTTTTGTTTAATGCTAATGTTACATTTCATACGGTACAGATTACTGACGTCTTGGAGTTCATTTTCAAATGGGTCTTTGACGATAATTGAGTTATAGTGCCCAACGTGCCTTCCCATCATATATGCTGCAGCGAACGGGACCCACTTTGTCGGGTTTCACCCTCGAGTTTGTAAAGGATATCTTTAACACAAGTTCTCCCAGGACAAGTACAGGGTAGTATGGGATATTGACATTGTGTTAACACTACTTCACCAGGGGACTCCTGCTACATCCTTAGCTTTGGCCGGCTCTCATAAGGTAGTTATCCTCATGGCACTGGTCTCAGCTCAACGGGTTCAGTCGCTACATAATTGCGACTGGACAGGATGGTTACATCTGCAAATAATATCATATTTTATGTTCATGATTTAGTATGATTTAGTTAAGCAGAGCAGAAGGGACATCAGGTCTCAAACTAGTTTCATGGCATACCCAGGGACCCATGGCATACCTTCGGTTATGTGAGGTCACACATATACAACAATAGGTCAAGGTTACCAAGAGCCTTAGAGGCTCTGAACTAGCAATGCTTGTTAGTTACAAAAAACTTTATAAGAAGGTATCAGTTCAGACCATCTCCAGGTGGTGAAACGGGGTTTGGTTTATGCGGGAGTTGATACTAATTTTCAAATCACTCCACCAGGACTGCTACAACAACAGCAGCAAGGGTTATTTACGTTCCGCTGGACCACATCCTAGCGGCTGCAGGATGGTCAAACGAATGAACTTTCCAAACATTCATAATAACCCATTGCCAGACCAGGGGTATTTGCCAACTCTATTTTAGGTTCAGTTGTATAGTTTCCTCCCAGATGAGAGGGGTTACTATTATTATTATTTATTCATTATGAATGTTTCCCTCATCTGTCAATGAAGCAGTTGTGGTTGTGGTAGACTCATTTCTCACGGCATGATATCACTGAGCTTTGAAATCTTCACGGAATTACTCACGTGACTCCGAAGTAAAATGGTAAGATTAAACGAGAACTTACCAGTTTGAAGTTTGATCTTTATTTTATGAGGAGTTACAATGAGCCATTACGTGCCCACCGCTCCCAACCCTCATGCCACAAAGGTCATCTGGTAGTTTTAGGTTTCTGATCTTACTATGTTACTTCAATTACTGTTTCCTGTGATTTCACACCGCTGCTTTGAAGATTGACGCGCATGCGGACTGGCAGGGGGTTCTTCACGTAATCGCTCATCGTAACTCCTCATAAAATAAAGATCAAACTTCAAACTGGTAAGCTCCCATTTAATCTTACTATTAAACATTAATAATAAAACGTTATCGATTAAACATGTGAATTAAATGAAATACCAGAGTAAAAGGAGGCTACAGATTTTTGGTTATTGCGTAAAGCTATTACTCGTGGAAAAAAACTGTTTTTATGTCTGGCTGTGGCAGGTTTGACAGTCCGGAGTTGCCTTCCAGTGGGAAGTGATTCAAAGGGTTTGAGGCCAGGGTGAGAGGGGTTAGAGATGATCTTACCCGCTCGCTTCCTGGCCCTTGCAGTGTACAGTTCGTCAATGGAGGGAAGGTTGCAGCCAATAACCTTCTCAGCTGATCGGACAATTCGCTGCAGCCTCCGGGTGTCGTGCTTGGTGGCTGAGCCAAACCAAACCATGATGGAGAAGGTGAGGGCAGACTCTACGATGGCCGTATAGAATTGGACCATCATTGCTTGTGGCAGATTGTGTTTCCTCAGCTGCCGCAGGAAGTACATCTTCTGTTGGGCCTTTTTTACTGTGGAGTCGATGGTGGGTCCTTGGAGATGATGGTTAAAAGACTCCACAAAATGTGTTGGGTATCAGACGGAAGCATGATCCAACTATCTCAAGACTTTCCTAAAGCAGCACTGGACCTAATTTCAAAGTTTTAGATCAGCCGTCTACATGGAGTCAGCCAGATAGCTGCTTTACCTCCTCCCAGGTATCTCACACACTTGACTCTGCTTACAGATTTCCAAGCCCTTGATGTTAGCAGCCTTTCATGCCTGGCTGACAGGTATGCTGCTTGATGAAGCCAGTTCACCATGAAGTGTTGAAGGTTTCTGGATCTCTTTGCTTCTAAATACTATGATCCTCTCAAACACTCAGTCCCTCAATCCAAGTGACACATTCCTTTCTTTACCCAAGATTATAGATGCACATTCACAGCCCACAACAACTGTCAACAACAGAACACATCCTCTCCATTGGCCTTTCAGCTCACTTTCTTTTGGTTTACATTCATCGTCTTTATTGTTAAATCTATCACAACCATGTATATTAGTTATAGAGTCATAGGGACTTACAGCATGGAAATAGGCCATTCGGCCCAACTTGCCCACACTGGCCAACATGTTCCAGCAAGACTAGTCCCACCTGCCTGCATTTGTCCCATGTCCCTCTAAACCTGTCCTATCCATGTACCTGTCTAAATGTTTCCAAAAAAGTTGTTTTATTATCTGCCTCTGCCTTCTCCGGCACCTCGTTCCATATACCCACCACCATCTGTGTGAAAAAGTTACCCCTCAGGTTCCCATTAAATCTTTCCCCCCCCTCACTGAAAACTATGGTCTCTTGTTCACATTCCCCTACTCTGGGCAAGAGACTATGTGCATCAACCCGATCTATTCCTCTGATGATTTAGTAGACCTCTATAAGATCACCCTTCATCCTCCTGTGCTCCAAGGAATAGAGTCCTAGCCTGTTCAACCTCTCCCTATAGCTCAGGCCCTCAAGTCCTGGCAACATCCTTGTATATCTTTTCTGCACCCTATCCTGGTTGACAACATCATTCGTATAACAGGATGCCCAAAACTGAACAGAATACTCTCAATGCAGCCTCACCAATGTCTGATATAATTGCAATATGAACTCCCAGCTTCTATGCTCAATACAAAGTCATTAAACAATACATTAGTCAAACAAAGTTATTATACAATACATAATTAAAAATCCAAATAAAAGAAAAAAAAACTACTCAATTTTGCATTTCAATAGTAAATTTGTATTAGCCCACCTGAAATCTGTAGAAGGTCCCATCATCTTTCAACATCAGTACATGGTCTGAGATTGGGAAGAAGTAGCCATGAGCTGCCATTAATGTTCCAAGGTGCAGGGCTTCCACTGTTTACAGAATAACATGAGATGTATTTAGTTTTTACTGAGATTAATTTTTCATTAAAGTATAATTAAACTGACTGCAATTAAGTAATAGAATGCATCCCTTAATTTATTATATTTCTTATAATCACATTGAATTATAAATGCAGAATTATTAGTTAAATCTAAAAAAAGTGCACCTCAAATACCTCTAAGTAACAGGAGAGAGATTACCTCTCTCGTCACAGTGGAGCAGCAGTACAGGTGCTGCCTTACAGTGCAAGAGACCCGAGTTCGATTCTGATTACAGGTGCTGTCTGTAAGAAATTTGTACGTTCTCCTTGTGACCGCATGGGTTTTCTAAGGGTGCTCCGGCATCCTCCAACCTTCCAAAGACATGCGGGTTTGTAGGTTAATTGGACTCTGTAAATTACCCCTAGTGTGCAGGATAGAACAAGTGTATGAGTCATTATTAGTTGCCACAGACTTGGTGGGCCGAAGTTGCCTGTCTACCTGCTGTTTCTCAGAACGAAACTTTAGGAGCTCTGAGCATGAGGAACAGCAGCTGAGGCAGCAGTTAATCTTTGGGTCATAGAATCATACTGCATAGAAACAGGCCTTTGGCCCATCTCATTCATGCCAACCAAGATATCCCATTTAAACTAGTCCCATTGGATCTGCGCTTGGCCCATATCCCTCTAAACCATTGCTGCTCATGTACCTGTCTATTTATGTACCAGTTACATTTTACCTGTTACATTCAATACCGGGGTGACATACATTTATCTTAGACCTAGCTTCATGAGGTTGGGATGACATGCTCACTGTAGTGCATGTCCCAGAAGATTCAGAATGCAGGCATGCCTAGTACCGGCAAGAAGGACAACTTTCACAGTGAATTTGGTGACAATACCAGTTATTAAGATGGCTCTTTGGATTAAAGTTAGTTTTGATAAAACCCACAAAATATTTTGGAAACCAACTAACTACATTTAGCTTTCCTGAAGAATACGTGACAGTTTGCTACTTATAACATCATGAAACATTATATAGCAATCAAAAAGCTTTAACTGTGAAACACATGGCCAAGTATTGTATTTTACCTGGGTTATGCTTTCCAGTTGCAAGTCCGTTAATAGATGCAATCCACTTCTTTCAAAGTGGCAAATATATCAACAGTGAACCATTCACGACTCAACACAGGGAGCACACAAAGTCAGGATCGAACCTGGGTATCTGGCGCTGTGATGCAGCAGCTCTACTAGCTGCCCCACTGTGCTGCCCCACTGTGCTGCCCAAGCATTGGAACATGTTAATCCAATAAACAATTCAGGCAAATAAACATGTTGCATTGAATACTGCCCCGGTCTCAAAAATAGAATCCCTTTCTGCAATATGTCTCACTTTACTGAAACTGCCCTTTCACCAGGATTCAGAAATGCTATGTCAGCCATTTTCTGCTACATGGAAGTGCGGAGGTGCAAAGGTACTTGGGAGAGCTAGTGCAGGATTTCCACAAAGTTAATTTGCAAGTTGAATCGGTAGTAAGGAAGGCCAATTGAATATGAGCATTTACTAGCTAAAGGACTAGAATATGAAAACAAGGATGGACTTCTGAGGCTTTGTAAGGCACTGGTCAGATGCATTTGGAGTATTGTGAGCAATTTTGGGCCCCATATCTGAGGAAGGATGTGTTGGCATTGGAGAGTGTCCAGAGAAGGCATATGAAAATGATTGTGCTAACATATGTTGATTGTTTGACCGCACTGGGCTCGTACTCGCTGGAGTTTAGAAGGATGAGGGGAGAGTGAAAGGCCTGGATGGAGTGGTATCATTTTACCAATGCTCATCTTAATGATTATCTGTTTAGTTTAGAGATACCATGCAGAAATGTGCTCTTCAGCCCAGCAAGTTTACGCCGACCAGCGTCCACATACCCTAACACTATCCTACACATTACGGATAATTTACAATTTTACCAAAGCCAATTAACCTACAAACTTGTATGTCTTTGGTGTGTGGGAGGAAACCTGGTGATAACCCATGTAATTCAAGGGGAGAATCCATATAGATAGCACCCTTGGTCAAGATTGAACCTATGTCTCTGACTCTGTAAGGCAGCAACTACCGCTGAACCACCATGCCACCCCTCACACTCTGCCCTCACACATTCCTTTATAAACCTGGATAAATCTCCGTTTCCCTTTTTTTTTTAGATTACTGAAGTTTTGTTTTGTGTTTCCCAAATTTATTTTTGTTTCATCAAGAATGGTAGCAATAAGCCTGTGGATTTAATGGCCAAACCAAAAACAGTTTGAACAGATTGACTGTGTTAAATAATCAGAGTTATACAGCACGGAATCAGGCTCTTAAGGCCCAACATGTCTATGCCAGCCAAGATCCCCATTTAAGCTAGTCCCATTTGCGCACATTTTGCTCATATCCTTCTGTAATTACAAGACTCAAACGCATGTAAAGATACAGAACATCTTTATTAAACACTTACAGCATTGGATCTGCAGTACGTTCCATCTCCGAGCTGCTACATCTACTGCCTGATGTAGGTGAGCTCTTACTATTATAAAGCATGTATTAGGCGGGGCTACTACTAACAAGCACTATGATTGGCTAGCATGCAATAGCCAATCTACATCTCTTCTTGTTGAAAATAAAGAAATTATGGTGCTTTAAACAATATAACGAGGGGATGCTAAGGATATGCTAGCAAGATCATACAAAATCGCCATCTCTAACAGGTGGCCTGCAAACCCGTCCAGCCCTCGTGCGGTAGGAGACAGCCTCACCTTCTTTCGCGGGAGGACAGACTGAGGACGGGAGTGGGGACACGACTGGCGACCCAGCAGAGGTGGTGGGAGACGCCATAGGCGAGCCAGGCGTCAGCCGACGCCTTGAACCCGCGGCAGAAGTAACGGCTGGTGGTGGAGTCGCTGGAATGGCTGTAGGAGCGAACATGTGAGGCGGGGCATCAGGACCTGGAGTTGCAGGACACGGTTCCTTCACAGGAAGGATATGTTGACGGTTACGTCTGTAGATGACTCCGTCCACTTCGAGCAGGTATGAACGTGGCTCTTTGGACGGGCCGTAAATGTGCCCCAGTCGTGTATGGCCCTTGTCACTTTGCAGGCGAACCACTTGTCCACTGCCAGTGGTTTAAGTGGCTTGCTGGACTTGTCAAAGAAACGCTTCTGTGTGTCCCGTTTGAATTGTAGCTGCGTCTGCACCGCCGGCGGGGAGCGAACGCGCGGCTGCAGCAGCTGCTGAGAGACAGGCAGGGGTACACGGGTTTGGCGAGTCATTAGTCGTTGGGCTGGAGAACCTAGGATGGGGTCCCGTGCAATGTTTCGTACATTGAGCAAGTCCACGTATACATCGGATTTGGCAAGGTAGGAACGTGCCATAAGTTGTTTCGCACTGCGAACAGCGCGTTTGGCCAGTCCATTGGATTGCGGGAACTCAGGTCTGCTGGTAATGTGTCGGAAGTCCCATCTTTCAGCAAAGTTCTTAAATGCTTGGGGTGGCCCCTGTGGATGTCGTTGCAGTATTCGTCCTGTAGTGCGGTTGGGACCACCGCCTTGTGGACCTTGTCTATGATCCCATCCTGTAGCACTAATTCGTCACAAACTAGAAAGGAGGGGCGTATCTCAAGCTGGGTATTTCACTGTTTGTGGGGCCAACCGTCCCACATGACCGTTGACAGCAAAGTCTCATCCGCAGCCATGTGCTCGGCATCAGTCGGCACAAAGGAGACCTTCATGACTGAGAATTCGTCCTGTTCGGAGAGGTGCTGTTCACTGGTTTTGCGCGGGGCTCTGGATGGCGTGTCCGCTATGTGCATGTCTTTACCTTTCTTGTAGACGATGTGGAAGTCAAAGTGCTGCAGCTGTCGAGGAATCGTTGCAAACTCGTGACATCAGTGGAAACTGGCAGTTCGTTGATGGCTGCAGTTTTCAATGGATCAGGCCTGAGGCCACTGCTTGTGAAAACATATCCGATGTAAGTGACCTCGGGAACTCGAAACCTGCACTTTAGTGGATTCAGTTTGAGATTAATGTCTTTGGCACGGTCGAGCACTCCCTTAAGATTAGCGTCATGTTCAGCCAGGTCGCGACCATAGATGAGAATATCATCAACAATGATGGCGCACGGGTATTCTGCAAACAGTTGTTCTGTGGTGCGCTGGAAAACTTAGTTGGCATATGATGCCGAAGGGCATCCTCAGAAATTTGAAACGGCCAAAGGGTGTGTGCCGAAAGTAGTGAGGTTAGATGAGTCTGGGTTTAATGGAATCTGCCAAAAGGCATTTTGGCATCCAGGACTGAAAACACTGCTGCATTTCCAATCTGTGCAGTGACATCTTCTGTGGTTCTCATTGGGTAGTGGGAGCGTTTGATTGCAGTATTCAGATCTCTGGGATTGATGCAAATGCGTATCTCCTCTTTGTTTTTCTTAGTTGCAACGACCATGTTGGAATCCCAATCCAACGGGTTGGTGACATCAGCAATGACTCCCATTGAGACCATGTGTCTGAGTTCATTGTGCATTCTGTCACGCATGGCATGTGGAACACGATGTGGTGCTCGGACTACAGGTGTGACTGTAGGATCAACAATGATTCCATATTTTATAAGCAACTTGCCAAGTCCATCAACAAACAGGTCTTTGTACTGGGAAAGCAGTTGTTTTGTTGAGGAGGCTCATCAGTGAGGCATAATTTGTGGACCGCACGTCCAAAATACACCAGGCCGAGACCGTGGCATGCATTGATACCAAGCAAAGTCTCTGAGTTTGATTTTACAATGTAAAACTGCAGGGTGTGCGTCTGCTCCTCTACTGTGCACTTTAAATCAGCAGTGTATGTAGGATTTCTCCCCCGTAAGCCCGAAGCTTTGAGGAGTCCTTATGCATTTGTTCAGCATTTCGAATTTTATTAAACTCCCTTATCGACCTTTGCGCCTGTGTTCACTTTGGCGAGTATGCGCCTGTACTGCGAACACAGTCACTTCAGGGTCAAGTAGCTCGTTAGACAAAGGGTGGTGGGAGTGAATGGCAGAACTGTTATCAGCACTGTCTGAACACTGCTCGTGGAATGGCGTTTCAGGATCTTGGGAGTTAGTATCTGAGAACTCTTGTTGAAGCAAGTGCAAGTTTGTCCTTGAAACATTAGCAGTCCCACGGGAACGGCAACATTTCGCGAAATGGTTTTGCTTTTTACAATAGTTGCATGTCTTACCGTAAGCAATGCAGAACTGGCGACCCTTTGCATGAAAATAGTTACAATTCTGACATCACGCAGCAGGCACATTAGAGGCTTTGCGGGAGGAGTGGTCAGTAAGATTGACATTGTGTTGCTGTCGTGAGTTGAAAGAGACTGGATCGGCATGGGGTGCAGTAATCTCTGAAATTCAACACGAGTGGATTGCTTGGTCAAGAATTAGTTCTGTGTTGCGAAGCTCAGCTCTCAGTTTGCTATCAATCATGCCCCTGACAAGCTTATCTCTAACAGGTTAATTTGTCAACACACCGAAACGACAGCACACATCCTTGTGTTTTAAGTCACTAATAAATCATTCAATAGTTTCATCAACCTGCTGCAAATGAGCATAGAACTTCGTCCTTTCAATTATGTGGTTGGACGGCAGACCACACATCTCTCTAAATTGTCTGAGCAGAACCATGTGGTCATATATAGTCTCGACAGGAACTAGGACCTGCCCGTTGTCATCCAGAACAGCAGGAGCAAAGTCAAAGTTGTCGGCACGATTCATTGCCCCAGGACCCGCTAGATTAAGCAGGAGTGATGCTTTCAAGTCAGCAGGGTTATTCTGATGAATGATGCCGATATAATGAGTGTCGTCACGTTCGAAAAGATGCCATTGCTCAGCGATGTCTGAATCAAAGATCAGAGGGCTCGGTCTGCGGCACGAATTAGCCATAACCGAGATTAAAAAATGATAAAATAAAACTGATAAAAAATAAAAGAAACCCGATAAACTTAGCGGAGTCCAAGTCACGATCTGACACCATGTAATTACAAGACTCAAACGCACGTAAAGATACAACACATCTTTATTAAACACTTACAGCATTGGATCTGCAGTACGTTACATCTCCGAGCTGCTACATCTACTGCCTGACGTAGGCGAGTTCTTAATATTATAAAGCATATACTAGGCAGGGCTACTACTAACAAGCACTATGATTGGCTAGCATGCAATAGCTGATCTACATCTCTTCTTGTCAAAAATAAAGAAACTAAGGTGTCTTAAACAATATAACGAGGGGATGCTAAGAATATGCTAGCAGGATTGTACATAATCGCCATATCTAACAGGTGGCCTGCAAACCCATCCATTCCGCGTGCGGTTGGAGACTGCCTCACCTCCTTTCACGAGAGAACAGATGGGGATGGGAGTGGGGACATGACCAGCGACCTGGCAGGGCTGGTGGGAGACGCCATAGGCGAGCCAGGCGTCAGCCGATGCGGGGAACCGATGGAGTCGCTGGAATGGCTGTGGGAGCGAACACGAGAGGCGGGGCATCAGGACCTGGAGTTGCAGGACACAGTTCCTTCACTGGAAGGATATGTAGACGGTTGCGTCTAACCCTTCTAACCCTTTAAAATCCATGTACCTGTCCAAGCATTTTTTAATTGTTGCTATTGTACCTGCTTCAACTACCTCCTCTGGCAGCTCCTTTCATGCACCCACCTGTGTGAAAGGTTTTCCATTTTCAACTTAAACCCATGTCCTCTGGGTCTAGATTTCCCTATCCTGCATAAAAGGCTCTGTGCATTCCCTCTATCTATCATCCTCATGATTCAATCTCCCCCATGACTTTATACACGGTCAACATGGAAAAAAGCTAGTAGCAATCAAAAAGCTGAACAATCATTCTGTGTTTCTAAAATGTTTTCCTTGCTTGCTCTCTGGAACCAGTGGGTATTGTTGGTGGAATATTTCCACAGCTAAGTCATAAGTTCATAAGTTCTAGGAGCAGAATTAGCCCATTCGGCCTATCAAGACTACTCCATCATTCAATCATGGCTGCTCCATCTTTACCACTCAACCCCATTCCCCTGCCTTCTCTGTCAGCCTGTCTGTAATATTGCAGAATAACAAGGCGACCTATCTACCTGTAATTTCACCATTGAATAATTAATTGCATCATGTACAAATTAAGGGAGAATATGCTACCATTAAAGATTTGACCTGATAGTCAAAAGTTAAACTGTGCTGTTCCTATTCTGAAATGAGCATCCACAAGTTTTGTCAGTCATTGCTTGTGCCGTACCCATTGATGCCTGCAAACTATTCAGTAATTCAGGAATTACGTGGGCTGCACAGTGGTGCAGCGGGTAGAGAGGCTGACTCACATCACCAGAGACCATGTTCGATCCTCACCACGGGTGCTGTCTGTGCGGAGTTTGCATGTTCTCCCTGTGACCGCGTGGGTTTCCTCTTGGTTCTCCAGTTTCTTCCTGCACTCCAAAGACGTGTAGACGTGTGGGTTAACTGGTTTCTGTAAATTGCCCCTAGTGCGTAGGATGCGAAGTAGTGTACAAGTGATCGATGATTGGCATGGACTTGTTGGACTAAAGGTCCTGTTTCCACGCAGTATCTCTAAACGAAACCAATCTTATTTTCTCCTGACATTTGTTGGGCGTGGTTATTTTAAGTAAAAGGTAAAGTACATTACATTCTTCATGGTGCCACCACTGACACTGGCCTCTGAAACCAGTCTTTTGAGAATACTGGCTATATTGTCAAAAACATTAATGATCTTGCAACTACTTTTGAGGGATGTTGAGAGAGTAGAAAAGGTGCAACATTCAAAGTTCTTAGCTGATGACATTTATTAATTCCCAATTTATTTTCCCATATTTTTGTTCACTACCAAAAATCCAGACTTTTATTTCAGTAATAACAGCTGGACATTTGTAATTGGCAACAAAGAGCATTGGCTGCTGTACAGGAAACCTTTCTATATTAGATACACATCAAGAGAATAACTTTTCATTTGAACATGAGGAAGAACCAGAGGGTAAGACCATAGTGGAACTGGAAAATAACACAGAAAAAGTTCATTCGCTATTTAAAGTCAACATTCAACGACAGATACAAGGAGAGGAAAGGTTTAGAGTAATATGAGCCAAATGCAGTCAGGTGGGACCAATGTACAGTGCATTCAGAAAGTATTCAGGCCCCTTCACTTTTTCCACATTTTGTTTACGTTACAGCCTTATTCTAAAATGGATTGAATTCACTTTTTTAAATCATCAATCTACACACAATACCTCATAATAAAAAAATGAAAACAGGTGTTTAGAAATGTTTGCAAAGTAATTAAAATTACTTAGTACTTTGTTGAGGCACCTTTGGCAGCGATTACAGCCTTAAGTCTTCTTGGGTATGACGCTACAAGCTTGGCACACCCGTATATCGGTAATTTCTCCCATTCTTCTCTGCAGATCCTCTCAAGCTCTGTCAGGTTGGATGGGGAGCGTCGATGCACAGCTATTTTCAGGTCCCTCCAGAGATGTTCGATCGTGTTCAAGTCCGGGCTTTGGCTGGGCCGCTCAAGGACATTCACAGACTTGTCACAAAGCCACTCCTGCATTGTCTTGGCTGTGTGCTTAGGGCCATTGCCCTGTTGGAAGGTGAACCTCTGCCCCAGTCTGATGTCCAGTACGCTCTGGAGCAGGTTTTCATCAAGGATCACTCTGTACTTTGCTCAGTTCATCTTTCCCTCAATCCTGACTAGTCTCCCAGTTCCTGCCACTGAAAAACATCCCCACAGCATGATGCTGCCAACACCATGCTTCACCGTAGGTATGGTATTGGCCAGGTGATGAGCGGTGTTTGGTTTCATCCAGACGTGACGCTTGACATTCAGGCTAAAGAGTTCAATCTTGGTTTCATCAGACCAGAGAATCTTGTTTCTGATGCCTTTTGGCAAACTCCAAGCGGGCTGTCATGTGCATTTTACTGAGGAGTGGCTTCCATCTGGCCACTCTACCTTAAAGGCCTGATTGGTGGAGTGCTGCAGATATAGTTGTCCTTCTGGAAGGTTCTCCCATCTCCACGGAGGAAGTCTGGAGCTCTGTCAGAGTGACCATCGGGTTCTTGGTCACCTCCCTGACCAAGGCCCTTCTCCTCCGATTGCTCAGTTTGGCCGGGCGGCCAGCTCTATGAAGAGTCCTGGTGGTTCCAAAGTTCTTCCATTTAAGAATGACGGAGGCCACTGTGCTCGTCGGGACCTGCAATGCTGCAGAAATTGTTTTATACCGTTCCCCAGATCAGTGCCTCTACACAATCCTATCTTGGAGGTCTACGGACAATTCCTTCATCTTCATGGCTTGGTTTTTGCTCTGACATGCACTGTCAACTGTGGGACCTCATATAGGCAGGTGTGTACCTTTCCAAATCATGTCCAATACATTTAATTTACCACTGGTGGACTCCAATCAAGTTGTAGAAACATCTCAAGGATAATCAATGGAAACAGGATGAACCTAAGCTCAATTTTGACTGTCATTGCAAAGGGTCTGAATAAATGTGACATTTCAGTTATTTCTTTTTAATTACTTTGCAAACATTTCTAACCTGTTTTCGCTTCTTCATTCTGGGGTATTGTGTGTAGATTGATGATTAAAAATAAGGCTGTAACGTAACAAAATGTGGAAAGAGTGAAGGGGTCTGAATACTTTCTAAATGCACTGTATGTGCATCAAGACCATTTTACCCATTCTGTCATAAGATAATTCAATTGACTGTGCTGTGCCATCAACATCATGGGTCTTGTTCAACCCTGAACATATTTCTGTGATGGAAGGTTGCTCCATGCTCCAAGTACTACTGCATACATTACCCTGGTGGCTTGGCCCATTGAGTCACGCTGACCATCGATCATACGTTCACACTAAATCTGTGATAGCCCACTTTCTCATCCATTCTCTCCACACCAGGGTCAATTTACAGAGGCCAATTAACCTACAATCCCACACGTCTTTGGGATGTGGACAGAAAGGGGAGCACCTGGAGGAAACTCACATGGTCACAGGGAGAACGTGCAAATTCCACACAGGCAGCACCCGAGGTCAGGATTGAACCTGAGTCTCTGGTGCTGCGAGGCAGCATCTCCACCAGCTCTGTCACCCAAAAATGCAGGCCTTACATTGCCACTTTACTTCAAGGACTCCCATCTTGTGTCACCTCTAAAGCACGAACTGCAACTTTGCTGGCTCTGTGCCTTGAAATGTTGTCCTTTGCAACTGTTCCCTGCGTTGTATCGGCAACAATGCAAACCTTCAGATTAATTCTGAATGTGTCTCTGTACCTCACATCATCGAGTTAATCCCCCAAGGATCATAAATATTTCATGGCTGCTCTCAGGTAATTACAATATTGACAACTTGTTCTTAAGCATTGACCTTTCGATCATGACCTGCAGTTTTTCAGAAGTACCTCTTCCCTTGTGCTCAGAAAGTAGCCTGTGGATTATTTTCATTAGTTCCTCAGGAGAAAATTAGTGATAGTTATTAATAGACCATTAACTGGGCACTAAAACTGCACTGTATGTAGACGGAGTGTCTAAGCAAGCAACCTTTCTGCCTTCATGTAACCATGGAGCAGTGACAGCTGTGAAGCAAGGTTTGCCCTACAGTGGAAATCTCAGCAGGACTAATAGTTTAGTTTTGTTTTGTTTAGTTTTTGGTTTAGTTTAGTTTATCCTTTAGAAGGATGGGGGACCTCGTTAAAACTTGCCGAATAATGAAAGGCCTGGATAGAGTGAATGTGGAGATAATGTTTCCATTAGTGGGAGAGTCTAGGACCCAAGGGCATATCCTCAGAATAAAAGGGCATACCTTTAGAAAGGAGATGAGGAGGAATTTCTTTATTTAGAAGGTGATGAATCTATGGAATACATTGTCACAGATGGCTGTGGAGGCCAAGTCATTGGATATTTTTGAGCCAGAGATTGACAAATTCTTGGTTAGGAAGGATGTCAAGGGTCATGGGGAGAAGGAGGGAAAATGGGGTTGAGAGGGAAAGATAGATCAGTCATGATTGCATGGCAGAGGATACTCGATAGGCCGAAAGGTCTAATTCTGCTCCTATAACAAATAAATATGTACCACGGTACAATTAAAAGCTTTTGTTGCATGCTAACCAGTCAGCGGAAAGACTATACATATTTTCAATCAAGCCATCCACAGTGTAGAGACCAATGATGAAGGGATTAGCATTTAGTGCAAGATAAAGTTCAGTAATGGCCAATTTAAGATATTCCGGGGTCTCTAATGAGGAAGATAGTAGGTCAGTACAGCTCTCTAATTGTTGATAGGATAGTTCAGTTAACTGATAACAGCTGAGAAGAAACTGTCCCTGAATATGTGACCGGAGGTGTGCATTTTCACACTTCTGTACCTCTTGCCTGATGGGAGAGGAAGGGAGAAGAAGGAGTGACCGGAGTGACACCTGTCCTTGATTTTGCTGGTGGCCTTGCCGAGGAAATAGATCTGGGAACACACGGATCATCAGGCATAGGAAAGTTTACCACCATGGAATTAAGTTTTGAAGTTACCAGAGATTAGAAGCTCTCTGTTTAAAGAGGTATGTAACTAGCTATAAATTCATAGACTTGCCTGGCAATTGTCCAAATCTAACAGAACAATCTGACAACATTAGTGGCAGTAGGCAGAGTTGAAAACTATCACATACAGCTGATGACACTTCTGAAGGGAAAAAAATAATAATAAATTGCCCATTGACAGCTGGTGGCACTGTGACAGCACGGTGAAAAGCTCCATGAACACAAGCCTGCTGAGATTTCCACTGTAGGGCAAGCCTTGCTTCACAGCTGTCACTGCTCCATGAAGGTGGAAAGGTTGCTTCCTGCGGCAACAAAACGAAAACAAACACTATGGGCTGAAATTGGATGTACACGGAAAACTTCAACGCTCTGCAGCATGTGATGCTTAAAATGTCTGCTTCCCCTTCCCAATTTTGGAAAGTTAATCAGCAAAATGGAAGATAAGAAGATTGCCATAATAATAGTTCTCAAGTACCGCAGTTCATTCAGAGATGCTGATTTACAAAAAAACGCCCACGAAGCGCTGGAATAGTTTATTTAGTTTAGAATTCCAGTGTGGAAACGGGCCCTTCAGCCCACCATGCTGAACAGCGATTCCCGTACGCTAACACTATCCTACACACTAGTGACAATTTGCCAATTAACCTACAAACCTGTACATCTTTGGGGTGTGGGAGGAAACCGGTGCACCCTGGGCAAACCCACGTGGTTACAGGGAGAATGTACAAATACCGTCCAGACAGCACCAAACCCGGGTCTCTGGCGCTGTCAGACAGCGACTCTACCACTGCGCCACCATACCGCCCTGATCTATGCTACAGATGCTAACCCAATGAGTTACTTTTGCACTTTGTGTCTTTTCATCCAGGGACTGCATGCTTCTCACCAAATACGCTCTAGTTAGCAAAATAACTATGTTATTTTATTATTTAAGAAAGAACTGCAGATACAGGAAAAATCGAAAGTAGACAAAAATGCTGGAGAAACTCAGCAGGTGAGGCAGCAACTATGGAGCGAAGGAATAGGTGACGTTTCGGGCTGATGTTGGGGGGAGGGAAAGGAAACATTGACCTCCAATTTCAGGTAGTCCTTTCTTTCTCCTTCCTTCCCCTACGTTTCCCAGCCCTCCAACAGCCTAGTGTCTCCCTCTCTTCCTTTCATTTTCCCGCCTCCCCCCCCCCCCCCCCCACGACATCAGTCTGAAGAAGGGTCTCGACCCGAAATGTCGCCTATTCCTTTGCTCCATAGATGCTGCCTCACCCGCTGAGTTTCTCCAGCATTTTTGTCCACCTTATGTTATTTTATTAAATGCTTTCATTTTAGTGGTAGGCTACATTCACGTGGCGTGATATCCAGTAAATTGCAGCCGGACGCATAAACATTGACTAACATGTCAAAGGAGTTTGTGACAGGGGAAGTCTTTAAATAACAAGTGCCCAGTGGACAGAGTCTGTAAATAGCAAGGTGGACAGTGTAAATAGCTAGTGTGTAGCAGATGGAGTTTGTAAATAGTGGGTATATAGTTTATAGGCTTTATAAATAGTTGGTGTATAAGGGATAGTGTCTGTAAATATCGAGTGTTTTGTGAGTGGATTGTGAGTGGGCAGTGAAAGTCTGTAAATATTAAGTGTGTAGCAGGTGGAATTTGTGTAGTGAGTGCATAATAGTGAGCTCATGAGGGATGGGACCTGTAATTAGGGAGTGTGTAGTGGGTGGAGTCTGTGCACCAGTAAGTAGCAAGTGTATCGCAGGAGAGGGTCTGTAAATAAACTGTGTGCAGTAGGTATATGTCGAGTGTAGTGGGTAGTATATGCAAATAGTGAACATATACAGCAAATGGTAAGACCCTTAACAGCATTGATGTGCAGAGGAATCTTGGATTCCAGTTCATATGTCACTAAAGGTGGCAGCGCATATAGATAGTGTGGTAAAGAATGAGTATGGTGTGTTTGCCTTCATTACTGGGGCATTGAATATAAGATTCAGGAAGTCCAGAGGCAGTTCTATCGAACTTTGGTGGGCAGCATTTGAAATATTACATGCAGTTCTGGTCGCCCCTTTACAGGAAGGAATTGGAGGGTGCAGAGGAGGTTTACCAGATTGGTGCCTGGATGAGAGGGTTTCAGCAACAGGGAAAAGTTGGACAGACTTGGATTGTTTTCTCTGGAGCGTCGGAGGCTGAGGGGAGACTTGATAGAAGTACAGTGGCAATTGTGCGAGATCGATAGGGTGGACAGTCAGAACCTTTTTCCCTGGGTGGAAATGTCCAACACTCGAGGGCATAGCCTTGATATGGCTGATCCAGGATAAGTTGATGGTATTTACTCCTAGGAACTTGAAGCATTCAACCATCTCTACTTCGCCGCCATCAATGTACCGTATACCGGGCGTGTGTTAGCTAAAGTCGAAGCAGGGCGGTATGACACAATTAAATGTACAAACACTGAGAATCTATGAAGAGTCCTTGCACAGATTTTGTTTTGTATATTTATTTAATTCTAAATAAAGTTTATTTTTGAAATTAAAAAAATCAAAGAACAGACAATGAGAAAATATTAAGATTTTTTGCACTGTTTTTTGTATTTTAATTTTATTATGAATAATGTTTATTTTGGGAAAAAAAAGGTTGGCTTGGTCAAACAATGTGATCTAGCCCAGTATAAAGCAGATGAGGTGCATAATTTGCAGGGTATATCATAGAAACATAGAAATTTGGTGCAGGAATAGGCCATTCGGCCCTTCGAGCCTGCACCGCCATACAACATGATCATGGCTGATCATCCAACTCAGTATCCCGTACCTGCCTTCTCTCCATACCCTCTGATTCCCTTAGCCACAGGGCCACATCTAACTCCCTCTTAAATATAGCCAATGAACTGGCCTCAACTACCCTCTGTAGAGAGAAGAGACTTCCAGAGACTCACCACTCTCTGTGTGAAAAAAGTCTTTCTCATCTCGGTCTTAAAGGATTTCCCCCTTATCCTTAAGCTGTGACCCCTTGTACTGGACTTCCCCAACATCGGGAACAATCTTCCTGCATCTAGCCTGTCCAACCCCTTAAGAATTTTGTAAGTCTCTATAAGATCCCCTTTCAATCTCCTAAATTCTAGAGAGTATAAACCGAGTCTATCCAGTCTTTCTTCATAAGACAGCCCTGACATCCCAGGAATCAGTCTGGTGAACCTTCTCTGCACTCCCTCTATGGCAATAATGTCTTTCCTCAGATTTGGAGACCAAAACTGTACGCAATACTCCAGGTGTGGTCTCACCAAGACCCTGTACAACTGAAGTAGAACCTCCCTGCTCCTATGCTCAAATCCTTTTGCTATGAAAGCTAACATACCATTCGCTTTATCACTGCCTGCTGCACCTGCATGCCTACTTTCAATGAGTGATGTACCATGACACCCAGGTCTCGCTGCATCTCCCCTTTTCCTAATTGGCTACCATTTAAATAATAGTCTGCTTTCCTGTTTTTGCCACCAAAGTGGATAACCTCACATTTATCCACATTATACTGCATCTGCCAACATTTGCCCACTCACCCAGCCTATCCAAGTCACCTTGCAGTCTCCTAGCATCCTCCTCACAGCTAACACTGCCCCCCAGCTTAGTGTCATCCGCAAACTTGGAGATATTGCCTTCAATTCCCTCATCCAGATCATTAATATATATTGTAAATAGCTGGGGTCCCAGCACTGAGCACTGCGGTACCCCACTAGTCACAGTCTGCCATTGTGAAAAGGACCCGTTTACTCCTACTCTTTGCTTCCTGTTTGCCAGTCAGTTCTCTATCCACATCAATACTGAACCCCTAATGCCGTATGCTTTAAGTTTGTATACTAATCTCTTATGTGGGACCTTGTCGAAAGCCTTCTGGAAGTCCAGATATACCACATCCACTGGTTCTCCCTTATCCACGCTACTAGTTACATTCTCAAAAAATTCCACAAGATTCGTCAGACATGATTTACCTTTCGTAAATCCATGCTGACTTTGTCCAATGATTTCACCACTTTCCAAATGTGCTGCTATCCCATCTTTAATAACTGACTCTAGCAGTTTCCCCACTACCGATGTTAGACTAACTGGACTGTAATTCCCCGTTTTCTCTCTCCCTCCCTTCTTAAAATGAGTGGGTTACGTTTGTTACCCGCCAATCCTCAGGAACTACTCCAGAATCCAAAGGGTTTTGAAAGATCATCACAAATGCATCCACTATTTCCGGAGCTACTTCCTTAAGTACTTTGGGATGCAGCCTATCTGGCCCTGGGGATCTATCGGCATGTAATCTATTCAATTTACCCAACACCACTTCCCGACTAACCTGGATTTCACTCAATTCCTCCTTTGACCCGCGGTCCCCTGCTATTTCCGGCAGATTATTTATGTCTTCCTTAGTGAAGACGGAACCAAAGTAGTTATTCATTTGGTCCGCCATATCCTTGTTCCCCATGATCAACTCACCTGTTTCTGACTGCAAGGGACCTACATTTGTTTTAACTAATCTCTTTCTCTTCCCATATCTATAAAAACTTTTGCAGTCAGTTTTTATGTTCCCTGCCAGTTTTCTTTCATAATCTATTTTTCCTTTCCTAATTAAGCCCTTTGTCCTCCTCTGCTGGTCTCTGAATTTCTCCCAGTCCTCTGGTATGCAGCTTTTTCTGGCTACTTTGTACGCATCATCCTTTGCTTCGATACTATCCCTGATTTCCCTTGTTATCCACGGATGCACTACCTTCCCCGATTTATTCTTTTGCCAAACTGGGATGAACAATTTTTGTAGTTCATCCATGCAGTCTTTAAATGTCTTCCATTGTATATCCACCGTCAACCCTTTTAGAATTAATTGCCAGTCAATCTTGGCCAATTCACGTCTCATACCCTCAAAGTTACCTTTCTTTAAGTTCAGAACCATTGTATCTGAATTAACAATGTCACTCTCCATCCTAATGAAGAACTCAACCATATTATGGTCACTCTTGCCCAAGGGGGCACGTACAACAAATGGCTAACTACCCCTTCATCATTACTCAAAACCCAGTCTAAAATAGCCTGCTCTCTCGTTGGTTCCTCTACATCTTGATTTAGATAACTATCCCGCATACATTCCAAAAAATCCTCTTCCTCAGCACCCCTGCCAATTTGATTCACCCAATCTATATGTAGATTGAAGTCACCCATTATACCTGTTTTGCCTTTGTCGCACGCATTTCTAATTTCCTGTTTGATACCATACCCAACTTCACTGCTACTGTTAGGTGGCCTGTACACAACACCCACCAGCTTTTTCTGCTCCTTAGTGTTTTGCAGCTCTATCCATACCGATTCCACATCCTCCAAGCTAATGTCCTTCCTTTCTATTGCGTTAATCTCCTCTCTAACCAGCAATGTTACCCCACCTCCTTTTCCTTTCTCTCTACCCCTCCTGAATATTGAATATCCCTGGATGTTCAGCTCCCAGCCTACGTCACCCTGGAGCCATGTCTCTGTGATCCCAACTATATCATAATCATTAATAGCTATCTGCACGTTCAACTCGTCCACCTTATTATGAATACTCTTGCATTGAGACATAAAGCCTTCAGGCTTGTCTTTACATCGCTCTTACCCCTTATACAATTATGCTGAAAAGTGGCCCTTTTTGATTTTTGACCTGGTTTTGTCTGCCTGCCACTTTTACTTTTCACCTTGCTACCTATTGCCTCTACCCTCATTTTACACCCACCTGCCCCTCTGCTCTTGTACCCATCCCCCTGCCACATTAGTTTAAATCCTCCCCGACAGCACTAGCAAACACTCCCCCGAGGATATTGGTTCCATTCCAGCCCAGGTGCAGACCGTCCTGTTTGTACTGGTCCCACCTCCCCCAGAACTGGTCCCAGTGCCCTAAAAATTTGAATCCCTCCCCCTTGCACCATTTTTCAAGCCACGTATTCATCTGCAATATCCTCCTATTTCTATTCTGACTGGCCCATGGTACTGGTAGTAATCCAGAGATTATTACCTTTGAGGTCCTACTTTTAAGTTTATCTCCTAGCTCGCTAAATTCACCTTGTAGGACCTCATCCCTTTTTTTACCTTTATCGTTGGTGCCAACATGCACCACGACAACTGGCTGTTCACCCCCCCCTCCAGAATGTTCTGCAGCCGTTCAGTGACATCCCTGACCCTTGCACCAGGGAGGCAGACAATTGAATCCCCTATTACTATTGCCCTTCCCCTCTTTTTTCCCCTCTCATGTGCCGCAGAGCCACCCATGGTGCCATGAACCTGGCTGCTGCTGCATTCCCCTGGTGAGCCATCTCCCTCAATAGTATCCAAAATGGTATACCTGTTTAGGAGGGAGATGACCGCAGGGGACTCCTGCACTACCTGCCTACTGCTTTGCTGGCTATTGGCCACCCGATCCCTTTCTGTCCTCTTACCTTTTGCCTGCGGTGTGACCAACTCGCTGTACGTGCCATCCACGACTTTCTCTGCATCGTGGATGCTCCAGTATGAATCCAGCCGCAGTTCCAATCGTTCAATGCGGTCTGCCAGGAGCTGCAGCTGGACACACTTCCTGCAAACGTAGTCACCAGGGACACCAACCGTATCCCTGATCTCTCACATGTTGCAGGCTGAACAAACCACGGGGCCAATCTCTACTGACATATCCTACTCCCAAATTGCTCTGTATTAAATATTAAAAAACACAAAAACTTATCCTTTAAACTTTACTAATAAATACTGAATCCTTAACTCCCAGAATCCTTAAACCTGAAGGCAGAAATGTAAAAATTGTAAACCCGGGATTGCACCCAATCAGCTGCTTCCTCGGGCCCTCTTCCACCAATCAGAGGCTTCACCAGATTCCTTCTTTGGAAGTGAGATGGAACGTTGCCGATTTGGTCTCCTCACAGCTCCAGGTACTCCACCCCCTCTCACCAAAGGCTCCCTGGGCCTCTGTGAACCCAAGCCCCGCAATGTGTTTTATACTGACAGCTCTAGGTACTCCCCCCTCTCTCACCAACGACTCCCTGGGCCTCTGTGAAACCAAGCCCCGCGATGTGTTTTATACTCACAGCTCCAGGTACTCCACCCTCTCTCACCAACGGCTCCCTGGGCCTCTGACACTTAGACACTGTGTAGCTAGCAGGATGTATTATATGCAGTATATTATGGGCAAGTGGTGAAGCTTTGCAGGTCTGTAGCAAGCGAGTGTCTAGCATCAAATGTATTGTGGGCAGGGTTTATTACAAGTGAGGTTGTAAGCCATGGAGGTGTTCACTCAATGGGTGCAAAGTGAAAGAGTGTATTCTGGGGAGGGTATATTGTGGAAGGGTGAAAAGAAACATAACTATATTGCTAGAGAATGGTAGAGGAATGTCAATTAATTCCCATGACCCGCTTACTTTACACTTTACTTTAGAGATATAGCGTGAAAACAGGCCCTTTGGTCCATCGAGTCCGCGCTGACGAGAGATCACCATGCACTAGCACTATCCTGCAGTCGAGGGACAATTTACAATTTATCAAAGCAAATTAATGTACAATCCTGTACGTATTTGGAATGTGGAAGAAAATTGGAGCACCCAGAGAAAATTCACGTGGTCACAGGGAGTACATACAAGCTCCGTACAGACAGCAACTGTGGTCAGGAACGAACCCAGTCTCTGGCGCTGTAAGGCAGCAACTCTACCGCTGCGCCACTGTGCTGCTCCCCTTAAGTTTACGCAGGAAAGGGGCAACTTTGCAAAAGCCCAAGTGAATCCCTATATTTAGTTTAATTCAGTTTAGATCAGTTTAGTTTAGTTTAGAGATACAGCGTGGAAACAGGCCCTTCGGCCTATCGAGTACGCACCAACCAGCAATCCCCGCACATTAACACAATCCTGCACACATTAGGGACAATTTACAATTACACCAAGCCAATTAACCTACAAACCTGTACGTCTTTAGAATGTGGGAGGAAGCCGAAGATCTTGGAGAAGAACCATGCGGTCATGGGGGGAACGTGCAAACTTCCGTACAGACAGCACCGGTAGTCGGAATCAAACCTGGGTCTCTGGTGCTGCAAGTGCTGTAAGGCAGCAACTCTACCATTGCATCACCATGCTGCAGTTGATTTTGTAATACAAAAATGGTAGAAAGATGCAGTGCTTCAGGCAACATCTGTGGCAAGGGAATCTTTCACGTCACAGACCCTTTCTGATTATGCTTGATGAAGGATCGCAGACTTGAAACATTAACTGTTTCTCTTTCCAGATATGACCCTGTCTGACCAGTTGAAGATTTCCAGCATTTCAGTTTTTTTATTTCAGATTTCCAGCATCTGTAATTTTCTGATTTCCATTTAACACCTGTTTTTTAACAAGCTTAAACCATGCACTTGATCAGCCCAAATCGCTGGTAAACTTGCAATGTTGCATGGAACAGAAGGGTGGCACAGTGGCATAGCGGGTAGAGCTGCTGATTCACAGCACCAGAGACTCGGGTTCCACCATGACCTCAGGTGGTATCAGTGTGTGCACTTTCACTCCCAGTGACCATGTGAGTTTACTTTGGGTGCTTCTCTCCCACATCCAAAGACGTGTGGGTTTGTAGGATAATTGGCCTCTGTAAATTGCCCCAAATGTGTAGGATAGACACATGGATGTAGAAGTGAATCAGCTATCTTGTGCTTCTGTTTGCTGTTCCATCTCCTCCTTGCTGAGGTAAAAGACAATGTGGGCACAGTAATTGAGAGCAGCATGTCTGTGTTTGACAATAAACAGCTAGTCCTCCTGTTCTAGATCACTATCCGCCTTCTGAATGTTGATTGAGGGCAGCTTAGTGGTTGGTTTTGCTGCTGTGCATGGTTGCATTTTGCAGGGTGATGTTGGAGGGTGGCATCTACTGCTGCTCATAGAGCTGTGATCCACCAGGACTGGGCACTGGAACCAATGGATAATTGCCCTCGGTAAATTGCCCCGAGTGTGTAGGCAGTGGATGTGAAAAGTAGGACAATATAGAACTAATGTGAACAGGTAAACAATGGTCGGTGTGGAATCGAAGGGCAGAAGGGCCTGGTTCCATGTTCTAACCAAAGATAATTAACTTAAAATAGAGTTTCTATCGGGCTACGATTTGATTTTATAAAACAAAAATGGTGGAAAGATTCAGCAGGTAAAGCAGCATCAGTTGTGTTCAGTTTTGGGCTGTGTTATTGGATAGATGTTATCATAAGTTGCAAAGAACATTTACAAGGATGTTGCAGGACCCGAGGGCCTGAGTTATAGGGAGAGGTTCAGCAGACTATGACTCTAGGAGGATGAGGTGATCTTATAGAAGTGTATTAAATCATCAGAGGAATACATTGGACAGAGTAGGGGAATCGTAAACCAGCGGTCTTGGATTTAAGGAGAGGGAGGAAAGATTTAATAGGAACCTGAATGGTAATTTTTTTTACACAAAGGATGGTGGGTGCATGGAACGAGCTGCCAGAGGATGTAGTTGAGGCAAGGAAGAAACATTTAGACAGGTACATGGATAGGATAGGTTTGGAAGGATATGGAGCAAGTGCAGGCAGATGGGACTAGTGTAGTTGGTTGATGTGGGCAAGTTGGGCCGAAGGGCCTGTTTCCACACTGTATCACTCTATGGCTCTATGGAAGATTATCTGGAGTGAATCATAGCCTCCAGTAATGAATCTTCACTTTTTCTGCTCGTTGGGAATCCAGAATGGCTGATTAGTCATGAACACTACTCTGGAGAGTTGTAAGATCGTCTATCTCAGATGCATTATCCCAAAGAAGCAATGCTTGCTTTTCTCCTTTATTTGTTTGTAGGGTGGCACAGTGGCGCAGCTGTAGGGTTGCTGCCTTATAGTACCAGAGACCCGGGTACGATTCTGACCATGGGTGCTGTTCGTAGAGACTTTATACATCCTTCCTGTGACTGCGTAGGTTTTCTCAGGGTGCTCCGGTTTTATCCCACGCTCCAAAGACACATAGGTGTGTAGGTAATTGGCTATTGGAAATTTTCAGTAGTGTGTAAAATAGTGTTAGTGTGCGGGGTGATCGCTGGTCGGCGTGGATTTGATGGGTCAAAGAGTCTGTTTCCATGCTGTATCTCTCAACTAAACGTAAAAATATACTAATCTGCTGTACAACTGATAAATGAAAATATCTTCCCTTGTCAGCTGCAAGCATCCTCTGTATAATTACTTTTGTCAGCCTGATCACTAACGTCAATCTATATCTAATAAACATCCATAATTCACTAAACAGGTGAGGCCGAGGATCACAATGTGTCAGCACTGGACCTGCGTCTACATTAGATTGAGATTTGTGCAACATGCTCACCCTTGATGGGACGCTATAAAACCCACATCAAATTAGAGACTGTGCAGCTAGCGGGATGTATTATAGTGGGATGGCCAGTCTAAATCCAGGTGCACCCAGTTGGGGGAAAGCTATTGTCACCACAGCTCGAGGGACAGAATTGTGCTGCATTGTCCTTTTCATTTGGCACAAAGTTACAGATTTAACTATGAACTTCTATGGATTGTCTTTGGTTGCACTAAGGATTATGGGTTTTGTGGTTATTCATTCATTGAATATTTTTCTTTTGCTTCTCTATGTGTATTGCATTATCTGTGTGTATTGCATTTACAAGCCCGTTATGCTGCTGCAAGTAAGAATTTCAATTTTCTATTGTCGGTATATTTGGCATATAAACACTCTTGACTCTTATTAAGCTCCCAATCTTGAGGTAGGGTACATTTCTGGAAGTGCATCCGACAACATGAGGGGGAAATATTAGATCTGGGGACTAGATTCTTAATTGAATTCTGAAAGATATCTTCACTCTGTAAAGTCTCCCCCTCCTTTTCCTTTCATTCGTAATCTTCCTTCACTGAATAAGGAACTTTGTAGAACATGCATCTTCTAGATCTTTGGGATCGAAGTTCAGCTTCAGCTTGGATTTCAGATCATTTGGAATTATCAATTAAGTCTGTTGCAACACCTCTCGCTGCCTCGGCAAGACCACTCTCACATCAGGCAAAAGGTATAGAAATGTGAAAATGCACACCTCCAGGTTCAGGGAGTTTCTTCCCAGCTGTTATCAGGCAACTGAACCATCCTACTAACAACTAGAGAGCAGTACTGAGCTACTATTTGCCCCTTTGGAGACCCTTGGGGTATCTTTGATCAGACTTTACTGGATCATCTTGCACTAAAGGTTATTCATGTTATTCCCATTATCATCTGTTTGTACACTGTGGATGACTCGACTGAAATCAATTATTGTCTTTCCACTGACTGATTAGCACGCAACAAAAGCTTTTCACTGTATCTCGGTACACGTGACAATAAACTAAACTTAACTCAATCAAGGCGCTATTGCAGTAAATCACAGCAATTGGTGTTGGGCATTTACACCGATTGCGAGACAGAGTGTGAGATGTGGTAAGTCAGGCTGGGCAAGGTGTCCCAAGTAATTGATGGTGGTAATGGAAATGATGGGGTGGGGATGGTATGGCACAGTTAGTCGGTTGCGTACCTGCAGAATAATTCCATGAGTGTAAAAAATGCTATGGTTTAGAATCATAGTCATACAATCACAGGAACAGGACCTTCTTGCTCACACTGAGCAAGATGTCCAATCTAAGCTAGTCTTGTTTGCCTGCTTATAAAGACTATTATAGTACCTAAGCTACCTAATCTAGCAGCTTGTTCCATACACCCATACCCATTTGAGTTTAAAAGGGTCCTGACCCGAAACAATACCTATCCATGTTCTCCGGAGATGTTGCCTGGCATGCTTGATTACTCCCATCTACCTGCATTTGGCCTATATCCCTCTAAACCTTCCCTATCCATGTACCTGTCCAAATGTCTATTAAATATTGCCTCAATTACCTCCTTGAGCAGCTCATTCTCTTCCCACCATCCTCTGAGTGAAAAAGTTGCTTCTTGGGTTCTTATTAAATCTTTCCCCTCTCACTTAAAACCCATCCTCTGTTTTTTGATTCCCCCCTAACCTGAGTAAAAGACTGCATTGACCCCTCATGATTTTATACACCTCTCTGTGATCATTGCTTAACCTCCTTTGCTCCAAGCATTAAAGTCCAATCATGCCTAACCTCTCCCTGCAGCTCAGGCCCTTGAATCCTGGCAGTTGCTAAATGCTGAGAACATCATGGCAGAGGTGCATATTTATGGGCCTGTCCCACTTAGGCGATTTTTCAGGCAGCTGCCGGCGACTGTCAAGTCGTAGCAGATCGCTGAAAAACCGGCGACTGTCAGAATGGAACACACACACACACACACACACACACACACACACACACACACACACACACACACACACACACACACATCACTTCCTTCACCAGCCAGTTATGCAGGTGGGGGATAGGGCAAGCGGGGGAGCGCTGTCGGAGTAAAATTCACACGGTGCACAGCTACTGTGATACAGACACACACTGCGATGAACAGGAAGGTTGCAGCTGTAATTAAGACGGTGAAAGTACAGTGTACGGGAAGGGTCACTTAAGTCCCTTAAGAGAGGGGGGAGAAGGGAGAGACGTGGTGGGGAGAAGGAGTGGAGACAACTTTTAAAAGCCAGAGATGTGAAGCTCAGCATACATTAACATTACCAGTCGGTTATCCTTGGTTCTGAAAACTACTGTTTATGGGTTTTTTTCCCAATGAGCCATTGAAATTCTCCGGTCAGCACAGGCGAGAACCTATGACAACCTACGACCTCCTGGTGACCCACTACCACTGTACCTATGTCACGAGAATTCTCGTTACTCTCGCGGCAAAAATCTGCTCGCTGCTAATTGTTCAACATGTTGAAAAATTAGTGGCGACCAGAATGAAGCCACGACTAGTTACGAGAATGTGGGAACTACTCACCACCATGCAGGCGACTTCCCGGCAAAAATGTGGCGACCTTGGGGCGACCTCATAGTCTCCTGTAGTTGCCTAAAAAGTCGCGTAAGTGGGACAGGCCCATAATGGCGATTAATGGTCAGTCCCACTTAGGCGATTTTTTGGAACATTTCTGGCGACATTAGAGACATCAAAGTGATAAAATTGAAAGCACATACACACAGAAATTGGGCATTATTTTTAACAAGCTGCAATATATCCATGCAACAGATTCTATTAGAAATTAATTGTAGCGGTGATGATTAACTCATTTTACAAAGATCCACATGACTAACCAGAACTCAGAACACAATTATAGGCATAAAGGAACAAACACCACGGCTCTGTGCTACCTCAGTGGCTCATCCGGATAAGCCAGAGAGGAGCAGAGCAACGCAGACACGGAACCCAATCTATACTCTTTGTTTTCAGCTCGGGAGCAAGGCAAGTTAAGGAAGTATAATGGTCCTGTGTAACCAAGTAGTATCTAGACTTCCAGGTGTATTGTGTTGCATATCAAACATAATTATGTTGGCTAACACAAAATGCTGGAGTAACTAAGCGGGTCAGGCAGCATTCTGGAGAAAAGGAATAGGTGACGTTTTGGGTCGAGACCCTTCCAGAGGCTGAGTGTAAGGGGAAAGGGGAACAAGAGATATAGACGGTACATAGGACAAATGAATGCAAGGTATGCAAAATATTTAGCTCAACCCCATCTTTCTTGTAGTGTGGTGACCAGAACTGCACACAATAAGCGAAGTACAGCCTAATCAATGTTTTATACAATTTTCCCATCTGTTTGCTCTGTCCGCTGCTGGCAATTGCAAGGGTCTCACTCTAACAAGATGGTGCACTGAGCATCTCCTCTTGGATTTGTATGGGAAACCAGAACCTGTTTTCAAAACAATAATCAACAATGCATATCTTTGATTTCCTCCTATGTCCCCAAAACGTGCAGGTTTGTAGGTTAATTGGCCTCTGTAAATTGTCCCTAGTATGTAGGAGGTACGAGAGAAAGTGGAATAACACAGAACTAGTGTGATCAGGAGATTAATGGTCGGCATGGAATCGGTGGGCTGATTGGCCAATTTCCATGCAGTATCTCTAAACACGAAATTAAGCCTGGTGACTGGAATCAAAGAACATGTGAGTTTTGATGTGTAAAATTTGCTCTAGGTAGTATATTACTTTGAGTTTATACAGTCAAACTGGGAAGCAAAGTTTTCATTCGGTGCATGACGGGGTTTTTTCGCTTGAGCTTGTGTACAGGCAGCTTCAGTCAATGATGCTTGGTGTTCAGGCACATATGACCATCAACAAACATGCCAGGGAAAGATTCTGAGTGCCAGAAGCACTTGGCTGACATTGCTGACAAGCTCTCACAAGCGTATAACTGCAACTTAAACACCAGCCTCCGGCAGTGGTACTGCACCCATGGAGGTGTGAAGTGAGCAGTCCATTAATGTGCCATAAAACCAGCAAGCCTTTGGCACTCAAAATCCATCATTGAAGTCACTTGAGAAAGTGCTATTCTCTTTTAGCAGACAAAGGCTTATGTTGGTTTAGATTAGCATTGAAATAGGCCGTAGAAACAGGCCCTTCGGCCAACCAAGTCCGCACCAACGATCGCCCATATATTAATTCTATGTTATCCCAGTCACGGGCAATTTCTCAGAAGCCAATTAACCCACAAATCTGCACGTGACGGAATGTGGGAGGAAACCAGAGCACCTGGAGAAAATGCACGGGGTCACAGGGAGAACATAGAAACTCCATACAGACAGCACCCATAGTCAGGATCTAACCAAGGTCTCTGGCACTGTAATACACAGCAATGTTTGCTATGCCACTGTTATTAGGCTCCTGTATGGTTATAGAGTCATAGAGTGATAAACCCATCGTAAATCCAAAATATCGTAAGTCGAAAATACATTTAATACAATTTGATCACATGATCGGAAGTGACGTGCAGCTTGCTGCCGTTACCGAGCCTTTGCACCATCGTAAAGTCAAAATATCGCACGTCGAAGCATCGTAAATCGGGGAGCATCTATACAGGGTGCTTGTTCAAGGATTGGTGGTGCAGCAGTAAAGTTGCTGCCTTACAGCACCAGAGACCTGGTTCGATCCTGATCATGGCTGCTGTCTGTATGGAGTATGTATGTTCTCCCCATGACCTGCATGGGTTTTCTCTGGGATCTCCGGTTTTCTCCCATATTCCAAAGACATACAGATTTTGTAGGCTAATTGGCTTCGGTAAAATTGTAATTTGTCCCTAGTGTGTGTAGGATTGTGTTTGTGTTCAGGGATCGCTGGTCGGCATGGACTCAGTGGGCCGAAGGGCCTGTTTCCACACTGTATATCTAAAACCATTAACTAAAACATAAATGATATTGTATGTTGCTGGGTTAATCATCTCTGCAACCTAGTGGTGTGCAATTAAGTGCTCATTATCATTCAATGTAGGATTACTCAAAGTAAAGTCTCATCATTATTGATGGACTCATGGCTTTATGGTTAATAAATTGAGTGGATGGGTATTCAAGGATCTTTGTAAAAGGCGCTGTCAAATATCCAAACGTGCTCTGTGCCAGGGTGTTAAAGATGAAAACTGTCCCTTTGATTACAAAATGACTTTTTAGCTTAGTTTAGCTTAACTTGTCGGTGGGTGCGCTGCAAGCCGGCAGCCCTGCCAGCAGCGTTTCACTTTTTTCTACTTTTTTTGTTTTTATTAGTGTGTTTAAAATGTGTGTTTTTTTAATGTTCCTCTGTGTGTCTTGTGTGGGGGGGGGGGGGGGGGGTGGTGTGGAGGGGTGAGGGGGAAACCTCTTCAGTTGCCTCCTCCACGGAGAGGCGACTTTTTCCATGTCGCCTCCCCCGTGGCCTAACAGCAGGGATCGGTGCGGCCTTTCCCGGAGACGTGCCCGGGGTCTTCAGCGGCAGGCGCAGTGCAGACTCTCGGCGAGGAGCGGGCAAGCCCTAGCCGGGACTCGCCGGTGGGGAGCGCTCTGTTCGCTGGCCAGCGGCAGCCTGAAGCCGCGGTCTGCGGAGCTCCGGCCGGCGCGCCGTCTGCAGCCTGGAATCCCTCATTGGGGACCCAGGAGGAGAAGAAGCTTCGACCGCCGGCCCTGCAGTCTGCAGTGCTTCTGGCTGCCGCGCGGCGGGAACTTTAAATCTCCGACCGCCGGCCTACGGCCTACACCAACCTGAAGCCGTGGTCTCCGGTGGGGAGGCACCGATTCAGGACGTACCTGGACTTTTTACCTTGTCTGCACATCTGGACGCCCGCAGCGGCGACTACGGAGGGTTGAGGTCCTGACCACGGGGGAAAATGGAGGAGGACTGGTCAAATTTTGTGCCTTCCACCACAGTGATGAATGCTGTGGTGGATGTTTGTGTTAAATTTTTAGTGTGTTTTGTGTGTTCTTTTTCATTGTACCGCTGCTGGCAAATTCATTTCATTGCACTTTATGTGCAAGTAACAAATAAAACTGATTGATTGATTGATTGATTTAGAGATACTGTGTGGAAACAGGCCCTACGGCCCACTGAGACTGAGCCGACCCGCGATCATCCGTACCCTAGTTCTATCCTATACACTAAGCATGATTTGCAGAAGCCAATTAACCTACAAACCTACATGTCTTTTGAATGTGTGAGGAAACCGGAGCACCTGAAGAAAACCCATGTGGTCACAGGGAGAACGTACAAACTACGTACGAACAGCACCGGTAGTCAGGATTGAACCCAGGTCTCTGGAGCTGTAAGGCAGCAACTTTACTGCACCACTGTGCTGCCCTTCAGAAGCCATTCTAAAATTTGACATGCAGTTTGCCTTTGACATGCAGTTGCAGTCTTAGTTTGCACCTGTGGTAAACATCCCTCATTTTATACAGCCCAGTGAGTTTCGGTAGGCTGCTCCACATCTCCAGATTGCTCACCCTACGAGCTGCAGTATTACTGGCAACTTTGGTACATCCTGTGAGGAGCAGATTGGGAATGGCAAGAGCCTATGCTCTTTCTGACTCCCTGGCAGAGTTTTAATACGCACACACATCTCGGCAACCTAACTCTTCTTGGTGATAGGGAGAACTGGAGAGAAGGCTATTCAAGAATCCAACCGTGTACCACTTACTGCTGCAAAGTTTTTTAAATGGAACCTTGGAACAAAAGAACATGAAAACAGGAGAAGATCATCTCAGCCCCTTTAATGTACCCTACCATTCTAGAAGATCATGGCTGATCTGATTTAGCCTCATCTACATTCTAGACTGCTCGTGAAGTCCACGCAACAAAAGCTATTCACTGTACCTTGGTACATGTGACAATAAACTAAACTCAAAGTCCAGCGTGAAGGCCCAGTCCTGCTGGGAATTGCATCTGGAATGCTCTATCAGACGAGCCACTTTGCAAGACCTTATCAGAGGCCTTGCTAAAGTCCATAGAGACAACGGCCACTGCTTTGTCCTCATCGATCCAATTGAAGATTGGATTAATGATCCAGGTCACTTGAAGCTGAGCTCAAACCTGGACACAAAATAGAATGATTTTTTTATATTAAAGAAACAGGAAACATGGAGCTAGTGCAGGAAACCGAGCAGAGACAACGCATGGCAGATAGTGAAAAAGGTGAAGATAGCGAAGGTCGGCGCTGCTTCAAGAGGCGAAGCACTTGGATCGAACGCGGCCTGCAGTGACATGGAGCGGCGGTGGAAGACACCAATAACTCCGCTTGGCCAGGCCGACCATGCAACGTCTCCAGGACAATAAAACCTTCGTGGCCAAGTTAAGAACTACATTTATAACAACTTTCTGACTTGAATCTTGAAAAAGGATGCCAAAACATGGCGACTCATATATGATCCCGGTGTACCTATTCCTATACACTTGTACTTAACTATGATTATGCTTACATAGTGTAATTTTTTTTTTCTAAACTGTATGCAAAAGGGGCATTTCATTGTACCTGAGTACATGTGACTATTACAGAATTAGCATAGCAACATACAGCTCAGAGGAAGCTTTTCCACCCATTATGCATGTGCTGCCTTATTCCATACGTCCATCCAATTAGTCCCACTTCTCTGCTTATTTCCCACGGCTCTGTTTAGTATTTATGTAATCCCCTTTGGAAAGTTACTGCTTGATCTACTTCCACTGGTCTACTGGGCAGTGCTTCCCAAATCATACGACCACAATCCATAAAAAACATTTCTCTCATCTCAGCTCTGGCTCTTATAAAGATAATCTCTCGTTACCAATCCTTCTGTTATTGGAAACAGTTTATTTTATCACCACAAGCCTCTGTTAAATCACCCTTTATCCTCCTTTGCAGTTAACGGAACAAACACAAACTTTATGAAGGAAAAAAAGCCTCACCCTACTCAAGGAGAAAAGAATGCCCTGACGTGCCTCGGCAGGTACAGGGGTCGAGAGCATCCAACAAGGTAGTTTGTAAATCTAGTTCTCAAAGAGGTTTAGAGTCATACAGCATGGAATCACGCCCGTCAACCCAAATCGTCTATGCCGACCAAGATGCCCCATCTAAGCTTGTCCCATTTACCTGCATTTGGTCCATATCCCTCTCAACCTTTCCTATCCATGTACCTGTGGAAATGTCTTTTAAATGTATTTAACGTACCTGCCTCCTTTGGCAACTCATTCCTTATGACCACCACCCTCTGAATGAATAAGTTGCCCCAGGTTCTTATTAGGCCTTTCCCCTCTCACATTAAATCGATGTTCACTGGTTCTTGATTCCACTACTCTGGGTAAAAGACTACGTGCATCCATTCACCCTATCTATTCCCCTCGTGATTTTAAACAGTTTTATAGCATCACCCCTTAGCCTCCTGCACCCCAAATAATAAAATCCTAGCTTGCCCTATCTCTCAACATAGCTCAGGCTCTCGGGTCCTGGCAGCATTCTCGTAAATTAGCATTTTCCCGCATGACATATAAGGAAGCCATTCATCTCACCTGTCAGAAGGAAGGTACAGAAGCTTGGAAGTGTGCACCACAGATTCAAGGGCAGTTACTTCTCCTCTGTTATCAGGCTTCTCAACAGCCCTTCCATAAGCTAGGGTATGGCCCAATTCCACATCAAAGCTCATAGTATTTGGCCCCGATGCCTCTAAATCTTTTCTATCCACATAGATGTCCAAATGTCTTTTAAATGCTGTTATAGTCCCTGCCTCAACTACCGCCTCAGGCAGCTCATTCCACATACACGTTCTGAGTAAAACAGATTCCTTTAAAATCTTGTCACTCTCACTTTAAACCTGTCCTCTAGTATGTTATTGTATCCTCGGCAAAAGACTGTGTACTCACCTTGTCCCATTCATCTATTTCGGTGAATTTAAGCAAAAACAGCAGGTGGACCATATTTTTAAATTTGGCTATAGGTTGTTTACAATGTAGGTGCCTTTAAATGAATCAGAAAAATGATGATTGATCTACTATGTATATCCTTCACAAAGCAAACCAAAGAAGCCTTATCCCTTTAGACTTTAGAGACAAATCAGGAAACAGGCCCTATGGCCCGCTGAGCCCATGCCGAGCAGCGATCACCACCACACACCGGCACCACCCTACACACCACGGACCATTTACAATTTTTCCGAAGCCAATTAACAAATTTACCAAAGTCAATTAACCAGCCAACCTGTACGTCTTTGGAGGGGGAGGAAACCGGAGCACCCGGACAATACCCAGGCAGTCATAGGAAGAACATACAAACTCCGTACAGACAGCATATCTAGTCAGGTTCTCTCGCACTGTAAGATGTTGGTTGACATAGAACAATGATCTTAGAATACAATTATCAGAGTAATTGGCACTGGCACTATTTCCCTGGAGGTCCCTGAAATACTGGTAGATATCACATGAGGACAAACTACTAATGAATGCTTCCTTTATCCTTACTGTGTCTGATACCTACTGTGGAACTGCCTTTACCTGAGACTTGTTTAGTTTAGTTTAGAGATGCAACGCAGAAACTGGCCCTTTGACCCACCGAGACCACGTCGACCAGCGATCCCTGTACACTGGCACTATCCTACAGACTGGGGACAATTTATAATTTTTGCTGAAGCCAAATTAACCTATCAACCTGTACGTCTGGAGTGTGGGCGGAAGCTGGAGCACCTGGAGAATGCTCACGCATTCACAGGGAGAATGTACAGACTCCGTACGGACAGCACCCGTAGTGAGAATCGAACCTGGGTCACTGGCGTGCCGCCACCAATGATTGACTGCATCCCGAATCGCAACAAGGTCAAGATACTGAGGAATGGAAAATTGATTTTTCATTGTGTTTGCCTTGGCACATAACGTTCTGGACTGAAGAAAATGCTCAAATGAATCCTCTCTGAATGAAACTGTCAGTTGTAAGTACAGTATTTCTAAATTTATATCTCGGCTAGCTGTCAAATGCATAAAGCTGTTACTTGTGATTTATATTAAAGAAGATTTCTGATTTTATAAGAGGTAGACCAAGGTCAATCCACAGGTGTCCCCAGTAATTTGATGTGAGTTCTTCTTTCTGAGCTGTTTGTGTACAACAAGAGGTGATGAATATCTGTATTATTCTACAATACTGCAGAGCAATTCCGATCCCAGCTCAGTCAACAGGGAAGCCAACAGTGCAATCATAGCATATTGTTGCATTGCAGAAAGTCTTGCTGACTTAAACACATGAACTTTAGTTTAGTTTAGTTTATTGTCACGTGAACCGACGTCATGGTATCCAGTCAGCAGAAAGACTATACATAGACTATACATAGATTGTCATGATTACAATCAGGCTATCCACTGAGTACATACAGGATATAGGGAATAATGTTTAATGTAAGATCAAGTTCAGTCGTGGCTATCCCTCGAGGTCGGGGTGTTGGTCTACGTTCCGTTGTTTTTATGGACTTTCAGGTGGTTTATGAGTCCAATCCTGGCTTTGAAAGTCCTTCGGCATTCATGGCAGATAATTCCAGATGGCAGATCGGGTTTTGGTTGTTGCGGCATCTCTTTCTGTTTTCTTCTCGTTTCTTCTAATTCTGCGCACCTGTTGGCTTCGAAGGTCGCTGTTCCTTCTTGGATGATGGTTCGCCAGAGTTTCCTGTCCTTGGCATTAGTTTCCCAATTGTCGATGTCGATTTCACATTTCTTCATGCTGGCTTTTACGCCTCTTTGAATCTCTTCTTTTGTCCACCTCTTTTATGTTTGCCTTCTATAAGCTGGGAGTAGACGGTTTACTTTGGTAGACGCTCGTCTTCCATCCGAACAACATGACCGACCCATCTTAGTTGGTTCTAGATGACGAAGGCTTCGATGCTAGATGTTGTTGCTTCACTCAGCACGCTGACGTTGGTTCTTCTGTCTTCCCAGCTGATATTCAAGTTGCTTCGAAGACATTGTTGATGGAACTTTTCCAGTGTTTTCAGATGGCGTCTGTATGTTGTCCAGGTTTCTGAAGCATACAGGAGCGTTGGAATCACCACGACCTTGTACACTAACATTTTTGTGTCTGTTCGGATGTCACGATTTTGAAAGACTCTTGTTCGAAGCCGTCCAAAAACTGTTCCAGCACATTTAAGATGATGTTGGATCTCATCATCAAGGTCGACATTGGACGAGAGGTGACTCCCAAGGTACAGAAAGTGATCCACATGTTCCAGGGTTGTTTCACCAAGTTGAATTGATGGTTCTTTCCGATTTGTCTCAGTTGGTGATGATTGGTAGATAACCTGAATCTTCTTGGAGTTGATGGTAAGTCCAGGTTCCATGTACGCACTGTTGAAGGCAGTCAGGATCTGTTGCAGATGATTTTCTGAGAGAGCTGCAACACAGTTGTCGTCTGCGTATTGGAACTCAATGAGGGAGCTCATAGATGTCTTAGTTTTGGACTTGAGACGGGCAAGATTGAAAAGTCTGCCATCTGTTCTGTAGACAATTTTGATTCCTGGGGGTAATTCATCCTTGATGATGTGGATCGTTGTCGCAATGAAGAAGGTTAACAGTGTTGGGGCAATCACGCATCCATGTTTCACTCCTGATCTGACTTGAAATGGCTCACAGTTGCTGTTGCTGGCCATGACTGTGGCAAGCATGTCTCAGGATTCAAATGTACTTTTCAGGACATCCATAGGTGAATAGGACGTCCCAAAGAGTTCTCTTGATAAAGTCCGATTAAAGATAGTCCGTTGACTGGTTGGTGATAGGACAGTTATAACAATGTCATAGCAGCAGCATTCGGCCAGTTGGCCATCAGGTGTACTCTGCTGTTCAATCATGGCTGATCTATCATTCTCTCTCAGCCCCATTCTCCTGCCTTCGCCCGTAATCTTTGACACCCTAACACACACAATTACGCAGAAACACATACACACTCATAGGAAAAAAACACATTCAAACACACAAACAAACTAACATATATACACACAAACTCAGTGTTACCTCACTTTCTTATCCATTCTCTATACAGTCGGAGCAATTTCCAGAGGCCAATTAACATTTACCCTTAAATCTTTAACATTCTGAAACATCGCCCATTTTGGTTTGCCACATTACTTATGTTCTTCATGGAGTAGACACAGAAGGTGGGCTCAAGTGGAGGAATCCAAAACCATGGGTTATGAAAATAGAATATCAATGAAGGAATTCTAGGGAAAGCTCTCTAAGCAGAGTTTTGCAGAACTTATGACCATGAGGAGGAGTTGTTAGGGATAGATATTTATTTGTGAGGGAAAGCAGGCAAGAAATAGAGGAATTTATTCATATGAAGTGTAAACGCTGGCATGGAACAGATGGCCCTTTAAACTTTGTAATTTTTTTGTACACTATTTTAATGGCAGCAATAGCATGTTTAAAGTACACAGGTTAATCCTGCTGCTAAAATATCAGGGAGGGGTATTCAGGAGTTAGACCATTAATAATGTAACCATGTTGCACCTTGATTATTAGTTTCTTGATTAGGTTCTTGATTACTATGGGTGGCAGGCGTTATGGGGAGATGGCAGGAGAATGGGGTGGGGAGGGAAAAATAGATCAGCCATGATTGAATGGCAGAGGAGACTTGATGGGCCGAATGGCCTTATTCTGTTCCGATGACATGAACTTATCTCATGCCACAGCTGTCTTGATAATTTATTGATCGATACAAATATTGATTGAAAGATACAGCATGGAAACAGGCCCTTCGGCCCACCGAGTCCACACCGGCCTTCCACAGTCGTTCTATGTTGTCCTACTTTCGCATCGACTCCCTATAGCCTAGGGGGAATTTATAGAGGGCAATTTTAACCTACAAATCTGCATATCCTTGCAATGTGGCAGCAAACCGGAGAACCCGTAGTCACAGGATGAACGTGCAAACTCCACACAGACAGCACCCAGGTCACTAGTGCTCTGAGGCAGCAGCTATGCCAGCTGTGCCATAGTTTCAGTAAAACTAAAACTGCCCCTTGGATGAGAGTCTCTTGCCCAGAGTAGGTGAATTGAGAACCCGAGGACATAGGTTTAAGGTGAAGGGGAAAAGATTTAATAGGAATCTGAGTGGCAACTTTTTGAAACAAAGAGTGTGGGTGTATAGAACAAGCGGCCAGAGGAGGTAGTTGAGGCAGGGACTATCCCAACTTAAGAAACAGTTAGACAGGTACATGGATAGGACATGTTTTGATGGATATAAACACAGAAAATAGGTGCAGGAGGAGGCCATTTGGCCCTTCGAGCCAGCACCGCCATTCATTGTGATCATGGCTGATCGTCACAATTAGTAACTCATGCCTGCCTTCTCCCATATCGCTTGATTCGACTAACCCCTAGAGCTCAATTTAACTCTCTTCACATTCATCCAGTGAATTGGCCTCCACTGCCTTCTGTGTCAGAGAATTCCACAAATTCACAAAGCTCTGGGTGAAAAAGCTTTTTCTCATCTCAGTTTTAAATGACCTCCCCTTTATTCTTAGATTGTGCCCCCTGGTTCTGGACTCCCCCAACATTGGGAACATTTGTCCTGCATCTAGTTTGTCCAGTCCTTATACAATTTTATATGTTACTATAAGATCTCCTCTCATCCTTCTAAATTCCAGTGAATACAAGCCCTGTCTTTCCAATCTTTCCTCATATGACAGTCCCGCCATCTGGGGGATGAACCTCGTGAACCTATGCTGCACTGCCTTAAAATCAAAGATGTCCTTCCTCAAATTAGGAGACCAAAACTGTGGGCTCACCAGGGCCCTGTATAACTGCAGAAGGACCTCTTTATTCCTATACTCAATTCCTCTCGTTATGAAGGCCAACATGCCAACATGCCATTCTTCACTGACTGCTATACCTGCATGTTGGTCGGTGTGGAAAGTTGGGCCAAAGGACCTGTGTTCACATTGTATGACTCTAAATCTATAATCCCTGTAGACAAAGATCCCAGTTGCAGGAGCACACAATGTGCACATATATATATATATATATATATACCTATAACATGTAAGGTAAGAGGAAGTCCATAATGCAGGCTAGTGCTCAGGTGTCCAATGCTGCTCTTCCAGTGGGGAAAGTGATCCAAATGCTCCATAGGCACTGAGCATTGGTTGGCTACCCGACACATTCAACAAGCAGCAAGATGATGCCGGTATCACCTACAATAACTTTTGGGGTACAGATCAAGGTCGTAGAGCCATACCCCACGGAAACAGGCCCTTCAGCCCAAATTGTCCATGTTGATCATAATGCCCCATCTCAGCTTATTCCATATCCCTCTAAAACTTCCATGTCCATAACTGGCGATGACCATGGAGATGGTGATGTAAGGGGACACAAGTAACTTGGATCACAGCTGCAATGGTGGCTATACCAGCTTTTTTTTTTCAAAGAAATACAGCACAGAAACAAAGAAATGCAGATGCTGGTTTACACAAAAAAACGACAGCCACGGAAAGGAGTCCACTCCAACTAGCGAACCCGTACACTAACACTATCCTACACACACTAGGGACAATTTACAATTTTACCGAGCCAATTAGCCTACACACCTGCACGTCTTTGCAGTGTGGGAGGAAACCAGTGCACCCGGAGAAAACCCACACAGGTCACGGGGAGAACGTACAAACTCGGTACAGACAGCACCCATAGTCAGGATCGAGCTGCGGCCTCTGGCGTTGTAATGCCCCTGTAATGCCCTCGCACACACACACAAACACATCGCGAAGGTGTGGGCCAGGGACAGCACAGGAGTGCTGTCTGCGCGATGAAGAGGAAGGTAAACGGCTGCCACAGAGCACGGTAAGTCCCTTAGAGCGAGGGAGAGAAGGGGAGAGAGAAGGGGGGTGAAGGGGAGAGAATGGGGGGGGGGGGGGAGAAGGAGTGGAGACAGTTTTAAGAAGTGTAATAAAGTTAGTGGGCATTTTACCTTCTGGCGGATCTTCTAGGTCCTGGAAAACCAAAGATCCTACAGGATCTTTGCTGAAAACTCCAATGAGCCAATCAAAATGGCCGGTCAGCGAAGGAGATTGTAATCTCCTAAGGAGAAGTAAATAGCAACCCCACTCCACTGGCTTCGACCAAACGGCAACCTATTTTTAGTCGAGGCCGTTTTTTTTTTTTTTTAATAATCGCAGGAACATAGAAGAAGCCTCGACTACGTGGAAACCACTTTCCACCATTAGGAAGAGTGACCAAAACCTCGGGAACCTCATGGAAACCTTGGGTGGGGCGCAAGGTCTCCAGAGGTTTCCGTTCAGGTTTCCTAAGTGGGACGGGGGCATAAGGCAGCAACTCAACCACTATGGGGTACAATATGGGCACCTGAAAAAAAATCCAGCTTGAAATGATTTGTTACTTCATACTTTCACAAAATAAATGCTTTGTTTTAGTTATCAGATTGTGTGGGGATTTACCAGCTTGAATCTCAGTAATTGTACCTTGGTCTTCAATGTTCAGATTCTTCAATAGCCATTGCACAATATCTGCACCTGTTAAAATAAAACAGAAAAGAACATTGAGTCAATGGAAACCAATGTAATCATGCCTCTTCTGGCATATACAGGCCCACCACTGATTTGCCGGCACCCTTGGTTCCAGAGCCTTTCTGGGTTATTGTTTTGCCGGATCAACAGAGGTCAGGGCCTCGGAGGGGGGGCTGCAAAGTCGGACTCAGTAGTCAGCTATGGGAACAGATCTGCCGGCTCTGCCTGGGCTGGAGTTCCACAGTCCTGGTCAAAGGTGGCAAATTCGACCCGCCGATCGGCCGCGGAAAACCCAATGAGTTTGTGATCGACCATCTCACCCAGCCTTGGCCCCACATTTTCAGAGGGACCTCCGAGGTATTGGGGGGCGGGGGGGGGGAGAGGTCTGGATTAAAGGATGCATGGATTCGGGGGGAAGGGCTGGACCACCAGTTGCCAGAAAAACGGTGGTGGATCTTTATGACACGTGGTCAAACAGTGACCGTCTGTGTCGTCTTTTCGTTCTTTTGAACATTAAAATACGATGTCCAAGCCAGATACTTTTTTTTTTCAATTATTAATCACTTAGCACATAATACGTGGGTCAGAGGACTTCGACCTGGGTCTTCATCTGGGAAAATGGTTTTAAGTCAACGAGTGGGCCAAGAGAAATGTATTTATGCAGGGCGTAGAAATCTTTTGAATTCACAACCATTGATGGACATGGATGCTCAGTCATTGAATGCATTCAAGGCCGAAGTTGATATTTAATCACTTTGAGGATGCAGAGGGCATGGAGATTGGAAAGGAATGTGGACACCATGCACAGCATCAGCCATGGTCTCTGTAAATGGTACTCTGCCATACCCTTCTCTGGCATGCATTTCATATCTTCTAATGTCCACTGTTTAACCACAGACAGATGGTCTGAGGTCCATTGGTTAAAAGAGAAATGTTCAGGCACAGGTATGTAAGGAGCTAGATTTATTCTAAATATTAAAAGTTTTTAATCTTTTGATATATATTTACACACACACACACACACACACACACACACACACACACACACACACACACACACACACACACACACACACACACACGTGTTATACAGCATGGAGACTTGTCCATGCCAACCAAAGTGTTTACCTGAGCTAGTTCCATTTGCCTGTGTTTGGCCCATATCTGTCTATACCATCTCCATCCATGCACTGTCCAAATGATTGTGAAATTTTGTCATTGTACCCAGTTCCACCACTTCCTCTAGCAGCTCATTCCATATATCCTCCACCCTCTGTGTGAAAAAGTTATCCTTCGTGTCCCCTTTTAAATCTTTCCTTAAATCTACGCCCTTTTGCACTCTGACCACCCACCTAATCTATGCCCCTCACAATTTTATAAACCTCAAAAAGGTCACAACTCAGCTTTCCTCACTCTGGGAAAACAGTGCCAGCCTTTCCAATCTCTCATTGTTACTCAAGCCTTCCAGTCCCAGCAACATCCTTGTGAAGCTTTCCTGTACCCCACTCTAGCTTAATCACATTGTTGCTGAATCACACAGTTAGAGCCAGAGCGATACAGTGTGGAAACAGACCCTTTGGCCCAACTTGCCCACACCAGCCAACATGTTCCAGCTACACTAGTCCCACCTGCCTGAGCTTGGTCCAAAAACCTCCAAACCATGTACTTGTTTAACTGTTTCTTAAACATTGGGATAGTCCAAGCCTCAACTGGCAGCTTGTTCCATAGACTCACCACCCTTTATGTGAAAAAGTTACTCCTCAGATTCCTATTAAATATTCACCTTGAACCTGGTCCTCTATTCCTCTACTCTGGGCAAGAGACGTGCATCTACCCAATCTATTCCTCTCATGATTTTGTACACCTCTATAAGCTCATCCCTCATCTTCCTGTGCTCCAAGGAATAGAGACCCAGCTTACTCAACCTCACCCTATATCTCACACCCTCTAGTCCTGGAAACATCCTCGTAAACTTGTTGCAGAACTGCGCACAATACCCCTAGTGCATGGTACGGTGGTAACATGACATCCCAACCTCTCCATTTAGTGCCCCAACTGATGAAGAAAACATGCCACATGTCTCTCTCACCATCCTCTCTCCCAGAGTCGTCACCTTCAGGGAACAAAATCGACTTTAGACTTGAGAGATACAGAGCAGAAACAGGCCCTTCCACCCACCGAGTCCGTGCCAACCAACAATAATCCTGGATCCTGTGTAGTCAAATCTTTAGAACCAGCTCACCATCTGGGACCTTGTCAAAGACCTTGCTGATGTCCATGTAGACAACATACACCACCCAGCACTCATCAAAACTCTTGCTCACCTCCACATAAGACTCAATCGAATTAGTGAGGCATGATTTCACAAGCACAAAGCCTTGCTCACTGTCCTTAATCAGTCCTGACCTTTGCAAAGTGTTGTCTCCCATGATCTCCTTCAATAACTTTCCCACCACTGGCTCACTGGCCTGCAGTTCTATGGTTAATCTTTGCAGCTCTTCCCAAATAATGGCACAACATTCGCCACCTGCCAGCCATCCGTTCATTGCTAACAAAGATACAAAACTCTCTGCCAGGGAGAACAGGCAAGGCCAGGGTCGAACCCGGGTCTCTGGCGTTGTGAGGCAGCAACTCTACCGCTGCGCCACCATGCGCGTCTCTGGAAGAGGACACTTAAATTATGTACATGTTGAGACATTAGACAGGATTAAAACATTACAGACATCTTTAAGATATTTATGTGACCAAAGTTGCTGCAGATATAGGATGGTTTATGACTATTTATTCATCTGCCAGGAGTACCACACTGGAAGAGAAGCAGAGCTTCTTCAGAAACAAAAACATTTTAAAGCTTCCATATCAATTTCAGCTTGTGTCATAATAACTTTACAGCGACTATTGTAAAATACACCAGGAAGCAAATGTTAAGAGAGGAAACTGCATTTTAGAAACCCACCAGTATCGACAGACTGTTTACTCTGGGAGGAAGGTCACGGAACCAGAAGGTATTAAATAGACAAGGTGCACACAGGCAAAGGAAGAAGATTTATATCTCATTCCAGAGGCTCGGGAGCTTAATTAGATATCAGTCATTTGCCACTCTGCAGCATGTCCAAGATGGACACTGTATTCACTTCTGCTTTTCGCATGGTTGTAGCGATTACCTTTGGTCGAAGTAGAATAGGAGTTTATTGTGGTCAAGCACATAATCTATATGTCGTAGGAGCTTAAGCTAATTGGATTGGGTACAGGTCCACCACCGATTTTCTGACAACTGTTGGTTGTACCTCCTTTAATTCGAACAATATTACAAGAGTGCACTTGAAATCTCCCCTGGAAGACGCACGTGAAAATGTGGTGCCTAGGCCGGGTGAGGCGGCCGATGTCCACTTCATCGGGACTTCCGCTGTCTATCAGTGGGCAGTATTTGTCCCCTGAGGCTGGGGCGCTGCCGGCTCTGGAAACAAGAGTGCTAGAAAATCAGTGGCGGACCTGTATTAATATTAGCTTATAGAGACTCTCTCTGGATATAAAAGACATACATACTCGCATCACCCCTGTGACTGATTACTATTACTTGCAATCAAAAATAATGAAATCCTCAAGTACGGCAGCTAATAATTACAAACCTAATGGGCCAGTCCCACTTACGCGACTTTTTCGGCGACTGCCGCACCCGTCATAGGTCGTTGCAGGTCGCCGAAAAATTTCAACATGTTGATGCTACGACTCTTTGGGCGACTGAGGAGACTACTCACAACCACCCGGCGACATGTAGCGGGGTGAAGTCTGTATGGCCGTGAGTAGTCACATAAAGAGTCATACCTTGTTTTGGTTGCCGCTGGATTTTCAACATGTTGAAAATGATTGGCGACCTGCAACGACCTATGACAGATGCCGACAGTTACCGAAAAAGTTGCGTGTGGGACAGGACCATGAATCTACTTTGGAACTTACTAAAACAAGATTGACCACAATCACTGTCCGCTGTATAATGGTGCGTGCTTCATGATAGAAATACCATTAAATCTGTTTAACAAATCTAACCGCAACACAACGCAATCCAGCACCCATCAGCCCTATCACTCCCATCGAGTCGAAGCTGGACAATAATGTGCAGGCAGGAACTGCAGTTGCTGGCTTACACCGAAAGTAGATGCAAAATGCTGGAGTAACACAGTGGCGACAGGCAGCATCTCTGGATGGAAGGAATGGGTGACATTTCGAGTTGAGACCCTTCGACCCGAAACGTCACACTTTCCTTCTTTGCGCCTGGCCCCGCTGAGTTACTCTAGCATTTTGTGTCTATCCTCTGGACCATAATGTGATGAGAATGGCAGTGAAGCACAATATGTGTTGCCATCTTTTGCATGTGGCATTATACCTGGGCTCTGTGAGTAGGATATACAAGTTCCAATTGCACTCATTACAAGACGAGTTAAAGGTGATACTTCCTAGGAATAAAAACAGGACAGATGGTGACTCTCAGCAAGTCAGGGAGCATATGTGAATACAGAATTAACATTTCATTGGAACTTATTCCATACATTTCTATCCACAGATGCTACCTGACCTGCTGAGTATTTCCAGTATTTATCCATTTTCAGCACAACTCTGCTGGACTTTCACATAGTTTCTTGTGAAGACCTCATTTGCTGTTTTGGTCTCCAGACCAAAAAATATATATATTTGCCATTGTGAGAATGCAATACAAGTTCATCAGATTTTTTCAGCGATGGCAAAGCTGCTAAATGAGGAGAAGTTTGGTTTAATATTGTACCTTGCACTAAATGATGTACCCTTTATCCTCTATCTGTGCACTGTGGGTGGTTTGATTACATCTTTTCTCTGACTGGACAGCACGCTAACAGAAGCTTTTTACTCTACCTCGATACATGTGACAATAATAATGAGCTAAACTAGGTCATTTTCACACTTGTTCATGCTATATTTTGTGGATCAGCAACAAGAATGCTGAAGCGTTTATTATTGACAGAAAAGCATTAGTGGATGTTCTTAAGTTCATGTTATATGAGCAGAATTAGGCCATTCGGCCCATGAAAGACCTATTAATAAATACAGATCCATACCTTGCTTTTCCTACCAAATACATTAATGTAAATTTAAATCTAAAACAAAGATGAATTTAATTTCAAATCACTTTGATTTGAAAGATTTGATAGGAACTTGAGGGGTCACATTTTTACACAAGGGGTGGTGGGTGCATGGAATGAGCTGCTGGAGGTAGTTGCGGCAGGTAATATCGCAACATTTAAATAACATTTAGACAGGTACATGATACAATATGGGTCAAACATGGTCAGGTGGGACTAGTGTAGATGGGACATGTTGGTCGGTGTGGGCAAGTTGGGCCAATGGGCTTGTTTGCACGCTGTATGTCTCTATGACTTGTTTGGATAAATTGCAGGTGGAATATTGCAGGCAATCAAAATGTTTCGATTGTACAAATGGAGAGCTGGCGTTCTGAAGAATTAACTTCTAATTGGCTAGTCATGTTTTGTTGATAATTTTTATGTTGTAATATGTATTTAGATTTGGTTATCTGTGAACTTTGCTGCTTTCATGATCCTAAGAATGTAGATATAAATTATTGGTCATGCAATTTCCATACAGCAAGTAATTAACAGGTGGGGTTTAAAATTCCAGTCTGTAACAAGCAACAATTCCAGATCTAGCCTTATTTATGTCCCTTGTTAACAAGAATGAAAACTCATCAATCTTATCATTAATTTCACAGAGTTGCCAGCTTTGATGATTATCCAGTCTCAATTAATTATGTTAGCATTTCATCTTCAAGTATTCACATTATTGAATCCTCGAACAATTGTTGGATATTAATTATCTTTAGAATGCAATATATGGCCATGTTTGACATTCCCAATATTTTATTTTGTTCATGGAATGTGATTGTTGCTAGCAATGTTGGCATTTATTGCCCAAATCTAATTGACCTCAGAAGAAGAAGAAAGCACAGGAACTGACCCTTCACCCCCTGTGTCTGTGCTGAACATGGTACCAAGTTACACTGATCTCATCTGCCTGTACATGATCCACATCCCTCTATTACTTGCACTTCCATGTTAATTATCACAAAGCCTCTAAACACCATGATCGCATCTGCGTCCACCACCACCCCGGGCAGTAGTGTGTTCCAGGCCCCCAATACTCTGTGTATAAAACTTGTTCAAAGCATCTCCATTAAACATTCCACCTCTCACCTATGCCCGCGAGTGTTGGACATTTCTATCCTGGGGAAAAGTTTCTGACTGATAATGAATTAAGCTATTTTAAGGCCAGTTAAGAGTTGACCATATCTGGAATCACCAATAGCACAGATCAAGTTAGGATTGCTTTTTGAGAGATTTTGCAGTTTTATTATCTCTATTGGAGATGCCAGCTTTTAATACTTGAAACTTTTAATACAACAAAGACACTCAAACAATGCTGTACAACTTACAGGGTCTCAGTTGACAGAAGTTTGAAGTTCACAAGTCAATGTTCATAGTTTGGTCTGTTTAACAATTGTTTGAATTCTATGGGTTGGTGGGAATGAGAAGGTAAGGTTACAATCAGATCTTCCATGATCTTATTGAATGTTGGAACAAGTCCCATCAGTATCTTATACACTTTAAACAAGTAATTTGTCTATTAAACTCCACTGCATATAAGCATGGTCTGATTAGACTTTCCTCATTAAACGTCATTAGCAAGCTGCCTATGATCACCCAGTGAGACATGGAAGCTGCTGGCAAGGCATTATCCATCCCTAATTGCCTTTGAGAAGTTAGTGGTGAGCCACCAAGTTAAACCACGACATTCCCTCCAGTGACAGTCTCCTGCAGGTTAGTACTTTTACACTGATCGGTAGAGCTCTGGGAATGTTGTAGAGCAGAGGCACCCACGAGTATGTGCATAATTCTCTGACAGTGGTGCCACAGGTCAGGGTGGTGAATAAGGCTTTTGTTACACAGGACTTCATCGGTCAAGGCATTGAGTATAGAAGTGGGATGTTACGTTGCAGATGTATGAGAAGTTGGAGAAGCTGCACTTTGTGTATTATGTTCAATTTTGGTCACCCTGTTATAGGCTGGAAAGAATATATAAAAGATTTACGAGAATGTTGCCAGGACTTGAGGGTGTGAGGTATAGGGAGAGGTTGGGTAGGCTGGGACTTTATCCCTTGGAGCGCAGGACATGGAGGGTAATCTTATGGAGGTACATGTATTCATGAGGGGTATAGATAGGGGGGTGCACACAATCTTTTTCCCATGGTTGCCGAATCAAGAACAAGAGGGCATAGGTGGAAGATGAGAGGGGAAAGATTTAATAAGATCCTGAGGGGAAACTTGATTCACACAGCGGGTGGTACAGAGATGGAATGAGCTGCCAGAGGAAGTGGTTGAAGCAGGTACAATAACACTATTTAAAGACATTTGGACAGGTACATGAATAAGAAAACTTCAGAGAAACCTGGACATAAAGTGGTGGAGTAACTCAGCGGGTCAGGCAACATCTCTGGAGAAAAAGGATGTGTGACATTTAGGGTGGGGATCCTTCTTCAGATTGGAGATGCTGCCTGACCCGCTGAGTTACTCCAACACTGTGTGTCTATCTTTGGTATAAACTAACATCGGCAGTTTTTTTGTTTCTACAATTTCACAAAGGCCTTCCTTTCACCATCAATCAATGCTTGTAAGTTACATTTGTTTTGGAAAATCAACAACACAGAAGTGCTTCTGATATAAAAAGCCCCAGCCTCCATATCTTAGACAGAAATAATTTAATTCCAGTTATGTTGGTAATGGTTCAATGGTATTTTATTAACACCTACCGAAACACAGTGAAATTCCTTTTTTTTGCATACAGATCAGTAATAATCTTACTATAAATTATCTACAAGCACTTAAGCGTTTAGGTTTAGTTCACCCATCCTTTCCTCCAGAGATGCTGCCTGACCTCTTGAGCGACTCCAGAAGTTTGTGTCTATCTTTGGTATAAACCAGAATCAACTTCCACAAAGGTTTAGAGGAATACAGGTTAAATGGACATCTTTGGCAGCATGGATGAGTTGGGCCAAAGGGCCTGTTCCTGTGGTGTATCTCTCTACCACTCTAAATAGCAGGGGCAACATTTCCACAGATAAGTTTTGAATTTAACACCAAACACAGGCACATTCCTTCGTATTCTTCTGGAGAAGGTACAACAGTTTGACCTTGTACTTCTAAGTGCAGATGCAACAACGATTTATAGTGGCCTGACTATAGTAGTCCTGTTTCAATTTCACGTTGACCTTTTAATGCATACTGACATCTGAGTTGTTTTTCTCACTGCCTCTAAGCCTCAGTGCAAAGCTACAATTTATTGGCAATCGGGAAACCTGATCCCTCTCCTTTTATGGAAATATTTTTCAGTCCACAGTCGCCCTGGAGGATGCCAGAAAATGACACTCCTAAACCTATAGATTCACACCTACATATTCTTCCAAACCTTTCATTTCTAACCATTAGACATCAGCTCAGCCCTGAAGATGACACACTGTTTCAATAACCTCCTACATTATTGCACAGCAATTGACAGATAACTATAGATGTCTATTTTAAATAGGCTGCTCACTGCAATCATCACAACATTAGTTTCAAAGTTTGACCGCTTTAATAATTTTGCTTTGCTTTTCCTTCTTTCTTATGCTTTTTATCCTCACATATCCGCTCAGACATTGTAATCCCCATCTTTTTAATTAACTCTAAATTCAAAACTACTAAGTTCGGAAAATTAACCAAACCCCATTTCTTTAGACTTTAGAGACACAGCACGGAAACAGGCCCTGCTGTACTGTTTTAAGTAGAAACACTGTTCTATGTAGAAACAGAACTGCAGATGCTGGTTTACATATAAAAATACACCAAATTCTGGAGTAGCTCAGTGGGTCAAGGGCCTGTCCCACTTTTTCGGCGATTTTTTCGTTGACTGCCGGCGACTGTCAGTCATAACAGGTCACCGAAAAAACGGTGACTGGACCCCCCTACGACAATGATTATAACAATGTCTACGACAAGCTACAACAACCTACTACCTAGTCGACGTCAGCCCTTTAAGACGTCCACTTACGTCCACCTGCGACAAGCTACGACAAGGTACGTCCCTGTCGGCGACAACCGAAGACAACTTAAGACAATTCAGTCGCCGGTACCTGTCGCCGTTTGATGTAAGTTGACGTAGGTAGTCGACAATGGAATTCACCAAAGTCAGCACCGTCGACAACCTACGTCACCTGGCATCAACCTGCGTAATCCTGGCGACAACCTATGACATCACCTACGTCAGGAGAAGTCAAGCTATGCTCAATGGCGTCAAGCCCACTGTCGCCGACTATTGCCGAAAAATGTGAACATTTCAAAATCCAGCAGTGACCAGAAAAACGCTACGACTGAAGGATAGGTGTACAGTACAGACATAATATGGATAGGTGGCGTTTCGGGTCATACCCCTCTTCAGAAGAAGGGTCCTGACCGGATATGTCACCTATCCATTTTATGTCTGTACTATTTTATGTTCTATTTCTAAGGTGAGATCTATTAATTTGCCACCACCCACAAATGTGTGTATAGTTACAACATATATTTTAAGGTGAGGGGGGAAAAGATTTAATAGGAAGCTGAGAGGTAACTTTTTCGCACAGAGGGCAGTGGGTTTATGGACGAGCTGAGGACGAGGTAGTTGAGGAACAGAGTATTGCAACATTTAAGAAACATATGAACAGATACATGGATAGGACGGGTTTAGAGGGATATGGGCCAAATGAAGGAAGGTGGGACTAGTGTAGATGGGACATGCTGGTCGGTGTGGGCAAGTTGGGCTGAAGGCCCGTTTCCACACTGTATGTCTCTATGACTATTTGAAAATTATGCTGCCAGTACATGGATTTACCCGACTAGACTGCTTGACAAAGAGCTCACACACATTTCTGAAGAATCCAGACCCAAAATATAATCTGCCACAATTCCCTCCACAGAAGCTGTCTGACCCACAGAGTTTCTGCAGCACTTTATATTTTATGCAAGGTCCCAGCATCTACAACCTCTTTTGTCTCACACACCACTTGATGGGTTGAATGTTCTCTTGAATGTGGGGGGGGGGGGGGGGGGGCTGGAACACACTGCCAGGGGTGGTGGTGGGGGCAGATACAACAGTGGCATTTAAGAGGCTTTTAGATAGACACATGAAAATGCATGGAATAGTGGGATGTAGATCATATATGAGAATGTAGGGTGACTTGGACAGGTTGGGGAGTGGGCAGACGCATGGCAGATGAAGTTTAATGCGGATAAATGTGAGGTTATCCACTTTGGTAGCAAAAACAGGAAGGCAGATTATTATCTAATATGGCGTCAAGTTGGGAAAAGGGGAAGTACAACGGGATCTGGGGGTCCTTGTACATCAGTCTATGAAAGTAAGCATGCGGGTACAGCAGACAGTGAAGAAAGCGAATGGCATGTTGGCCTTTATAACAAGATGAATCGAATATAGGAGCAAAGAGGTCCTTCCACAGTTGTACAGAGCCCTAGTGAGACCACACCTGGAGTATTGTGTGCAGTTTTGGTCCCCTAATTTGAGGAAGGACATTCTTGCTATTGAGGGGTGCAGCGTAGGTTTACAAGGTTAATTCCCGGGATGGCGGGACTGTCATATGCTGAGAGAATGGAGCAGCTGGGCTTGTACACTCTAGAGTTTAGAAGGATGAGAGGATAGCTCATTGAAATATATAAGATTGTCAAGGGTTTGGACACTTTAGAGGCAGGAAACATGTTCCCGATGAACCAGGGGCCACAGTTTAAGATTAAGGAGTAAGCCATTGAGAACGGAGACGAGGAAACACTTTTTCTCACAGAGAGTGGTGAGTCTGTGGAATTCTCTGCCTCAGAGGGCGGTGGAGGCAGGTTTGTCTGGGTGCTTTCAAGAGAGCTAGATAGGGCTCTTAAAAATAGCGGAGTCAGGGGATATGGGGAGAAGGCATGAACGGGGTACTGATTGGGGATGATCAGCCATGATCACATTGGATGGCGGTGCTGGCTCGAAACGGCCGAATGGCCTACTCCTGCACCTATTGTCTATTGTCTATTGTCTAATATACAGGCAGGATGATATTAGTTTCATGTATTTTGTGTTTTATGACTATTGGCTGATTAATTACCCTCCCTGGGGTAACAAAAGTTCAATTGAATCGTATCGTATTGTATTGTTTAACTAGGCATCATATTCAACACCAACATTGTAGGTTGAAGTGCCCATTCCTGTGCTGTCCTGTTCTATGTTCTATTACAAAATCAGTCATGAGTGTGAATCCTCTGGATAAAGGGATTCCTTGCAAATATCAAGATAGAGAGCGGTCACGGTGGCGCAGCGGTAGAGTTGCTGCCTTACAGCGAATGCAGCACCGGAGACCCGGGTTCAATCATGACTACGGGTGTTGTCTGTACGGAGTTTGTACGTTCTCCCCGTGACCTGCGTGGGTTTTCTCCGAGATCTTTGGTTTCCTCCCACACTCCAAAGACGTACAGGTTTGTAGGTTAATTGGCCTGGTAAATGTAAAAATTGTCCCTAGTGGGTGTAGGGGGATAGCACTGGCACGGATCCGGTGGGCCGAAGGGCCTGTTTCCGTGCTGTATTTCTAAACTAAACTTAACTAGGCATCGTCTGTTTAAATCTCAGGAAAATAACTTGGGATTGATATTTTGAAGACTGGCTTACAATTCAACAAGCGAAAGCAGGTACCAAAATCAGTTGGTAAATTATATTTGCAGCATTAGGGTGGCAAAGTGGCGCAGCGGTAGAGTTGCTGCCGTACAGTGCCAGAGACACAGGTCCGTGTGCCGATTACAGATGCTGTCTGTACAGAGTTTGTACGTTCTCCCCATCACCACGTGGATTTTCTCCTACACTCAAAGATGTACAGGTTTGTAGGTTAATTGGCTTTGGTAAAACATGTAAATTGTCCCAAGCATGTAGGATATGCTGGTGTATGGGGTGATCGCTGGTCAGCCCGGACCTGGTTGGCCAACGGGGCCGTTTATTGCGCTATATCTCTAAACTAAACGAAACATTACATTCAGCCAGAAACATTCACAATGTTGCAGGTCCCAATTAAGACCATGCTGTAGTTGTTGAACTTAGCATCAATATTCCTGCCCAGTGCATCCTCATTTCTGGCCATTTGCCAGGACTCCTGCTGAAAGAGTAAATGTCTTCTGTAGACAGATCTGCACCAGTTGTGATGATCTCTTAAGCCTCGTAGCATGCAAGCATAGTTTAATCTGGATGAATGAGGCATCGCTTTTGAGATTGCATTTAAAAAGGGCACTGTTACCACAATTCAATTAAATATAAAGGCCGGTGATGGAGCAAGAAAAAAATGGTTGTACAAATATTTGAACCTTCAGAATATAAGACCATCAGATATCACGATCAAACATCGAAATGAGAATAGATACAACTGAATTTGACAGACTTGATAGAAGTATATAAAATTATGAGAGGCATAGATAGGGTAGACAGTCAGAACCTTTCTCCCAGGGTGGAAATGCTCAACACTAGAGGGCATATAAGGTGAGAGGGGGGAGGTTTAATGGAGATGTGCAGGGCAATTCTTTTAGTTGAGTTTTTTTAGTTGCTTTTATTAGTTTAGTTTAGTTCATTGTCATGTGTACCGAGGTGTAATGAAGAGATTTTGTTGCGTGCTAACCAGTCAGAGGAAAGAAATGACAACTGAGCCATCCACAATGTAAAAGGGAATGATGTGAATAATGTTTAGTGCAAGGTAAAGTCTACATTCCTATAGTGATTTTTACACCTCTTTACGAAAGGCTTGGCTCTTCAGTACTTCCCCAAAAATAGAATTGGACTTCCTTCGTAAAATTTAGTCAAGAAAGCAGATTCAAATAAGAGTCTGTTAATATACATGCAGTGCTCTTTCAGTCAGGGACTATTGAGTGACGAATCTCTATTTTGAGATTTCATTTGGTGAAGGAAGTTCAGTTCTATTTTTGGTGTGTGGACCACTTGGGCCTATTACTTATATATCATTTTTTTTTTTTTAATATGTTAAAAACAACAGTGACCTGGTTGTAAGTTTCAATTACTGAACCTTTTAATGGCCCAGTTGCACTGGCCTGGTCCAAAGGCTTTGCTCTTCTGGAATTGACAGTTAGGCTATAAGATTAATGACTGTGATCTCATCACCACAGGTTTATACAGAAACAGCGCTCAGTCCGTTGCCAGGAAATCTCTTTCGTCAATATAGGATACTGTTCCAATGTATTTTCTGTTTCGTTTTTATATTGGATGCTGCCAGGCTGACAATGGTAATCCTTTCCGAGTCTAAACTCTCCCATCTTCATACGTTTTATGACTCTGGACTAATTGATTTGCTTTACATTCATGGACCATGATATGAATGTGGAAGACTGTGGTACATTCAGTCGATAGTCCTATCTAGGCTTTTGGCATAACATGGCATTAGACCAGTTACTATTTCTAATTTTACCGATTAAATCACAACAGCAGATGCCAACCTCAGTTGGAAGCTTATTGAAACTTGACAACAGTTCATTACAATTCTTTATTAAGAAAGAACATATTTAATTTTCACTTCCCCATTTGATTATGCACAAAATGAATTAGTTGAATATAACATTTGCTTAATTCTTCACACAGATAGTCACAAGCTGTGACTGATTTTCACAGCAGAGTTTGGCATACAGGTAGGCACCAAACTTACTGTAATTGCTTGGCTTACGTATGTATCTGGTAGCTTCACAAGTAAGTATTAGCAACCTTCATATATGGTGTTTTGCATGTCCAATTTTTGAGGAATCTTAATAAGATACTACTTACAAACAGTTGAACATAATTCATCAATGCATCCGCTTTAAGAACTCATGGAGTCAGAAATTTTATTTAACAACCCTTGCTACATGCTCAGTTATCAGGTTTGATAAACACAAAATGCTGGATTAACATCAGTGGGTCAGGCATCATCTCTGGAAAATTGATAGGTGACATTTCGGGTCAGGACAACTTCTTCACCAATCTGAAGAAGGGTCCTGACCAAAACATCACCTATCCTTTTATTCCCAGAGATGCTGTCTGACCTGCTGAGCAACTCCAGCATTTGGTGTCTATCTTTTGATTAAGCCAGCATCTGCGGTTCCTTGCTATTACAGTTATTAGATTTGTTGTATTGTGGAACCAAGAGTCCCTGGGATACAGCAAGTCATTTCAATCTGTATAATATTATTAAGGAACATTATTTGATTACAGGATCATTTTTAGGTTTAAGTGAGCAAATTAAGGTCATAGAGGCAAAGTAATTTTCATTAATTTTCAATTCATTTTCACAACCAGAAGGTGTTTGGTAAATTGAGGCTATGAAAATGAGTACCATTAAAGTGTTTGCTTCCTCCCCAGAATATTCAGTTTCTGACCATTGCAGAATTGTTCATATGTTGTATGGACAAATTGCAATATTCAAATTGATGCTCAATGTCCCCAAGGTTCAATTCATATTACAGAAGCTATTAAATTAGCCATTACCTCAGTTGAATTAATGTGGTGTGCCGAGTAATGTTTTACTTGTGATTCATAAATATTCTTCTTCTTCTTAGGCAATGCATTGGGATTACTTTAGTTTATTATTGTCACATGTACCGAGGTACAGTGAAAAGCTTTTTGTTGCCATGCAGCCTAATTCTGACAATCAAAATGTCATAAGACTCTAAGCTAATTGGATTCATAAAGGGCCTGTCCCATCAGCATGCGACTCCAGGCGGTGAGCACGACCTAACGTGGTCGCTTGAGCTGCCTGGCCTCGCGGGGCCGGTCCCACTTCGATCGCCGGAGCCGTATGGAGTCGTGCGGAGCTGGTCCCGACATTGCACGGGGTCTGAAAAACTGACCGTGTTCAAAAATTCAGCGCGGCAACGGCCAGTCGGCCCGCAGCCGCCTCGATGCATTACGCACCGCCTCACGTCGTGCCTCCGTGTCCCTCTCTGTATGTGCCTCCGTGACCCTCTCTGTGTGCCTCCGTGGCCCTCTCTTTGTGTCCCCCTCTATGTGCCTCCGTGACCCTCTCTCTGTGCATCCGTGACCCTCCATATATGTGCCTCCTTGACCCTTCATATATGTGCCTCCATGACCCTCTCTCTGTGCCTCCATGACCCTCTCTATGTGCCTCCGTGACCCTCTATATGTGTGTCTCTGTGACCCTCTCTCTGTGCCTCCTTGACCCTCTCTCTGTGGCTCCATGACCCTCTCTATGTGCCTCCGTGACTTTCTATATGTGCCTCCGTGACCCTCGCTGTGTGCCTCCGTGGCCCTCTCTTTGTGTCCCCCTCTATGTGCCTCCGTGACCCTCCATATATGTGCCTCCATGACCCTCTCTCTGTGTGCCTCCTTGACCCTCTCTCTGTGGCACCATGACCCTCTCTATGTGCCTCCGTGACTTTCTATATGTGCCTCCGTGACCCTCGCTGTGTGCCTCCGTGGCCCTCTCTTTGTGTCCCCCTCTATGTGCCTCCGTGACCCTCCATATATGTGCCTCCATGACCCTCTCTCTGTGTGCCTCCATGACCCTCTCTCTGTGCCTCTGTGACCCTCTCTATGTGCCTCCGTGACCCTCTATATGTGTGTCTCTGTGACCCTCTCTCTGTGCCTCCGTGACTTTCTATATGTGTGCCTCCGTGACCCACTCTCTGTGCCTCCTTGACCCTCTCTCTGTGGCTCCATGACCCTCTCTATGTGCCTCCGTGACTTTCTATATGTGTGCCTCCGTGACCCTCTCTCTGTGCCTCCGTGGCCCACTCTCTGTGTGCCTCCGTGGCCCTCTCTGTGTGTCCCTCTCTGTCCTTGCGAACTTACCGCGGACTTCGCTCCAACTTCGCGCCATGTCGCGCCATTCACCCGACCTCCGCGCGGCCCCCCCCGCTGCGGGTTTGGTCGTGCTCGCTGCATGCAGGCGCATGCTGGTGGGACCGGCCCTGTACGGGGATCACCCGACCTCCGCGCGGCCCCCCATCCCGCTGCGGGTTTGGTCGTGCTCGCCGCATGCAGGCGCATGCTGGTGGGACCGGCCCTGTACGGGGATCACCCGACCTCCACGCAGCCCCCACTTCCAGTTTGGTCGCGCTCACCGCCTGGAGTCGCATGCTGATGGGACAGGCCCTTAAGTTTATCAGTTCATGTCATAGGAACAGAATTAGGCCATTCAGCCCATCGAGTCCTCTCTGCCATTCACTCATGGCTGATCTATCTTTCCCTTCAACCCCGTTCTCCTGCTTTTTCCCCATAATCCATTACACCCGTACAAATCAAAAATCTATCAATCTCCACCTGAAAAACCCAATGATTGCCTCCACAGCAGTCTGTGGCAATGAATTCCACAGATTCACCACCCTCTGACTAAAGAAATTCCTCCTCATCTCCTTTCTAAAGGTACATCCTTTTATTCTGAGACTATGGTCTCTGGTCCTAGACTCTCCCACTAGTGGAACCATCCTCTCCACATGCAATCTATCCAGGCATTTCACAAATTGTTTTTTCAGTAGCGCCAAATCATTTCAAATGCACCATCAGTACACAGCATACACTTTGTAAAATGTATGTTGTTGTCATGAATAGGATACATTTTGGAAACAAAACGGAAATGTCACCACTAACTAATTTCTACCCCATGATTAGAAGAAGAACAAAATATGGACGTTTCAGAATTTTATGTTTAACTAAACTAAGTGGGAACCGTTGGGTCCCAGCTTCACAAGGGAGGGCTAGTCCCCCAATGCAATTTTCCACCTCTCCACCAATTCCAATATTGCTGGCCAGTGGGGGGAGTGGGGTTTTCTGGAGAGCTAGTATGTGTGTTGTGGGTCAAATGGACTGGTTTCCAGAGGGCTAGTATGGACATTGTGGGCCTAATGCATTCTTGGGCTGGCAGCTCAGTAACTCAGGCCAGGCAGCTCAGTCACGCTGGCCAGGCAGCTCAGTCACTCTGGCCAGGCAACATTTTAGAACCAATAGAGACACTTTTTGCAAGCATTTTAGAACCAATAGAGACACTTTTTGCAGGAATTTTAGAACCAATAGAAACTTTCTGCAAGCATTTTAGAACTAATAGACACCTTCTGCAAACATTTTAGAACCAATAAGACACTCTTTCTGCAAGCATTTTAGAACGATTAGAGACACTCTTTTTGCAACCATTTTAGAACCAATAGAGACACTTTTTGCAACCATTTTAGAACCAATTGAGACACTTTTTGCAACCATTTTAGAACCGATAGAGACACTTTTTGCAACCATTTTTGAACCAATAGAGACACTTTTTGCAACCATTTTAGAACCAATAGACACTGTTTGCAAGCATTTTAGAACCAATAGATATTTTTTGCAAGGATTTTAGAACCACATTAAGGGCACTCACAGTTGAGTAGACATGTGTTCAGTGCTATTCAGAGCTCAGAGAGATGTGACCCTCTGGCTTCCTCCCTCTTGCAGAGACTGAGTGAGGCACACCACTTCCTGGTTTTATAGTCCCTCCCCCTCCCTCCAGCAGGGGCAGCAGAGAGAATGGCGATTTTTTAAAAAACATTAATATCTCTCTGATTTTTCATTGATGGGAAAAATTCTCTGGTCCAGGAAGGCAGAGGGGGGCTCTAAGCGAGCTGGCCAAAAATGACGGCCATAGGTGGCAGCGTTCTCTCAGAAATCACACCACCGTGAGCAAAAAGCAGTGAAGATCAGACTTTTAGTAATATATATAGATAGGTGATTCAGATTCACCTCAGAGTATATTGTTCTGTTAATCACAGTTTTAGTGATTGTATCTTATAATATTTGCATTGATAATAATTTCCAGCTATGTCCTAGCATACTGAAAAATGCTGTTTAGCATTCTCTTGTAAGGTTTATATGCTGAGTGTATAATATGCATGATGTGTTTTATTATTCTATGGTGATATTAATAGTCACTGAGTAAAGTAAATCACCTATTATTCCATAGCTTAGTCATCAGTCCATCAACAAAAGTACTCTCACGTCTATAAATGTGGCTGTGGAGAACCCAGTTTTCAGGCATCCTTTTGTTTTTGATACATGGGAAATGAAGGGGATAATCATTGGGAAAAGCCCCCGGGACACAGAGGTGGTCGAGTGAGAAGAGGGACATCGGTTTGTGGGTCGAGCTGGGCGAGGGCGACAGAGAGGACCCTACAGCAGCCTGGGGCTTACTTGGATCAGGAGCAGCTCCAGCACATCGAGCATGTGGACTGGACTTTGGACTTTTTGTAAATGGTGCTAAAATATGGCAACTGTGATCTATGCAAAAAATATTTCACTGTGCAGTGCACACTTGATAATAAAGCACCATTGAACCCATCCGACTGTAGTCCAGCACTCTTAACATTCGGTTCCTTACAACCTCTCTTATTGACCAAACTTCTTTCAACATTTCTCTTATGGTCATTCCCCTGTCAATCCCATCCCCAATTACCCCAGTGTGGTATGTTTTGTTATGCTAAAGATTACATCAATGTGTGTGTTATGATGAGAGTGGTGAGTAATATCTCATTGGGAGAGTTCAGCTGATATTTTGTCAAAAACAGGAGTGATGGTAAGTATTTTATCTGTGTTGGGTGATTTAACTACAGATTTACAATTGCTTCATACATATATATAAGCAAATGTATATATATATATAACCTTTTTATCATTAATATACACACCCAGTCATTGAACTGAAAGTAATGCTATTATAGAGAAAGTGTTGAATTACATCAGTAAAAGGCTCCGAGAGGTAGACTCAAGAAACTATCAAGCTTCTTTGCAATCAAAGTGCAGCTAAAATTTCTTCTGACGGCTGTCAAAGGTTCTAGGACAGGACTCACAAATGCCCCCGGAATGTAGAGGATAAGGGTAATTAATCCCAAGGAGGATTCACTGCCAGCTTTTAATTAATATCCAACTCCCTCACCCACTCCTCTTTGACCCCTTGAGTTAGACAGTCACTGTGGAAGTCAAGGTCTCAAAATCTAAAGGAAGAAAAGTATTATTAGAGTCATAGAGTCATACAGTGTGGAAACAGGCCCTTCGGCCAACATGCCCCATCTATACTAGTCCCACCTACCTTCATTTGGACCGTATCCCTCTAAAACTGTCCAATCCATGTACGTGTCCAAATGTTTCTTAAACTGTTGCCATAGTACCTTCCTCAACTACTTCCTCTGGCAGCTCATTCCATACACCCACCACCCTTTGTGTGAAAAAGCTACCCCCAGGTTGCTATTAAATCTTTCCCCCCTCACCTTAAGTCTATGTCCTCTGGTTCTCGATTCCCCTACTTTCGGCAAGAGGCTCTGTGTATCTATTATTCCCTCAAACAAACTGTCAGAGGAGGTATCACAGATATGATGATTATATTTAAGCATCACTTGCACAGCTACTTGGATGGGGAAAGAGTAGAGGGTGTATGGGGCAAATGCTGTACATCTTTATGACTCTCTGACAAACTGGCCATGACTGGGAGCAGAATATTCTTCCACAATTTGTGAAACTTAATTATTCACATTATAGTCACGTTGTTTCTGTTATGTGCCCTTTTCATCTCCATTCCTTACGCTACAGCTAATTAAATTTTATTTGGAAAAAGATTAGTAGACAATGACTCAATGACTAATAGTCCTTCCTCGGATGCAATTCCAAATTTAACTCACTTTTGACTTTGACTGTTAGTCCTTCCCTCCAAATTATTTGGAAAAGAACTGTGTACAAGTTCTTGTGTGGGATTAGGGTTTGGTTTGGGTTTAATATTGTCACATGTACTGAGGAACAATGAAAAGCTTTGTGGGTATGTAGTTATGGGAACAGATTCACCACCGATTTTCCAGAATCCTTGGGTCCAGAACGTTGTGGGTTATCCGTTTTGCTGGTTCGACAGAGGTCATGGCCTCCAAGGGGAGTCGAGCAGTACCGGAAAGGTCCGCTTAGCCCGTCGAGGAGCCGCGATACCGGCCCGCAAAGTCGGCCATGGGAGTTGGCTATGGGGAACGGAAATGCCGGCTCCGGCCAGGCCAGAGTTCCAGAGCCCCGGCCGCAGGGGGCAAATTTGGCCCGCCGATCTGCCGTGGACGTCTCTATGACGTTAAGATCAGCCGTCTCACCTGACCTAGGCTTCACATTTTCAGGAGGTCCTCCGGGGTGCGGCGATTTCAAGTGCCCCCTCATAAATTTGTCTGGATTAAAGGAGGGGCAGCACCAGCAGTCGCTGTTAAATTGGTGGTGGACCTGTATATGGAATGAGCTGCCACAGGAGGTAGTTGGGGCAGGCACTGCAACAGCATTTAATAAAAACTTCCTACCATATTCCAAAGACTTACTGCTTTGTAGGTTAATTGGCTTCAGTAAAATTGTAAATTGTCTATGGTGTGTGTAGGATAATGTTAATGAGCAGGGATCACTGGTCGGCACGGACTCAGTGGTCCAAAGTGCCTGCTTCCATGGTGCTAAAACTAAACTAAAAGTCATGGCTAGTGATGTACTCCATTTGCACTCGACTATATCCTCAGGGTCCAATGAGTCAGAATTCTTACTGCTCTTCATGTAAGTACCCAGTTCTACAGATTGAAGCCAGGCCAGTACTTAGCCTGTGAATATTGAGTGCAGTTAGATTACTGTTTGCTGGTGCAGGTGATCCAGCTTGCAGGATGAAATCACCAAGTATCTCAGTTGCATTACATATGACAAACTTATCCGTCCAGAATATTTGTAATTCTAACTATATTTTTAAGGAGCATATTTATCTTACATTCTATAACTTTTAGAACTGGACCTGGGGTGGCACGGTGGTGTAACGGTAGAGTTGCGTCAGAGACCCGGGTTCGATCCTGACTAATGGCGCTGTCTGTACGGAGTTTATACATTCTACTCTTGACAGCATGGGTTTTCTCTGGGAGCTCTGGTTTCCTCCTATAATCCAAAGACATACAGGTTTGTAGGTTAATGGTGGATGGCTGTTTGTCAGGTTGGAAGCCGGTGACCAGTGGGGTGCCTCAGGGATCTGTGTTGGGTCCACTGTTGTTTGTCATGTACATCAATGATCTGGATGATGGGGTGGAAAATTGGATAAGTAAGTATGCAGATGATACTAAGATAGGTGGTGTTGTGGATAATGAAGTAGATTTTCAAAGTCTACAGAGAGATTTGGGCCATTTGGAAAAGTGGGCTGAAAGATGGCAGATGGAGTTTAATGTTGTTAAGTGTGAAGTGCTACATCTTGGCAGGACAAATCAAAATAGGAAGTACATGGTAAATGGTAGGGAATTGAGGAATGCTGTGGAACAGAGGGATCTAGGAATAACTGTGCATAGTTCCCTGAAGGTGAAATCGCATGTAGATAGGGTGGTAAAGAAAGCCTTTGGTGTGCTGGCCTTTATAAATCAGAGCATTGAATATAGGAGTAGGGAAGTAATGTTAAAATTGTACAAGGCATTGGTGACCAATTCTGGAGTATGGTGTACAATTTTGGTCGCCTAGTTATAGGAAGGATGTCAACAAAATAGAGAGAGTACAGAGGAGATTTACTAGAATGTTGCCAGGGTTCCAGCAACTATGTAACAGAGAAAGGTTGAACAAGTTAGGTCTTTATTCTTTGGAGCGCAGAAGGTTAAGGGGGACTTGATTGAGGTCTTTAAAACGATGAAAGGGATAGACAGAGTTGACGTGGATACATTTTTCCCATTGAGGGTAGGGAAGATTCAAACAAGAGGGCATGACATGAGAATTAAGGGACAGAGGTTTCGGGGTAACGTGAGGGGGAACTTCTTTACTCAGAGGGTGGTGGCTGTGTGGAATCAGCTTCCAGCAGAAGTGGTGGAGGCAGGATCGATTTTAACATTTAAGAGTAAAGTGGATAGGTATATGGACGTGAAGGGAATGGAGGGGTATGGTCTGAGTGCAGGTAGATGGGACTAGGGGAAAACAAATGGTCGGCACGGACTGGAAGGGCCGAGAGGGCCTGTTTCCGTGCTGTAATTGTTATATGGTTATATGGTTATATATGGTTAATTGGCTTCGATAAGATTGTAAATTCTCCCTAGTGTGTGCAGATGTTGTATGGCGTGATCGCTGGTCGGCGCAGCCTCGGTGTACCAAAGGGCCTGTTCCGCATTGTATCTCTATACTAAACTAAATTAAACAAAACTAAACTATACTAAAGATCATTGTTTACAGATAAGAAGTTGTCTATTTAACAGAGATGAGGCAGTGACATGGGTCTTTGGAACTCTCTCCACAGTGTGCAGAAGTGGACATTTAAAATATTTTAAGCTTCAGGTACATTCCTCATAAGATCAGTGGTAAATGTTTAGCTTTTGGGCAGGAATGTAAACAAAAAACATAGAAACAAGGCAAGAGGAGTCAGACTTCCATCACTATTCTGCACAAATAAATCAATCAACCTTACCCTTAGAAACAAGACGAAAATAATGCCACATATTAAACCGTATATGGTTCCATGAAATTAAGATATGTAAAACATATATATGGATGCAGGCCCTTCGGCCCACCAAGTCCACACCGACCAGCAATCTACCTTACACCAGTTGTATCCACACGCCAGGGACAATTTACAGAAGCCAACTAACCTACAAACCTGCACTTCTTTTCGAATGTGGGAGAAACTGGAATATCCAGAGAAAACCATGTGGTCATAAGGAAAATGTACAAATACTGTACAGACAGCACCCATAGTCAGGATCCAACCTGGGTCAGTGGTGCTGCAAGGCAGCAACTCCACCGCAGCGCCACCGTGACACCCCATTAAATTCTTTTTTTTCTGTTATATATTTATTATGGTGTCATGTCAATAAAGACAAACACATGATTCTGATTTCTGCCCTTAGTTGGATAACACACATCTCCAGTCATTGTGTTTTATGGCTGGTTTTCAACCTCTTCAGTCTGAAGGTCTCAACCCGAAACGTCACCTATTCTTTCTCTCCAGAGATGCTGCCTGTCCTGCTGAGTTATTCCAGCTTTTAGTGTTTATCTTCAGTTTAAACCAGCATCTGCAGTTCCTTCCTACACTCTTTCTTAAGCGAAACAGGTCCTATTCTCATAATATTATTCACCTCAACTAAATCTTTTCTTCACCTCCGTTGCTGCAGCGAATACAATCCCAGTTATCAAATCTTTCTTCAAAGTGAAAAAAAATTCCAGCCCTGCCAATATGCTCATAAATCGCCCCTGGATCCACTCCATTGCACTCTTTGTAAAGTGTGTCATAATCATATAGCATGGAAACAGGCCCTTCATCCCAACTTGTCCATGCAGATCAAGATGCCCCATCTAAACTAGTCCCATTTATCCGCATTTGACCCATATCCCTTTAAACTTTGTGTGCGCCAGTAGGTGTGTAAGGGTGTGTGTTAGGTTGTGTGTTAGCGTGCGTGTTCGGTATCGGTGAAGCGGCGACAACACCCGGAGTAAGCGGAGACTTGGCGATGTCCGGGGAGCATTTCCCTCTCTCCCCCCCTCCGCGGGACTGCAGGCCGGCCCAGGTGCTCTGTGTCCAGCTGGGTCCGGGGGAGGTGACGGTCAGTGACCCGGGGGTCCGGGGGAGGTGAGGCACAGTGACCCGGAGGTCTTGGGGAGGTGAGGGTCAGTGACCCGGCGGTCCAGGGGAGATGCCCGGATGCATCCCACATGCATGAATCTGCACAGGAGTCTCGATGGGCCAAAAGGCATAATTCTGCTCCTATCTCATTTGATCTATGTCCTATGATCTAAACATGTTGCTTATTATTTTATTTTTGTAAAGACTTTGACATGGGTACATACAATTCACATTTCAATCTGATTTCACTGTCAATTTTTCTTTGCCGAACTGCAGGAGTGGGGGATGGGGAGAAGAATGAGGAAAACGCGGTATTTTCCATGTCTCACTGAGGCCAATTGCAGGGCTCTTTCTGCTATTCTGGCTGAAGTCAACTAATCTAGCACATGACTGAGTTCTTATGCTCTCTTTATTTGGTCAGGAGTTAATTTGAAGGGTTTTTAATTTAAAAAAACAAGCTTGTCATGGTTCGAACAGCAGGAAGCTTGGCAGAATGTGGAGGGTAAATGTCAGAATCCCACTTTATCACCTATACAAACTCAAGGAGCCCACCATTGTTTGTAACTCCTGCCACACACCTAAATATGAAATAATAGATTGTGCGCAAACTCATGAGAGGAATAGATCAGGTAGACGCACAGCTTCTCTTGCCCAGAGTAGGGGAATTGAGGGCAATTCACTTGCTACCTGTCACTTGCCAGACTTTAGAGTCATAGTCGTGGAGTTTTACTATGTGGAATCAGGCCCTTCAGCCCAACTTGGCCAGAACGACCAACATATCCCATCTATACTAGTCCCACATGGCTGCATTTAGCCCATTCATCTATCTATACTATTACTCAAACTCTCATCTTGATCACTTCCCGTTTGTTTTCTTTTACATTTGAGCAAAAACGGTACCCTTTATCGCTAGGATTTTTTCACCACCTTACCGTTCTCCTCTCCTCCAAGCGTACCGAGTTTTGTTCCGATCGGTGGAAGATTACAAAAGTTATGAAGGTTTTTTTAAATTGTGAGATCAACAAATTGGTCTTCTCGCCTGTCATCCACCATGAAGTTAATGCCCCTTCCGGCACCCGCTGGAGAATAAAAATCCCGGAGGCGGGGCTGAGTCCACAAGTGCTGATTGAGTCTGCAAAAGTCGCTGTGTGGAGTCGGGAAAGCCGCTGTGTGGAGTCGGGAAAGTCGCTGTGTGGAGTCGGGAAAGCCGCCGTGTGGAGTCGGGAAAGTCGCTGTGTGGAGTCGGGAAAGCCGCTGTGTGGAGTCGGGTAAGCCGCTGTGTGGAGTCGTGAAAGTCGCTGTTTGGTGCCGTGGTCGGTGGCTGAGTGGAGTCCCTCCCCCCACACCCCCTTCCCCCCTCCCCACACACACACACACCCTTCCCCCCTTCCCCTCCTCCCCACTCATCCCCCATCCCCCCCCTTCCCTCACACACCCACATCCCCCTTTACCCTCCCCTGTTCCTCCCCCAAAGATGCTGCCTGACCCGCTGAGTTACTCCAGCACTTTGTGTCTATCTTTGGTATAAACCAGCATGTGCAGTTCTTTGTTTGTACTATACGAAGTAGGTGAGTTTCTCCAGATTCCAGCATCTGCCGTAAACACAGAGGTAGACGTGGCTCCGTGCATTTCCCGTGGTGTGTAGAGAAACACTGCCCTTTGATCTGTAGATGGACAAAGTCACGACTGTAATTCATGGGAGCAGCTTTTTGGCCCGTGGGAATGGATAGTCAACATTGACACTATCATTGACATTCGCTCTGCAGTGACCGCAATTGGACTTGTCACTTTTCTTGAGGATGGTCATGATGGCGGCATCTTTAAGATCCCTGGCATGTCCTGCTCGTCCTGGATGTGAAAGATGAGGTTGTGAATTTGTGACTAAAGTTCCTCTTTGCCAAATTTTAGAACTTCAGCAGCGATACCATCTGCTCTTGAGATCTTGTTGTTGTATTTCACACACTTACTCAATCACTCTCTCTCACTCGCACACATAATGTGATTGATAGTCAACTGGATCCAATTCAACAGTGTGCCTGGCGTTCTGACAAACACATTTCTACATCATGTCATCCCAACCCCAATGACTCCTTGGCAATGCAATACTCTGTAACCAAGTTCTGTAACTAAACTTTTGCCCATCTTCTCCCTTTGGAGGGATGCTGTTTCCAGATGCACACCTAGATCTTTTGGAGGGATGAATTTTGAGTTCCATTTGGAGCCATAGAACATAGAAGAGTACAGCATAAGAAGAGACCCTTTGGCCCACAACGTCTCTGCCGAACATGATGTCAAGACCATCTCTAATAAAAAGAAAAGACACAAAGTACTGGAGTAATTCAGCAGGTCTGGCAGTATCTCTGGCGAAAAAGGATGGGTGACGTTTTGGGTCGGGACCTTTCTTCAGACTGAAAGTATAGGGGAGGGAACTGGAGGGAAGAAAAGGAAAAAGGAACTGCAGATGCTGGTTTATACCAAAGATAGACACAAAATGCTGGAGTAACGCCGCAGGTCAGACAGCATCTCTGGAAAACATGGATAGGTGATGTTTCAGGCCAGGCCCTTCTTCCGACTCATATCTACAGTATCTGCACATAATCCGTATCCCACCATTCCCTGCATACCGATATGATTATCCAAAAGTCTCTTAAATGCCACTATCTGCCTCAACCACATTCAGCAACACATTCCAGGCACAATCCCTCTCTACATCTACTCTGTTAAGGGTCATGCCATTCATTTTATATTTTCCACATACACAACCTCCCAAAGTGCAATACCTCACACTTTCTCAGATTAAACTCTATCTGCCATTTCTCCGCCCATTTCTGTAGCCGATCTTTGTCCGGCTGTATACTTTGACAGCCTTCTTCTAAGTCATAGGTTCATAAGTGATAGGAGTAGAATTAGGCCATTCGGCCCAACAAGTATACGCCATTTAATTATGGCTGATCGATCCCTCCTTCCTAACCCCATACTTCTCCCTTCTCCTCATAACCTGTGACTCCCGCATTATTCAAGAATCTATTTATCTCTGCCTTAATAATATACATTAACTTGGCCTCCACAGCCTTCAATGACAATTAATTCCACAGATTCACTACCCTCTGACTAAAGAAATTCCTCCTCTTCTCCTTCCTAAAGGAATGTCCTTTAATTCTGAGACGATGACCTCTGGTTCTAGGCTCTCCCACTAGTGGAAACATCCACTCTACCCAAGCCTTTCACTATTCGGTAAGTTTCTATGAGGTCCCCCTCATCCTTTTAAATTCAACCATGACCCCAGCAATCTTGGTGTCTGCAAACCTAGTAACCAACCCGTCTATGTTTACATCTGCAGACAGCAGAGGTCCCAGCACAGATCCCAGGATGACAGTAATCCTCTCTTTGCCTCCAAGAGACATGATATTCCAGATTTATTTACCGCTTTAAACATTTATTGTTCAAGGTGTGACTTTGATTTTCCAGCAGATAATTTAATATATTATGCAGGAATATTCATGTGATTGGGCATCAAGAGTGACTTATTGTCATATGTCCCAAACAGAACAATGAAATTCTTAATTGCAACAGCACAACAGAATATGTAAACATCGTAGTAAACACTGTAAACACAGAGGGCAGGGGAGGCCAAATCACTGGATGGATTTAAGAGAGACTTGGATAGAGCTCTAGGGCTAGTGGAATCAAGGGATATGGGGAGAAGGCAGGCACGGGTTATTGATTGGGGACGATCAGCCATGATCACAATGAATGGCGGTGCAGGCTCGAAGGGCCGAATGGCCTCCGCCTGCACATATTTTCTATGTTTCTATGTTTCTAAGTATGCTGCAAACATTATAATAAACAAAAAAAACGTTCATTATATATAGTATATAGTATGAGTGGGTCTGTGCTGTCTGTATGGCAATATCTGATATACTGCTTAGTTTAGTTTAGAGATACAGCATGGAAACAGGCTCTTTGGCCCACTGTCTACACCAATCATTGATCACCTAGTGTGCAGGATAGAACCAAAGTATGGGTGATCACTGATCGGCGCGGACCCGAGGGGTCGAAGGGCCCGTTTCCGTGCTGTAGCTCTAAACTACTCTAAGGTTTCCCCCATTTTGTATACCCAAGCTGTGTAGCTTTAAACAAAAGGTAGTCAATTTAGAAACTAGCTTGGGTGCCGTATTGAAAACCGCCTCCACAGCTGTCTAGAACATTGTTGTCAAATTCTAAAGGTCTTTTTCATCAGTGCTCCAGTGAGACATGGATCCCCCTACAGCTCTGCTTTACCTCTGTGTCTGGGCTTCTGTAAGGAATTGTGTGGGTTTCCCTTCTCTGCAAGTATCCAGCACCTGCGGGATTATGAGCAGATGCAGAAGGTGAACCCAGCACATCTGTGACAAGGAGTGAAGCCTTGTTTTGCTGCAATGGGCTCAGCCTGTAGATATTAGTGATGCAGCATGGAAACAGGCCCTTCAGCCCACTGCGTCCATACTGATCCTTAATCTTCTTTTTCTGTGGAGGAAGGAACTGCAGATGCTGGTTTACCAGATAGACACCAAATGCTGGAGTAACTCAGCAGGTCAGGCAGCATCTCTGGAGAAAAGGAATAGGTGATATTTCGGGTCATGACCCTTCTTCAGACCCGAAGCGTCACCTGCTACTTTTCTCCAGAGATGCTGCCTGACCTGCTGAGTTCCTCCAGCATTTGGTGTCAATCCTCTTCTCCTGTCTATCTTCTGTCTATCTGACCATCGATCACGCATTCACACTAGTTCTATGCTTTTCTAGTTTTGAATCCGTTCCCTACACACTAGGGGCAATTTACAGAGGGCCAATTAACCTACAAACCCACACTCTTTCGAATGCGGGAGGAAACCAGAGCACCCAGAGGAAAACACGCAGTAACAGGGAGAACGTGCAAACTCCATATCAAAAGCATCCGAGGTCAGGATCGAAAACACATCTCTGGTGCTGTAATGGGTACAACCTGCCCCCACCAGCTCCACTCTCCAGTGATTTAGGAAACAGGCCACATCTCTTCTCTCTTACCTTAAGAGCTTAAACAGACTGACCTCTTTTTCAGTCAACAAATGAATGAAACAAAGACGTTACATGGAAGCATAATTTAATGTAAACATCAATGAACCACTGCCAAAAGATGTGAAATCTCCACATGCAAAGCAATCAAAAATTATTTCTGCAAACTTTGGTAATGAGACTATGACTCTGTTCCAAATGATCTTTAATTGCCTAGAGAGAATTAGATTAATTTTTAGCAGATTGAAAAATATTAATTATGATGTGTGATGTGCCTAATTAGAACTTTAAACTTTCATGGTCTCTTTGAAGAGAATGAACCCAAGCTGCAATGCACCATGACTGTAGCACTTGCTCGTGCTGCAGTCTCGTTCCTCTGACTAACCTTTACGTCGGTTTTGCATATCACACCCTGTGAGTCGTTTCCGTGGCCTTCGCCATCCTCACAGCCATCTGTGCTGCTCCAGTTCGGGACTCGTGTTCATCAGCGGGTTCCTTCACAGCACTTATGGCCGAGGTTGCCAACTCTACTTTCATGTCTTATAGACATGAGGATTTAACACAAAAATGCTGGAGTAACTCATCTATTCCTTTCTCCTTGACCCGCCTGACCCGCTGAGTTACTCCAGCATTTTGTGTCTATCTTCGGTGTAAACCAGCATCTGCAGTTCCTTCCTACACACTGAGTTTACTTTAGAGATAAAGCATTGAAACATACTCGAAGAACAGATGGCGATATGGGTCGAGTACTGGAGAGTGGGGAAGATTAGCAAAGGGTACAGCAAGATTATAGATCAGTTGGAAATTTGGTGGAGAAATGGCAGATCAGGATCTTTTGTATTTTTATTGGGGGAGGGCAGTCCTGCTGCTGGGTCTTAACCTGAAAGGTTGAATCATCTTCCCCATCCTCCCACAGATGCTGCTCAACCTGATGGGTTTCTCCAGCAGTTTTGTATTTGATTCCAGAGTCCCAATGATTCAATTATACTTTATTGTCACATGCACCCAGGTACAGTGAAATTCTTTGTTCCTCAGACTATCTTTAATTGGACTTTACTTGCACAAAACGTTACTCCCTTTACCCTGCACCCATACACTGCGGACATCATGATTGGAATCATGTATAGTCTTTTCGGTGACTGGATAGCACGCAATAAAATTGCCTTTCACTGTACCTCGGTACACAAGACCATAATAAACTAAACTAAACTAAACAAGACACAAAGTAACAAAAGTACATATCAGAGTCCCGATGGGACCTTCCTGTTCTCAGCGTCCCCCCCCCCCCCCCCCACACGAGTCACTCCATGTTCTTGGCGGTACCCCCTCTCCCCCCCCCACCCCCCCCCCCCCCACCGGGTCCCACATCTGCAGTGTCTTGTGCCTCAGAGACTTAATCTCAGTGCAGCTGGTGTCAAACAACGTGACAACATCACCCAAACCTCCCCCGCTCTTTCTCATCACAATGCTGCACATCACCTCCAAAAAGAGCTTTTTGCTGAAGCGTGCTAATCCACAGACCATATGTTCAACCCACATCATCTCCACTTCATACTCAAGGTCACACTAATTTCAGTCAGCGGGCTGATGTGGACCGACTGCCAGTTTAAACAGCCTTTGTTAGTTCAGCTCCAAATTGTTGTTGACCATTTCACTGAAGCACTGGAGCCCTGCGCTCAAACATCTGCAAGAACAGAGAGCATAGGACAGTACAGCACATGAACAGGCCCTTCGGCCCACAATGTTTGTGCTGAACATGATGCCAAGTTAAACTGATCTCATCTGCCTGTACATGATCCATATCCATCCATTCCCTGTACTTTCATGTGCCCATCTAAACGTCTCTTAAACACTACTATCATTCTGCCTCCAGCATCATCCCTGGCAATGTGTTACAGTCCCCACATCTTTTTGTGTAAAAAACCTGCCTTGCACATCTGCATTAAACTTTCCCCCTTCTCACATGAAAGCCAGGCCCTCTAGTGTTGGACATTTCCACCTTGGGGGAAAAAAGGTCTAACTGTCTACCCTATTTAAGCCTCTCAGAATTGTATCTATTTCTATCGAGTCTCCCCTCAACCAATTTTCCAGAGAAAATAATCCAACTCTAACCTGAAAGCCTCTAATTCAAGCAGCATTCTGGTAAGAAAATGCACATTTCCTGATTCAGGGACAGTTTCCAGCTGTTATCAGGCAACTGAACCGTCCTCTCACCAACTAGAGAGCGGCCCTGACCTCCCATCTACCTCATTGGAGGCCTTCGAACTATCATTAATTGGACTTAACTGGACTTAAAACATTCTTCCCCTGTTGATGGGTTGATTGTAAACATGTACATTCTTTTCACTGACTAGATAGCACGCAGCATAAAAGCTTTTCACTGTGCCTCAGCACATGTGACAATAACAAACTAAACTAGTTCCTATTAGTCCAGTGCTCAGTCTTTGTGTCTGAGTTGTCAATAACTTCTCCATGTTAAACTGACATTAACATTACTGCAACAATGATATCAGCATCTTACCAGAAAATACGCTGGGAATCTTCGACAAAAAACTTTTGACTGTCCGGATTGGAATGCCATTTTTCTCCTCTTGCATTCGTGCTATGACATCTTCCATCTGCAACACAATGAGAAGGAGTGATGGTTGTGCTATCCTTTCCTTGTGCAATATTAAAATTAATTTTAAATCAGCATTATTTTCTTGTTCATCAAAGAAAGGAATTGGCGTGCTGTCTCCATGTGAATTAAACTTTATATTTGTTTCAAGGAACAGCACAAAAAACCATGGAGTCATTAACAAAAATGTTTCATTTATTATCTACAACAATTGAAAACAAATATTTGGTCCTTTCGCAACTTGGAACTGCTTTAAGTCCCCAAAATGTGTATCACTTTGAAAAACAAATGCCTGACTGAGTATTCACTGTTACATACACTTCTGCTTTGCTCGTTATATATATGGTTCTGGATGAACCTTTTGATGGAGCACAGTGATATTTTTTTTGTGGTCAGGTCAGATATTCCAGCAGCAAACTTTAAGGTAGCATCCAGGAAATGATAAAGTTGTAAGTGAGGGATCTGTGAGAACCAGGGAATTTAATGAACTCTATTTGTTTGAACTACAGCACTGGGCCCGATGCTTGCCAACACTGGGCTTCTTCTGTTCAACACCAGGAATTGACTGACATTCTGTTTGCTTGCGTTCAGAGACTTTTATGGAAGCCAGTTACGTAGGTCTTCAGCCTTTCTGGAGCCAGATTTTGCAAGTTGCTATGATGATCTGCCCTTTTGGTGTCTTTAATGATGTGTAACTCAACAGTCACTCGTCGTTCAGCCTGTCTGGAGCCGATTTTATTCTTTTATATAAAGCGTTTGTTTATCTTACCTATTTTTAAATACGTCTCAAATCTTTATTCTGAAACTCACTCCAAGTCAAATAACCTGCTTATTTATGAAAATTGTCAGATTGCTTTGGCAACATCCAACACTTAACAAAATAATTCCTGCTATTAAACATTTAGAAGACCAAGGCCATTGTCATCAACCCTACGATAAATTCTATTCCCTAACAGTCAATTCAAAACATGTAGAAACAAGGAACTGCAGGTGCTGATTAATACACAAAAGAACACAAGTACTGGAGTAACTCATCCTGTCAGGCAGCATCTCTGAGGAACATGGATAGGTGATGTTTCAGGTCTTTTTTCAGACTGATTGTGGGGTGGGGGGGGGGGGGGGAGAAGAAAGCTAGAAAAGGGGAGGACAAAGTGTGGCAGGTAATAAATCAACACAGGCGAGGAGGGATGCATTTGATAGTGTGATGGAGGAACAAAGGTCAGAGATAAGAGCAGAAGGTGTGAGATGGGTTTGCAAAGTTGTGTATTGCAATGCCAGAGGGAGGAAGGTCGCGGGGTGGGGGGGGGGGGGGGAGGTCGAGGGGAGTGATTTATGGTAGTCCAGGTTACATCAAAACTTATCTCTGATGAGCAGCTGAGAAAGAACCGACTGATTAGTAACCGGGGGCAAAGTTCTGACTCCTAGTCCAAGCCATCACCATCTCACTGACCTGCCTTGGGTTATTTGCTGCTAGAATCTTCAATCAAGTCTACATTATGACCAGAACTTGACCACTCCAATCCACTCCCAACTGTGTCCTAAATCACTCCATGCTCAGTTCATAAATTAATAGGTTCTCGGAGCAGAATTAGGCCATTTGGCCCATCAAATCTACTCTACCATTCAATCATGACTGATTTATCTATCCCTCTCAACCTCAATCTCCTGCCTTCTCCGCATAACCCCTGACACTCTTACTAATCAAGAATCTGTCAATCTCCACCTTAAAAATACCCATTGACTTGGCCTTCACATCCATCCGTGACAATAAATTCCACAGATTCACCACCCTCTGACTAAAGAAATTCGCCCTCATCTCCTTTCTGGAAGTGCAAAAGGTCCGAACTTCACTGGTCAGGCCTGTGCGTGCCCGCTGCCATTCACTCCCAGTTAGCCAACTTTAAAATTGCCGGCTTGGTTTTTCAAGTCTACCCATGGTCTCACGTCTTCCTGTTGATAATTTTTTTCAGCCCCACAACTTAGTGAGAAATCTGTGCTTTTCCAACTCTCTTGTTGAGCATTCCTGAATCACATCACTCCATCAATGTTGGCCTCGCTACCAAGCTGACAAAGTCCTATCAAGGCACCCAGTTCCTTCCTCCTCCTCTACCTTCTCCATCTGCCACCCAACCCATACTTCAGTTCCCCCATTTCCCCACAGCCATTCCCACCATCCCTCCCTCAGGTTCCACATATCACTCCAAACCTTCCCTCCTTACCAGATTCCGCTATTTGCATCACTTTTTCTTCTCCTCCTACCTTGATCCAACTATCACTTGCCTGTGTAGCTCATAATTTAGTTGAGAGATACAGCGTGGATACAGGTCCTTCGGCCCACCGGGTCCGCGCCGACCAGCAATCCCCGCACATTAACACTGTCCTACACCCACTGGGGACAATTCTTACATTTACCAAGCCAATTTACCTACAACCCTGTACATTTTTGGAGTGTGGGAGGAAACCGAAGATCTTGGAGAAAACCCACACAGGTCAGGGGGAGAACATACAAACTCCGTACAGACAGCACCCATAGTCGGGATTGAACACGGCTCTCCGGTGCTGCATTTGCTGTAAGGCAGCAACTCTACCGCCTGTGTTCTTGCTCAACCCTATCCCCTCATCTCTCTCGACAACCTATCTCCCCTCTACTCCAAAGGTCTGAAGAAGGGTTCTGACCTGAAACGTCTTTTGCTCATATCTCTCCACAGATGCTACCAGACCAGGTCAAGAAGCAGGTAATTGAGAACCAGAGGTCATAGGGTTAAGGTGAGAGGGAGATAAATTTATTAGGTACCTGAGGGGTAACTTTTTTTTTACACAAAGTGTGGTAGGTATATGGAACGAGCTGCCAGAGGAGGTAGTTGAGGCAAGTGCTATCACAACATTTGGACAGGTTAGGTTTAGAAGGAGGGTACACAAAATGCTCAGCGGATGCAGCAGCATCTATGGAGCGAAGGAGATAGGCAACGTTTCGGGCCGAAACCCTTCTTCAGACTGATGGGGGGTGGGGGGAGGCGGGGGGGGGGGGGAAGAAAGGAAAAAGGAGGAGGAGGAGCCCGAGGGCTGAGGGAGAGGTAGGAAGGGGAGGAGACAACAAGGGTTAACAGAATTGAGAGAATTCAATGTTCATGCCAAGAGGATGCAGACTCCCCAAGCGGAATATGAGGTGCTGTTCCTCCAATTTGCGGTGTTGCTCACTCTGGTCGTGGAGGAGGCCCAGGACCGAGAGGTCGGATACGGAATGGGAGGCTACGGAATGGGTTGAAGTGCTGAGCCACTGGGAGGTCGGGTTGGTTAATGCGGACCAAGCGGTTTAGAAGGTTATCCTTAGGTTTAGAAGGATATGGCCCAAGCTTGGACAGGTGGGATTACCGTAAATGGGGCACGTTGGTCTAAACGTTTTAATCCTTTATCTCTTTCACGAGGGCTCAACACTTTACATTTGAGGGACTTTGGGTTCCTCCACGTTTCAACAAAGTAAAAGCTATTATCGACTAACACAGCAGAATGTATCGCAGGAATGAGCCCACTAATTAAAAAGTGGGGTTACACTAAGGGGGAGCGGGGGGGAACTGCCTTGGGTTATACACCTGGTGAGAATGAAGGGGGAAGCACGGGGGCACTGTGAATGATGGGGGAGCCCATGGGGGGGGGGGGGGGCACTGAGAACGAAGGAGGAATTTGGCAGAGTAAGAATGGGAATGAAGGGGAGACCCAGTGGGGAGCCACCGAGAATGGAGGGGTGACTTGGCAGAGGGGGGACTGAGAATTAAGGGGTGACTCGGCAGAGGGGGGACTGAGAATGAGGGGGATTCGGCAGAGGGGGGACTGAGAATGAGGGGGTGACTCGGCAGAGGAGGGACTGAGAATTAAGGGGTGACTCGGCAGAGGGGGGACTGAGAATTAGATGGGACTCGGCAGAGGGGGATTGAGAACAAAGGGGGGGTTGGCGGGGGGGCTGCCTGCGGCCACGTGCAGCGGCAGGCACAGGATAGGACTGCTCAGTGGACATTTGTAACTTTGTCGGTGCCAGAAACGTGACAACAGTTATGTGCTGCTTGGGTGAGGTCTGCATGTACGATTTTACCGGGTTGAATGCAAAACACTGCACCTCGGCACACGTGACAATAAATTATCATCAATTTGAATTATCATTGATTTAAATCACAAAAACAAAATGCCTTGAAGGTTTTTCACTCAGAACGCACATTTTAGCACAGATTCCATCTGAACAAAGGTTCAGACTGAGTCTCTTACTACTCCCCAAGCAACTGCAGCATTATGCAAGGAAAACAAGGTCAAGATTAATAGCTTCATACATTTATGTAGCACTGCTCTGATTGTTTTTTCAACATTACATTAACCTCCCCAGTCTCTGTCGAGGTAAGCGTGCCCTACCAGTGACAATTCTAATCAGATTTTCATTGATAATAAAACTGATATTAACTGCAAGAGATAAGAGTATTTACTGCAGCATGTAACCCTATCAAACAGCCATTTTACTGGAGTTTTAGAGCTGTTAGAGGATTTCAGCCAACGAAATCTTCAAAACATTTTTTTTAGGCAATCCTCTGGTTTCTGTGACTAGTTTCCACTTTGTGGCTTTTCGGGCCATAAACCGGCCATTCAGCCCACCTTGTCCATGCTGTCCAAAATGGCATACTGGGCTAGTCCCATTTGCCTGCATTTGGCCCATAACACTCTCAAACCCTCTATTTCCATAGGTAGGTACAAATGTCTTTTAAAGTGATAATTAGTTTATTTGGTAGTTCATTCCAGATATGGAATACCCTCTGAGAGAAAAATCTTGTCCCTGAGGTCCCTCTTAAATATTTTTATTCTCATCTATTTTATTCTCATCTGTATGCCCTCTAATCCATTCTCTTTAGAATCCACCACGCTGGGAAAAATGAGGTGAGCGTTGATTTCATCCATGCCCCTTGTGATCTTTACACCTCAATATGGCCAACCATGCCCAAAGAAGAATTCCAGCCTGTTCAACCTTTCCCTAGGACTGCAGCCTGCAAGCCCAGGTAACGTCCCAGTGAATCTCTTCTTCACTCTTTCCAACTTAATGACATCCTTCATGCAGCTGCACACAATACTCCAAGTGTGTTCTCACCAACGACTTGTGCAGCTGCATCATGATGTGTCAATGTTTGTACTCAATACCTTTCCCAATGAAGGCAAGCATGCCAAATGTCTTCTTCATCACACTCTTCATCTGACTCCCACATTTCAGGGAAACATGCAGCTGTGCTCCCAGATCTCTCTGTTCTGCACCACTCTCCAGGACTCCACCATCTTGCGACCTGTCCTGGTTTGGCATAGCAAAATGCACACCTCATTGATTGATGAGATAATTAATGAGGCCAATGCAGGGAACAGCAGACTTTTCCAAAGATGGGGCAGGGGATGACTGATGGTGCAGTAGAAAGGTTCCACTATGTACGCATGGACTCAACATCACCATGAATGTTCCCAATAAACACATTTCCCAAAAGAAAATCAGCAATACTGTCATTACGCTATCCATCATTCTCATAATAAATTGTCAAATATTGTGAAAAATCTACTCCCTCGTGTAATACTATTCAGAGCACTGGATACAGCTGTCTTTTGTAGATAATCGTACTATGATGTAAATATTCTATTGTTAATTTATAAATTCACATTTTTGGGAATGTTCTGCCACAACAACAGAAATGACAGAGCTTGAAAGCCGCTAACATCAAACATAGAGGAGTTTAATTATTATGTAAGGGAATTCAAGACACGAGGGACTGCAGATGCTGAAGTCAGGAGCTAAATACAAAGTGATGGTGGGAACTCAATCTGAAGAATGGTCCCGATCAGAAATGTTCCCTATCCATTTCCTCCGCAGATGTTTAGTTTAGTTAAATTTAGTTTAGTTGAGTTTAATTTAGTGTATTATTATTGTCACATGCACCGAGGTACAAAAGCTTTTCTGTTGCGTGCTAACCAGACTGAAAAAAGACTACACATGATTTTACAATCAAGCTGCCCACAGTGTACAGATACCGGATAAAGGGTATAACATTTAGTATAAGATAAAGTCCAGTAAAGTCCAATTAATGATAGTTTGAAGGTCTCCAATGAGGTGCATGGGAGTTCAGGACCACTTCCTAGTTGATGAGAGGACGGTTCAGTTTCCTGATAACAGCTGGGAAGAATCTGGAGGTGCGCGCTTTCACACTTCAATAACTCTTATTTGATGGCAAAGGGGAAAAGTGGGAGTGACCGGGGGAGGGGGGGGGGGGGGGGGGGGGGGAGGAGACTGGTCCTTGATTAGGCTGGTGGCGTAGGTGGAGTCAATGGAAGGGAGATAGACACAAAATGCTGGAGTAACTGAACAGGCCAGGCAGCATCTCTGGGGAAAAGGAATATGTGATGTTTCAGGTCGGGACCCTTCTTCAGGCCTTCCTTTCAAAGGAAAGTAGATTGGTTTGCATGAGGGCCTGGGCTGCGGCCACAACTCGTCCACACTCATTAGCATGGTCAATCTGAACATGAATGTACGCAACTGAACAGGACAAAATGAGCTGTGCCTGAAAATAACACTATGATAGTTGCTCATAGCTATAACAGTTGCTCATAGCTATGATAGCTGCTCAACGGTGTCTGGCCGTGTGTTGCGACTGCACTACCTGAAGTGCTCGGCCCCTGACACGACGACAGTAGTAGCTACGATCTCTTTTATCAGCCTTCCTACACACATTTCACCTGTTCCTCCGTTTTGCTAGCACACGCATGATCAATTGATCCACGAGTAAAACACTGTTCATACCTCTTCTCTTTGGGAGCTAATTATTTTATGGCATGCTTGTGATTTTTTTTAATATATTTAAAAGGAGACAGAAAGTCATACGGCTTTAATGATTTTAACAGCTGCATGGTGCCATTCTGCTCATTAATGCCACAGCATGCACAATGCAATTAGTGGTGGTAGCTGAATATAAATGCATTTATCAGCAATGTAGGAGGCAAAGAGTCTTAAAGCCGAAGGGCCCATAATGACATTCAATCCATTTCCAATTCACACCTCACACCCATTTACATTGTAAATGTTAAAGCAAGAAAACCTCAAATAGGCACAAGGAAAATTACACAGGTCCAAGGTCTGTAGGCAGCAGAGTGGCGTAGCAGTACAGTTGCTATCTGACAGTGCCAGATACCCAGGAATGATCCTGACCATGGGTGTTGTCTATACGGAGTTTATACGCTCTCCTTGCAACCGGGTGCGTTTTCTCCAGGTGCTCCGGTTTCCTCCCACACTCCAAAGACATACAGGTTTGTAGGTTAACTGCCTTCTGTAAATTGTAAATTGTCCCTAGTGTGTAGGATAGTGCTAAAGTATGGGTGATCACTGGTCGGCGTGGTCTTCGGTGGGCCGAAGGGTCTGTGTCTACGATGTATCTCTAAACTCCAAAGTAAGGACGATGATAGAATGTAGAAACAAAGAGCTGCAGAAGCTGATTAATATGCAAAAAGAACACAAAGTGCTGGAGTAGATCAGTGAGTCAGGTAGCATCTCTGGTGAACATGGAACATGGATGGATTTCTTCAGACTGATTTTGTAGAGGGAGAAGAAAGCTGGAAAAGTGGAGAGGCAAGACAGTAGATGGATGGTCCCCTTGACCCCTGCCCTCCCCCTCCCTTTCCTTTCCTTGTGCCCCACCTGCACTCCAACCTATTTCTCCCCCCCCCACCAATTTCCTCCTACTGTTTTGACAATCCACATCTCTTCAAACCTGCTCACAACTATAGTTCCCATCTCTAGCCTTTGTTCCAACCATCTGCCTTTCAAAATTCCTCCTTCACCTGTGTCGACCTATTACTTGTCACACTTGTCTCCCCTTTTCCAGCTTTCTTCAGCCCACCTGCAATCGGTCTGAAGACGGATCTCGACCCAAAACGTCTCCTATTCATGTCGTCCGGAGATCCAGTGGTGCAAGGCAGCAACCCTACTGCTGCGCCACTGTGCTCCTCCTCATGATGTTGGGAGCATGAGAAAAAACACCATCTGTGGAGGGAAATGGACAGGTCAGGCCCTTCTTGGGTCCCAACACAAAATATTGTCTGTCTATTTTGCCTGGCCCGCTGAGTTCCTCCTGTCCTCCTTGTGCATCCTGAGATGTCCCCACATCTCCTTCCTCTCTCTGATCCCGAGCGCCACCTTGATAATTTCTCTCCCCATCGATCACCATGAATGGGACTAATTCCCAGAGTACCCGGCTGTGGCCTCCCACAACCCCCAACCTTCCTACCACAAGTACACAGTACCTGCTAAATCCAACCTGTCGTGGCAAGGTTGATATCCCCTCTTGCCTCAGTGGGAGTCAGATTGAGCATCAAAAGGCTGGAAAGGACATTTTCTCTTCAGGAGATGTCTGCTCTCAACCTGTTGCTTCTTATCCCGAAGTCTAAAGAATGGTCATGACCCAAAAAGTCACCTTTCCATGTTCTCCAGAGATACTGCCTGACCTCATTGAGTTACTCCAGCACATTGTGTCTATTTTTTTGTAAACCAGCATGTACAGTTCCTTGTTTCTATGGTAGTTAAGAAGCTGTTTATACCACCACTTTCTCTTTGATTTCATCAAACTCGACTACAACATGCTAATGTTACATTGACTCAGTGGGCTGACTGGGGCTTTGAGTGTGAAGGCAGTGCTAAATGCAGTGTAGACTGCAGGCAGAATGATGAAACATGTAATCACACATCACCGTTCATGGCAGAAAAGGACACAAAGTGCTGGAGTAACGTAGTGAGTCAGGCAACATCTCTGGAGAACATTGATAGGTGACGTTTCGGGTCAGGACCTGAAGGGTCCCAACCCAAAATGTCACCTATCCTTTTTCAGTCTGAAGAAGGGACCCAACCTGAAACGTCACCTATCGCCTGTTCTCCCATCTATCATTGGAAATGCTCGGACTCTCTCTAATCAGACTTTACAGGGCGTTGTCTTGCACTAAACATTGTTCCCTTTATCCTATATCTGTACTATGGTTGGTTTGATTGTAGTCATGCATTAGTTCTTTCGCTGACTGGATAGCACACAACAAAAAAGCTTTTCACCGTATGTCAGTACATGTGATGATAATAAGCTAAACTAAACTAAACTAAGTGAAAATGGCCTGTGTGAACGAGAGGGCTTGATGTCCCAGTGGTGCCGAGTGGAGTAAATGAAGAACACCCCTAGTGTTCACACACATCGGTGCGGAGGGAGTAGAGTGTAAATCTTTCACTTGTGGCGATGCAGCAGTGGAATTGTAGCATCGTCATCCTCATACCCGCTGAAGTCACCTTTGGCAAGCCTGGCAGGTTTGAGAAGTGCAAACTAATTAATTACACAAAACAAGATCCCAGTCTGAACTGGTCCATCCACCAGCAGCTTTCTGACAAGTCGGCAAAGCTGCAACTGGTGTTTAAATCGATGATTTGATTCCTCCCGGGCACAGACTTGGAAAAAACCTGGTTGAGTTACAGAGCATCTTGACTTGGCTGTCCCTCAACAGTCTCTCAACAGCAGGCTCTGACCTGTCTGTTTAGGAGGTGGGTAACATTGAATCAATACAACACCGAGCATTCATATTCCTCTGGGCTGAGAAATACAATGATTTCAAATCTTCTTCATCAAGAAATGTCTCCTTCGCTTGTCCTGAATTGGCAACTCGAATGCCCAGAAATGAAGAAGATTGCAAAAAGATTGCCATGCTCCCATTTCACTCTATCCATCAGGAAGAAGCTGTAGGAGCCCGGAAACTGTAACATCCAGGTTCAGAGACAGCTTCTTCCCTACAATCATCAGGCTATTAAACACTACAACCTCCAAATAAGCTCAGTGACATCGACCAGGGGGCATTCTTTTGTTTTTACATTTGTTTGATTTTTTAATATACAATGAGCGTCTCATTTTTGTGGAAATAAAGAACTGCAGATGCTGGTTTATATGAAAGTTTAAATATATCCAGAATCCAGAAATATATCTATCCAGAAATATCTATCCAGAAATATATAAAATGCTGGAGTAACTCAGTGGGTCAGGCAGCATCTTTGGAGAAAAAGGGTGGGTGAAGTTTCAAGTTGTAACCCTTCTAAGTTACTTCAGCACAATCTTCTAATTTTTGTTGTTTATTCTGGTGTTTACATTATGTTTGCAGACCTGTTGTGCTGCTGCAAGTAAGAATTTAATTGTCCTGTTTCACTCTAGACTCTTGACTAAATTGCTGACCTTCCATCCTGAGACTCTACCATTAGCTCTGGACTCTTTATTAGATTGGAAACAAGCACATTCTCTCCTCCCAATCCTAGTTGTCCCAGCTATGCCTATAATCACCTCTCTTTCAGCTCCCCACTATTTTCCAGAACCGAAGAGGCCCGCAGCAAAATGCCCAAGATTGCAGAGCGACTGCTATTGCGTTGTAACCCTGAGAAGAATGTAGATGCCATAATCTGGAGCATAATACAAACTGTCTGGGGATCTCAGTCAGTCAGGTAACATCTGCGGATGGAAATGGCAGATGACGTTTCGGGCTTGAAACCCAACACGAAGGCGAGAGAGAGGTAGAGACTGAGCACCCACAGCCAGGATAGAGAATTTTGAAATTCCAGTTTTATTTAATGACTGATCCTTTAGTTCTCTCTTCGCTGTGGGTGAACATTAACTCTTGTCACGTCAATGGGGTGGCACGGTGGTGAAGAGGTAGAGTTGCTGTCTTACGGCGCCGGAAACCCGGGTTCAATCCTGACTATGAGCACTGTCTGGACGGAGTTTGTACGTTCTCCATGTGACCGCGTGAGTTTTCTCCGGGTGCTCTGGTTTCCTCCCACATTCCAAAAACATGCAGGGTTTGTGGGTTCATTGGCCTGTAAATTGCACCTAGTGTGTAGGATGCAAAAGTGGGATAACATAGAACTAGTGTAGGGGTGATCGATGGGCTCGGTAGGCCAAAGGGTCTGATCCCATGCTGTATCTCTAAACAACAAAATGTACATATCTCATCCAGACTGGAGCTGACAAAAGTTGAAATAAACAATTGCAGTAGTTTAAATTTAGATGCTGCTTGATCTTGTACTTTATTAAATAGGGAAAGCTAAAATTACATTTACTTAGTTTACAAACCACTGTGTGAGAAGGTCCCAGCGGTAAGTCACATCCTCCTACTGTCCTTTCTCAATGTCAGAACAGGAAGCTAGTGTGCTGTTTGTATCCAGTGGTGATAATAAGCTGTGGATGATTGCTTCCACTGGGACCTACTTTAATTAGCTGTGCAAGCAACAACATCCAAACTGCATCACCTGTTCATGAAAGCACTGTGAACAAGGTAGCAGGCAGACAGAAGGGAGAGTCATAGTCATAGAGTCACACAGCGTTGAAACAGGCCCTTTGGCCCAACTTGCCCATGCCGACCTACATGCTCTATTTCACCTGCCTGTCTTCGGCCCATATCCCTCCAAACCTATCCTATCCATGTACCTGTCTAAATGCTTCTTAAATTTTGCGGTAGTACCTGGGGTACCTCTAACCGGGGTACAGTGAAAAGCCTTTTGTTGCGTGCTTATCAGTCAGCGGAAAGACTATACATGATTACAATTGAGCCATCCACAGTGTATATAACACAGTACAGGAAATAATGTTCAGTGCAAGATGAAGTCCTGTAAAGGCGGATTAAAGATAGTCCAAGGGTCTTCAATGAGGTAGATAGCAGCTCAGGACCACTCTCTAGTTGTTGGTAGGATGGTTCAGTTGCCTGATAACAACAGGGAAGAAACTGTCTCTGAATCTAGGGGTGTGCGTTTTCACACTTCTGTACCTCTCACCTTTTGTGAGGGGAGAAGAGGGAGTGGCCGGAGTGAGACTAGTCTTTGATTATGCTGGTGGTCTTGCCACCATAATTGAGGTCCAGCAATATAATTGTTTGGTGAGATGAACCCACTTGCTGAGACTAGATTGTTACGGCTTGCTTACGCCACTGGGTGTCAGCGCATCCAAGTAACAAAGAACTGATTTGACCACATAGTTTTCACTCTAAATGGTCAATTTTACAAAGTAATGTGGCCTAACTAGTATTGCATCCATGTAAAGAAATCTAAATACTTATTACTTTACTAAGTTCTGCAAATTCACAGCAGTTATGCTCTGAATGGAATATCTTTAAGGCAAAGTGCTGATTTACCTCACTATCTCCATCGCAGGTAACAGACTACTGACCGACATCCACTATAAACCCATTGACTCCCATGGCCTACACTTCCTCCCACACTGCTTCCTGTAAGGACTCCATCCCCTACTCCAATTCCTCCATCTACGCCGCAACAGCTCCCAGAATGAGGTGTTCCACACCTGGGCATCGGAGATGTCCTCATTCTTTAGGGAACGGGGGTTCCCCTCTTCGACTTTAGATGAGGCTCTCATCAGGGTCTCCTCTATATCCCGTAGCTCTGCTCTCACTCACCATCCCCCCCACTCGTAACAAGGGCAGAGTCCCCCTTGTCCTCACCTTCCACCCTACCAGCCGTCACATACAACAAATAATCCTCCGACATTTTTGCCACCTCCAATGGGACCCCACCACTGGCCACATCTTCCCATCTCCTGTCGGCTATCCGCAGAGACCGCTCCCTCCGTAACTTCCTGGTCAATTCGTCCCTTCCCACCCAAACCACCCCCACCCCTGGCAGTTTCCCTTGCAACCGCAGGAAATGCTACACTTGTCACTTTACCTCCCCCCTTGACTCCATAGTAGTCTAGGGGGAAGGACCTAAGCAGTCATTCCAGGTGCGGCAGAGGTTCACCTGCACCTCTTCCAATCTCATCCATTGCATCCGCTGCTCTAGGTGTCAGCTGCTCTACATCGGTGAGACCAAGCATAGGCTTGGCGATCGCTTCGCCCAACACCTTCGCTCAGTTCGCAATAACCAACCTGATCTTCCGGTGCCTCAGCACTTCAACTCCCCCTCGCATTCCGAATCTGACCTTTCTGTCCTGGGCCTCCACCATGGCCAGAGTGAGTCCCACCATAAATTGGTGGAGCAGCACCTCATATTTCGCTTGGGTAGTTTACACCCCAGCAGCATCAACATTGACTTCTCCAATTTCAGGTAGTCCTTGCTTTCTCCCTCTTTCCCCTCCCCTTCCCAGTCTCCCACAGCCAACTGTCTCCCACTCTTCCTTTCTTCGTCCCACCCCCGCCACCCCCACATCAGTCTGAAGAAAGGTCTCGACCCGAAACGTCACCTGTTCCTTCGCTCCATAGATGCTGTCTCACCCGCTGAGTTTCTCCAGCATTTTAACTACCTTCGATTTTCCAGCATCTGCAGTTCCTTCTTAAACATTCAGAAATGACAGGTCGTTTTAACAACTTTATGTTCCTATAACCCACCTAGTTAAATCTAAATTATCTTCAATTCAAATTCATTTATTTTGATTCATTTATTAGGCACAATTCAACCTGAGCTACGGGGTGGAAGATTGCAACCTTCATGTGGTCCGCCGTTTCGACTAATGCAATCAACTCGACATGTACAAACGGAAGATCAAATAGAACAAGTTGTCCTACAACTTTAGGCTGTGCATGCCACACGAAAGAAGAAGAACCTGAGCTACTATCTACCTCATTTGAAACCCTCATAGTATCTTTGATCAGACTTTACAGGACTTTATCTTGCAGTAAATGTTATTCACGTTATTCCTTTTATCATGTGTCTGTATATTGCGGATGGCTTGATTGTAATCATGTATTGTCTTTCTGCTGACTGGTTAGCTTGCAACAAAAGCGTTTCACTGTACCTCGGTACACGTGATAATAAACTAAACTCAAACAGGAGCAATTTTATTGTAACTTGATTGGTCACACAAAGGAATAAATAATTTATACACATGTTGCTGTTTATCACTCGTTCCAAGTAAGATCATGACATCTGGTCTATGGTGCTACAACGCATGTGGAGTGGCTGATTACACCAATCTGGGGCTGATTGACTATCACTCTGTGAAAGGAACAAAGAGTGTGAATGCAGGCCATTAAGCGCAACTTACCCATGCCAACCAATATGCCCCATCTACACTAGTCTCACCTGCCTGCATTTGGCCCATATCCCTTTAAACCCATCCTATCCATGGACCTGTTTAAATCTTTCCTGCCTCACCTTAAAACTATGTCCTCTGGTTCTTGATTTCCCTTATCTGGGTAAAAGACTCTGTGCAACTACCCTATCTATCCCACCCATGATCTTATACACCTCGATAAGATCATCCCTCATCCTTCTGCGCTCCAAGTTCAAGCCTGCTCAACTTCTCCCTATAGCTCAGGCCCTCAAGTCCTGCAATAATGAATCCCATTTTCTAGCATTTGACCACGTCTTGGCAATTTGAGTCTGATGCTCCTCGATGTGGTCAGAGAACCTGCCTCCATCACGTACTCAGGCAAGTCACTTTGAAGAGAATTACTATTTATTACGTTATAAAGAAACATCATGTAAACTAAGCACAAAGTAAGGTCACTAAGCACAGGAGGATGAGGGTCTGTCTATCTTACCAATGTATATAAGATCATAAGGGGAATAGATAGGGTGAATGGTCATTCTTTTACCCAGAGTAGGGGGATCTAGAACTAGGACATAGGTTTAAGCTGATAGGGGAAAGATTTAATAGGAACCTGGGGGGCATCTTTTCCAACACAGAGGGCAGTGGGTACATGGAACAAGCTGCAAGAGGAGGTAGTTGAGGCAGGTACTATAAGAACTTTGAAAAAGCACTTGGACAGATACTTGGATACGAAAGATTTAGAGGGATACGGGCCTAACGTGTGTATGTCGTATTGGTGTAGATGGGGCATTTTGGTCAGCAAGGGCAAGTTGGGCCAAAGGGCCTGTTTCCAAGCTGTATGACACAACTAGAAAATAGCCATGCAATCAGAGACACATTAAACTGGTTTAACATTGTGAATGATGACTGGGATACTGGGAAATCTCATCATTCTTTCTTGCAAGAGTACCACAAGTGATGACTTGGCCAACGCAATCTCCCGGTTGCCAAACATTTTAACTCCCATTCTGGCCTGAGCCTCCTCCACTGTCAGAGTGAGACCACATGCAAATTGGAGGAACAGCACCTCATATTTCACTTGGGCAGCTTACAAACCAGTGGTATGAATATTGATTTATCTAATTTCAAATAACCCTTGCATTCCCTCTCTCTCTGTCCTTCACCCAGTCATCCTGTTAGCTTCACTGTTCTTATCCATTGGTTATCCCCTCCTCCACAGCAAACAATGGACCATTGTGGGCTCCACTTTTCCTTTGTCATCGTTGCAGGCTCTGATTTGTTCTGAACCTTTTCATACCTGTAGTTTGCCTCTTCCCTGAGTCTTAGTCTGAAGAAGGGTCTCAACCTGAAACGGCACCGATTCCTTTTCTCCAGAGGTGCTGCCTGAACTGTTGAGTTACTCCAGCATTTTGTGTTTATCTTCCTTGTTGATTTAACATCTCATCCATGAGGCATAGCACTTTCTCAGAGTTGCTGGGCATAATCTGCTATTATTGGGCACAAATCTCTGGTGTGGAGCTTGAAGCCTTGAGGCAAGAACACCCCCACTGAGTCACGACTGGCACCTGGAGAGAGTTATAGGAATCAATTCATTCCTGATAAAGATGTCATGCTGAATAGCAAACCTCATGATACTTCCTCGTGTACTCTATAGGGAGACTGGAGGATCAGGGAGTACACAGCAACTATCTGTTTGCCAAATAAAGCACACAGCATGGGGCGGCACGGTGGCGCAGTGGTGGAGTTGCTGCCTTACAGTGCCCGAGACCCGGGTTCAATCCTGACTACAGGTCATGCCCATATGGAGTTTGTACATTCCCTTTGTGACTATGTGGGATTTTCCCCAGGTGCTTTGGTTCCTACCCACACTCCAAAAACGTGCAGATTTTTAGGTTAATTGGCTTCTGTAAATTGCCCCAAGTGTGTCGGATTGTGCTAGTGTGAACGGGTGATCACTGGTTGGTGTGGACTCGGTGGGCTTAAGGGTCTGTTTCCAGGCCATATCTCTAATCTACACTAAACTGAACCAAAGATAGTCACAAAATGCTGGAGTAACTCAGCAGGACAGGCAGCATCTCTGGAGAGAAGGAATGGGCGACCCTTAGTCAGACTACAGTCAGGGGATGGGGAAATGAGAGATATATGCAGTGGTGTAGAGAGATATAGAAACATAGAAACATAGAATTAGGTGTAGGAGCAGGCCATTCGGCCCTTCGAGCCTGCACCGCCATTCAATATGATCATGGCTGATTCATCCAACTCGGGTAGTTTCCTGTACTTGCCTTCTCTCAAACCCAACTGATCCCTTTCAGCCACAAGGGCCTCCACATCCAACTCCCTCTTAAATATGGCCAACGAACTGGCCTCAACTACCTTCTGTGGTAGAGAATTCCACAGATTCACCACTCTGTGTGGAAAAACGATTTTCTCATCTCGGACTATACAAAGACTTCCCCCCTTTTATCTTTAAATGACCTCCCCTTACAATCCCTGCATTAGCCCTGCACCCAACCTACTGGGATCCCATCCCCCCCAAGTCTTCAATCTTCATTCCAGCGGTACACGCCGAGTCTATCCAGTCTTTCTTTATTATGGAAGTCGTGCCATCCAGGAATCAGTCTGGTGAAAACTTCTCTGTACTCCCTTATGGCAGAATGTCTTTCCTCAGATTAGGAGACCAAAACTGTACGCATACTAATCCAGGTGTGGCCTCACCAAGACCCTGTAAACTGCTGTAGAACCTCCCTGCTTCTTGTACTCAAATCCTTTTGCTTTGAATGCCAACTACCTTTCGCTTTCTTCACTGCCTGCTGCACCTGCATGTCTACTTTCAATGATGGTGTACATGACCGACCCAGGTCTCGTTTGCATCTTCCTTTTCCTAATCAGTCACCATTCAAATAATAGTCTACTTCCTGTTTTTGCCACCAAAGTGGGTAACCTCACATTTAATCCACAATTATACTGCATCTGCCATGCATTTGCCCACTCCCAGTCTATCCAAGTCCATCTGCAGCACAGCTTCCTAGCACTCCTCACAGCTAACTGCCCCAGTTCGTTGTCATCCGCAAATTTCGAGATGTTGCATTTTTGCCCTCGTCAAATTCATTAATGTATATTGTAAATAGCTGGGGTCCCAGCACTGAGCCTTGTGGACCCACTAGTCATGCTGCCATCTGAAAACGACCGTTCACTCTACTCTTTGCTTCTGTCTGCCAGACAGTTCTTATCTCATTATACTGAACCGCCAATAATCGTGTGTATTTAAGTTTGTATAATCTATGAGTGGGCTTGTCGAAAGCTTCGGAAGTCCAGATATATCAAATGCACTGCTTGTCTTTATCACTCTTCTAGTTACATCACAAAAAAATTTCAATAAGATTTGTCAGACATGATTTATTCGTTAAATCCATGCTGTCTTTGTCCAATGATTTCACACTTTTGAAAATGCGCTGCTATCCCATCGTTTAAATAACTGACTCTAGAGTATTCCCACTACGATATGTTAGACTAATGGTCTGAATCTCCGTTTTCTTCTCCCTCCCTTTTTAAAAGTGGGGTTACATTAGCTACTCCAATCCTAGGAACTACTCCAGAATCAAAAGAGTTTTGAAAATTAACACTAAGCATCTGCTATTGCTGTGGCTACTTCTTAAGTACCTGGGATGAGCTATCTGTGGGGATTTCATACGGCCTTTAATTTCCAATCAAGTTTCCCTAACACATTTCGCTTTACTGGATTTCATCATTTGCTCCATACATTTGACCGCTGATCCTGCAATTTGGAAATATTATTTGTGCTTTGTAGTGAAGCAGACTAAAGTAGTTTTCAATTGGTTCGCTGCTTTGTTCATGATAATTCGTTTAGCGGCCAAGGACTACCTTTTTTTAATACTCTTTTGGTTCATATCGATAAAAATTTGCAGTCAGTTTTTATGTTTTGGCCAGTTTTTTTATATCCTTTTCCTTTCCTAATTAAGCCTTTGTCCTACTTGTTGGTTGAATTTCTCCCATATACCCCTGGAAGGTGCTTTTTTTGCTATTTGTCTTCATCTTTTGGTTTGATAAATCTGAATTCCCTTGTTATCCACGAGTATGCGTACCTTCCTCTGATATATTTAATGCATTATGGGGATGAAAAAATGTTGTCTGTCTCACATATGCCGTCTTTAATGCCATCATTGCATATCCACGTAAAAACCCTTCAAGAATCAATGCCAGTCCATCTGGCATTCACGTTCATACCTCAAAGTTACCTTCTATACAGTTTCAGACCCGTGTTTTGAATTAACATGGTATCTCCATTAATGAAGAACTCAATCATATATGGTCCCTCTTTGCCCAAGAGGCCCACGTACAACAAGGCAGCCATAACTAAACCCTTTCCACATTACTCAATACCCAGTCAGAATAGCCTGCTCCTCCTCGTTGGTTTCCTCTACATGTTGGTTTAGAAAACAAACACCGCATACATTCCAAGAAAATCCTCTACCTCAGCACCCTCTGCCAATTTGTTTCACCCAATGTCTAAGTAAGATTGAAGTCACACCTCCATTAATATAACCGGATTTATCAAAAAAAAAAAAAAAACCTTCCGTTGGCAACGCATTTTCTAATTTCCGTTTGATGCCATCCCCCAAACTCCACTCAACAGTTCGTGGCCTGTTAACACAACACCCCAACTAGTACACTAGCGTTTTCTTTCTTTCCTGCACTCTTATGTGTTTTGCAGCACCAACCATGGATCCACTCCTCTCAAGCTAATGGGCCTTATTTCCATTCATTGCATTAATCTCCTCTTAACCACAACGCTTAGCTACATTAAACCAGGCCACCTCCTTTTCCCTCTCTGTCTATCCCTCCCTCCCTGAATATTTAATATCCTGGATGTTCACTCCCAGCCCTAAGAATACAATAAAATGAAAGATAATTCAAAAAAAAGGAAAAAGACCATTGTTAGCTGTATGCTATATTAGAGACCGAAAAGCTGGTGCGACTTGGGTGGGGAGGGGGATAGGGTGGAGAGAGAGTGAAAGCAGGGGGTTACTGAAGTTAGAGAAATCAATATTCATACCACTGGGTTATAATCAGCCCAAGCAAATATGAGATGCTGTTCTTTCACCAATTTGCTTTTTAGGCCTCAGTCCAGCAATGGAGGAACCTAAGGCAGAAAGGTCAGTGAGGAATGGGAAGGGGAATTAAAGTGTTTGCAACCAGTAGATCAGGTTCGGTCGAGGCGACTCCACATTTTGTGTTGAGCTTTGGTTTAAATAAAACCAACATCAGCAGTTTTGTCCTTCCTACACTAAACTGAACCTGTTTCCTTAAGGAAAGGATAGTGATAATGGGGCAAAACCCTATCTATCCTATATCTATCTATCTCACTATCTTCGCTATCCTCTCCTCTCTCTCTCTCTATCATCAATCCATCCAACTATCTATCTACTTATAAAACGTGTGTGTGTGTGTGTGTTGTGTTGTGTGTGTGTGTTTGTGTGTGTGTGTGTGTGTGTGTGGTGTCTGAGAGAGAGAGAGAGAGATAGTGAGTGTGTTTGGTGTGAGGTGTGTGTGTGTGTGGTGTGTGTGTGTTGTGTGTCCATATATGCCCTTGAAACATATCTCCTTCTCCTCGAAAAACCAGAACGCACACACGGAGACATTTTTACATAATAACGCTAGGGATTTAGCTTAGAATTTCAGAAATCTGCTCCTCCTACTTATGGTCAGGTTATTTCCCAGAATAATGAATAAAATGTTCACAAAACTCACTTTAAAAAAAATAATCACCGCTTGTCAGCTGCTGACGTCAAACATGCCCACTATGCCCATCCACCATCGAGGCCCACCTGCCCCTGCCCCCCCCCCCCCCCCCCCTCGCATTTACGAGAACTTACTGAATTGCGTGGGTGGGAAAGTGGTTAGTTTATTGTAGATGATGCAGGCTCCTTCCACCCCCCCCGAACTCCCAGGGTGCTGCTCCATGCATGAGACCCCGAGCAGCTTTCTTTGGAAACACTTTCTGAGCGCTTTCAAAGCCAAGATCCTATAGCAAGTGGTTGAAGTACGCTGGATTTCCAGAACGTTCCACAATTCCCTCATCAAACCATCATTTCTGACTATGCCTTGATGAAGAGCAAAAGTGCTGAATTCCTCTCTCTCAAGATAGAATCTGATTCAATTTCATTCCCTTTTTTTAACTCAAAAAACCGTTGCGTTTTTGTGTTTCACCTAAGTCTACTGATTCTTAGTTAACAGTTTAATTTCACAGACAGCTCTTTTTTACTTTTTTCAGGCAGTTTGTTTATGTGATAAGCTCAATTTGAAACAAATATGATTCTTTCCATTGATTTAATAAATCTTAAGATTAACATTTTTCATTTCAAAGATTCATTTTAGATTAAAACATCTGATTGAAATATCGTTAATTTCTTTTTCTATATCAGTAGCATTGAATTTCTCATTTAACGACATTAATTTGATTGTCATTGTTTTTCATGAATTGACTCCCCTCTCCTCCTCCCCTCTCTCCCTCGCCCTCGCCCCCCTCCCCTCCCCTCCACTCTCTCCCTGCCCTTTTACCCCTCCCTGTCCCTCCCACTCTCTCCCGTCTTCCCCCCTCCCCTCACACCACTACCTCCCCATCAACTCACTAACCCCCCCCTCACCTCTCCCCCATCCTCCGTGTATGTGGGTGGTGGTTAGTTTGCATGGTGAAGCCGCACACCCCCCACACAAGGCGCATTAGGGGAACAAAACCCATGGTCTGCACAAGTTCTAGTTATATTATAAAACTCTGATCATCGATGTTTAGAAGTGGGTTTTGCTTGCTAGCTTGCTTACTTGAACCTTTTCTTTGATTCACATCTCCACAAAACCGACGTGGTAAACGGTGAAATTTTTACTTATTCCAGTAGAAGATTTACCTCATCTGAATGGAGGCCGATTAGGCAAAGGGGAAGATGCAATTGAGACCTGGGTGTCAAGGTACACCGGTCATTGATAGTAGGCATGCAGGTGCAGCAGGCAGTGAAGAAAGCAAATGGTATGGTTTAAAAATACCATATCAAAAGGATTTGATATAGGAGAAGGGAGGTTACTACTGCATTTGTACAGGGTCTTGGTGAGGACCACACCTAGTAATTGCATACAGTTTTTGGTATCCAAATCTGAGGAAATACATTCCTTGCCATAGAGGGAAGACAGAGAAGGTATCACCAGCCATATTCCCTGTGATGTCAGGACATTCATATGAAGAAAGACAGGATAGACTCGGCTTGTACTTCGCTAGACTTAAAGAAGATTAAGGGGGGATCTTAAAAGGAACCTTACCAAATTCTTAAAAGTGTATGGGCAGGTTAGATGCAGGAAGATTGTCCCGATGAAGGGGAATTCCAGAACAAAGGGTCACAGTTAAGATAAGGAGGAGATCTTTTAGGACCAGATGAAAAAACCTTTATTTCACAAATTGTGCGTCTCTGGAATTCTCTGCCACAAGAAGGTAGTAGGATCCATTTCTTGGCTATAATAATATGGAGTAAGATATGGCCCCTTGTGGCTAGAGGATCATGGGGTATGGAGAGTAGGCCGGTACGGGAAACTGGAGTATGATGCTCAGCCATGATCAAATTGAAATAGCAGTGCAGGTCGAAGGCCGTATGGGCCACTCCTTCGGCCTACACCTCTTAAATATATCCTAATGACTGGCCTCCTCCCCCGGCGGCTCCGTATACCCCCCCCCCCCCCCCCCCCCCCCTGCCTTCCCTCCACAGTCGTGCCCAGTGCTTTTGCCCTTTCCTCTGGGGACACTATCCCGCCCCCCCCCACCGTCCTACTCTTGTCCCCCCCGGCTGTGCGGTCCCCACTTTCTCCGCTTCCTCCTCGCCCTTCTCTCGCCATCACCCCCCCGATGCCATCCATCGCCCAGGGGTTCTCCATGTCCGTAGCCCCCACGACTATCCCCGGCGTCGTCCCCCCGGCATGTTCCGCGTCGGGGAAGGAGGGTGATGGCGAGGTCGGACACCGACTTGGACGCCTGGCAGGCTGCCGGTCCCTTTACGGCGATTACTTAGCTCAGTATTCCCCCGTGCTTTACTGTTAGCATTACCCTAGCGCATGAGACCGTGTCGCCCTGTCACACACTGGTTGTTTTGGTAGAGTAAGGATGTAGATGATATGTGTATACACCTTTAATTGATAGTGACGATGTCCATAGCTAAACCACTCCCCCACCAGTTAGTATAATGTAACCCACACGCCCTATCGCTCTCTCTGGTGATTGGTGACAGACCAGAACAGCAATGGCTAAATGAAATGATTAATAAAGTAGTGAAGACCTATAGGTGTTCCCCCCCCCCCTGTGAACCTTCTCTACACATTGCCAAAAAATCCTCTCCTCAGTGCCCCTGTCCACTTAATTTCATCACCCAAATCTATAATGTAGATTGAAGTCACCCATTATACTGTTTTGCCTTTGTCGCACGCATTACTAATTTCCTGTTTTGATACCTCCCAACTTCACTAAAACTGTTAGGTTGCCTGTACAACAACACCCACCACCAGAAGTTTTCGCCCCTTATGTTTCGCACTCTACCCATAACCGATTTCCACATCCTCCAAGCAAATGACCTTTTCCTTTCAATTGCTTAATCTGCTCTCTAACCCAGCAATGCTACCCCACCTCCTTTTTCCTTTCTCTCAAATCCCTCCAGAATATTGAATATCCCTGATGTTCACTCCCTAGCCTTGGGTCACCCGGTGCCATGTCTCGTGATCCCAACAATATCCTAAACAATTAATAGCTATCTGCATGTTCAAACTCATCCACCATTATTACGATACACCTTGCATTGAGAACACAAAGCCTTCAGGCTTGTTTTTTACAACGGCGACTTACCCCTTATACAATTATGTTGAAAAGAGGCCCTTTTGATTTTTGCCCGGTTTTTGTCTGCCAGGCCATTTTTACTTTCACTTTGCATCCTAAAGCTTCACCCACGTTTTACACCCTCCATCCCTCTCCTGCTCTTGTACCATCCCCCTTGCAACATTAGTTTAAATCCACTCCCGACAGCACTAGCAAACACTCCCCCCAAGGACATTGGATTTGCCATCCAGCACAGGGCAAACCGACCTGTTATTGTACTGTTCCCACCTCCCCCCACTCCCCCCCCCCCACCGCCCCCCCGCTCCCCCCCCCCCCCCTCCCTCCCCCCTCCCCCCCCCCCTCCCCCCCCCCCCTCCCACCCCTCCCCCCCCCTCCCTCCCCCCCCTCCCCCCCCCCCCCCCCACCCCCCCCCCCCGCCCCCCCTCCCCCCCCCCCCCCCCCGCTCCCCCCTCCCCCCCCCCCCCCTCCCCCCCCCCCCACCTCCCCCCCCCCCCCCCCCCCCCAACCCCCCCTCCCCCCCCCCCCCCCCCCCCAACCCCCCCCCCCTCCACCTCACCCCCCCCCTCCCCCCTCCCCCCCCCCACCCACCTCCCCTCCCTCTCCCCCTCCCCCCACACCCTAGCCCCCCCCCCCCCCCTCCCCCTCCCCTCCCCCGCCCCCCGCCCCACCCCCCTCCCACCCTCCCCCCCCCCCCCCGTACCCCCCCCTCCTCCTCCACCTCCCACCCCCCACCCGCCCCCCCCCACCCCCCCACTCCTCTCCCCCCCCACCCCTACACCCCCCTCGCCCCCCCCCCCCCCTCCCCCCCACACCCTCCCCCCCCCCCACCCCCCCTCCCCCCAGAAACTGTCCAAGCCCGTAAAAAATTGAATCCCTCCCCCTTCACCATAGCCACTATTTCCATCTGCTAAATCCGCCATTTCTACATTGACTTGGCCCGAGGTACTGGTAATATCCAGAGATTATTACCTTTGAGGGTCCTACTATAAGTTTAACTGCCTCGCTCCCTAAATTCTACCTTGTTGGACCTCATCCCTTTTTTTACCCTATATCGTTGGTGCCAATATGCACCACGACAACTGGCTGTTCACCCTCCCCCTCCCGAATGTTCTGCAGCCGATCAGTGACATCCCTGACCGCTTTGCACCAGTGAGGGCAACATACCATCCTGAGAGTCTCATTTGCGCCGCAGAAAACGCCATCTATTCCCAAGACAATTGAAATCCACCTAATTACTATTGCCCAATCCCCTTTTTTCTCCCGCCCATGGCAGCAGAGCCACCCATGGTGCCATAACCTGGCTGCGCTGCATTCCCCTGTGAGCCGTCTCCCGCAACAGTTTCCAAAATGGTATACCTGTTTTAGGAGGGAGATGAACCGCTAGGGGACTCCTGCACTACCTGCCTACCGCTATAGCTGCTATTGGCCACGCGAACCCTTTTTCCCTATTCTGTCCCTCTTACCTTTTAACCCTGTGGTAGATGACCACTCACTGAACGTGCTATCCACGACTTTCTCCGCACGTGGATGCTCCAGTATGAAACCAGCCGCAGTTCCAATCAACAATGCGCTGCCAGGACTGGAGCTGAGACACCTTCCTGCAATGTAGTCACCAGGGACACCGACCATATCCCGATCCCCACAGTTGCAGGCTGAGCAAGGCCACGGTGGCCAATCACTACTGACATAAACCACACCCCAAATTGCTCTGTATTAAATATCATATATTTTTATTTTTTATTTTATTAAACCACAAAACGTTATTGTAAATGAAAAAACTTTACAAGCTCTTAAGTGTACAACATCATTTAAGATAGCGACTGGGTATTACACACACCTTCAAGCACCGGCTACATTTCCACGAGGGGGAAGGCGTTATGATTGATGTTAACTGTCGGGTCAATGGGAGGAGTAACTATATATTTGTTGCCATATAAAACCATCTACACCTTCCCCTTAGAAATCAAAAAACAGATAGTGTCACGACAACCGAATTAAACAGCAGAATTAAACTAAAACGCCGTAGCGAACAGGCGCTTAACTGATCCGCCCGAAGCGCGTACGGGATGTCTCCCCCACTCCCCCCCGAAAGAGCAGAACAGCCGGCGGACGCAAGGGCAGCTGGGGAACCAGGAAGGGCATTGGTGGGAGAAACAGGAGGGTGACGACCGCGATCGGCAACATTGTACCCGCGCAGAGGGGAACCAGGCGCCCGCGACGGGGACCGAGGCATGCCGGGAACAACCAGCCGGGGCGGCAGCCGGCTGCTGAAAGGAGAGTGGCGTGGCATAGGGCCCAGGGGTCTTGCGGCTGTGGCTCATTAACCCGCGAAGCAGGAGTTGTCGTCTTCCTTCGGTAGATGGTAACCTCTCAGTCGACAATACAACAGTGATCCGGCACGCCCCAAACCACGGTGCCAGACGTTAGTGCCCACTGCGGTCTGCAAACCGAACAACCTGTCCGGCAACAAGAGGATCGAGTGGTCCGCACGAACCGAACGTGGGAAACGCCGCTGGCTGTCATGTTTCCTTGATTCGCCCTCTGCACGTAGGCGGGCACCCGGCATCACCCGAGGTTTTTCAGCTGGCCTGGGCAAACGGGACGGAGGATCCAGTTAGTTCTGGGACATCAGACGCTGACAGGGGACCCCATGTGGCCGATCCCAGGAAACATACCAGATGTTCAGGAGATCCAAATACAAATCAGAAATTGGATAGTCCGCGCCAGTTCCAACAGAAGCTTGGCGCTGCGGAACGGCCCGATTCCTGCTAGGCCATTGCTGTTGCTGTGGTTACTCTGGGCTGCTGTGGTGAAAAATGCACGAATTTCACTTGACGGCAAAGCTTTTGAATTCTCGCTTGGAAAACTGCCTGCTATATGTCAGTCCCCCTGCAGCCTGACCGGGGTCCCAAAAAGTGGAGAAGTGTTTCCGCACTTGCGGGCTCACCATCTCCGACGTGAGGAAGTCAGCAAATCCACTTCGAACCAGTTGAGAACGAGTCAGACCAATGACAAGTTAGTGTTTAACAACCCACACGAATATGTCGGCAGCCAGCGAGGACCAGGCCAAGGCAGGGCGGTCTGTTCAGTCAGGGGCTGTCGCAGCTGGTGTGCGCAAGACTGTTGCACGAGGATGCAGGCAGAAACTCGGTCCTCGATATATTTGGCCATTCCAGCCAATAGAATTGGCAACTGAGCGTGGCCAAGCGTTGCATCGACCCCAGGGTGTCCGCTGTGGTGCTGCACAAAAGTAAAATTCATACAGGGAGGACGGGACCACAACTTTATGTCCCTTGACGATAACGCCATCCTGGAGCACCAGTTCGTCGTCGAGACCAGAAGAAAAGGCTGTGCTTCAGATGGCGCGGCGGAGCGCTTTGTTGGCCACCCTCTTAATCACCGATGCAAGCTGCTGCAAAGCCGGATCGGCAGCCGGTGTGCTCCGGCCAAACCTGTACAGCATATGTGGGAATACAGGAAAACGCCCCTGTACGAGCCAAGTTCCTCTGTTTCGTAGGGGAGGAGAGCGCAGGAGGGTACGCGGGGCTCGCGACAGGGTGTCCGCAAATGTGCAACTCGGTGCCCTTCTTGTAGATTATTCAAAGACGAAGCGCTGGAGCCTGCAGCATCATACGCTGCAGCCAGGCAGGGGCACGAGATCGGCATTTTCAGGATAGTCACCATGGCTGGTGGTCGGTTTCGACCGTAAATCTGCTGCCGACTCAGGAATCTTCTGAACTTGGAGCAGGCGAACACCATACACCGCGAGCAGCTCTTTCTCGATCTGAGCATCGCCTCCGCCATTTGTCCTTCATGGCGTGAGACACCCTGTGAGTGCGCGGACACGGGTAGTAATTTAGGCAATGGTAAATATGGTATGACACTGGTAACATTCCCCAGGTCATCGTTCGAACAGGTCCTGGTATTCAGCAACGCGGGTTCAAACGAAAGTTGCACATTGTGGACCGTGCGGTCCAAAGGAGACCAGGCCAATATCCTGGCACGCTCGTTGCCCAACAGGGTTACACAGTCCGAGTTCAAAACAAAGAAAACCAGGATTCTTGTGGCCTTTTGCAGCACGCAAGTTACAGTGGCCCTCCCCGCAGGCCTTAGAATCTCTCCACCATAGGCGTGCAGGGTCGCATCGTCAACAACCATAGCCTCATAATTTCCTTATCTTGCTGAAAAGATTCATGGACAAAACAATGACTCTTTCTCGCGGCCAGTATCTAATTGCAGAGAAGGTAAAACGCCATTGACAGTCACAGGTACGGAGGATCATTGCGGTGGGCGGGTGTCAGTAGAGGGAAAACATACATGAGAGTCCTCCGGCAGAATTAATTGGGCTCCGCACCATTGCACTCAATCTAAATGGGGCTGTGAGTCGAAACAGAGATCAGCTTGGGGCCAGCATGAGGAGCGTGGTTCGTAATCCGACTTCTGACACCATGTAAATGAAAACTTTACAAGCTCATAAGGTACACCATCTTTTTAATGATACACTGGGTATTACACACACCTTCAAGCACGCTAATTTTTCCTACTGAGAGGGAAGGGCGTTATGATTTGATGTTTAACTGGCGGGGTAAAAGAGTGAGTAACAATATTATTGGTTGCATATAAACCATCTAACAGTTATCCTTAAACTAAATAAAAAATACTGAATCCTTAACGTACCAGAATCCTTAACTCTCGGCCAGTTAATGTTTACAAGAAAAGTAAAAATGTAAACCCCGGTTGCACTCCAATCACTGCTGTACCTTTAGTCGCTTTCTACTTTCTCCAATTTTCAAGCAAATTTCACCTGCTTTCTCGTCCCACCTTCCTTTCTCTCTCCACTCCTCTCCTATTACTGATCTGCCTCCAATAGAAAAAGTAAAATTAACTTTCCTCCTGCTTTCTTCTCTCTTTTTTTCTCCTCCGCTTTTTCCTATTTGCTGTTCTTTCCTCCCCCCCTAAATACGCAA